>OX457039.1:37967317-38332317 GCA_949752735.1 Lumbricus terrestris
GTCATCTCTCGCCTCGATTACTGCAACTCGGTTCTATCTGGTCTTCCATCATCAACACTTCAACCCCTGTCTTCAGTTCTTCATACGGCCGCTCGTCTGATAAAAGGTCTTGGTCCCAGAGACCACATCACTTCAACTCTGAAACAACTACACTGGCTTCCTATCCGTGCTCGTATTGCTTTCAAAATTTCCCTCCTGATGTTTCATATCCACTACGGAACCTCTCCATCCTACATGGCATCGATGGTCACGCCATGTTCCGCTTCTAAGTCCAGAGTACTTCGTTCGTCCTCGCGAAGTGATTTTGCTACACTTCGCACATACCGGAAGCTTGGAAGCCGTGCCTTCTCAGCATCAGGACCTAAAGAATGGAACAGTCTACCAACCTCCATTCGCCAGTGCTCATCTGTTGCAGAATTTAAATCAAAGCTAAAAACTCATTTGTTTTCATTGTATTATAACTAGATTTGTAGTGAAGCGCGCTCTTGTGCAAGACTTGTTTTGTTAAAGCGCGTTATAAATGACTAATTGTATTGTATATTGTATTGTTTCCGATAGCTATATATATATATATATATATATAAAATTGTATATATATTCATGTATATGCATATACATGTATATATATATATATATATAAAGAGAGAGAACGTGCTTGGATCTATGCACCCATGGCATGCATGGAGTGAGGAAGCGATGCATTATCCTTCTTGCGTCGATCGATTCTGTTTCAGTGTCCACTGTTAACATGGTTCCTGCTGCTGCTGCTGCTGCCGCTGCTGCTGCTGCTGCCGACGAGGAGGAGGAGGAGGAGGAGGAGGCGATGTCCATCATCATCAGTTAGATTTCTGCCTCTGCCTCTGCCTCTGCCTCTGCCTCTGCCTCTGCCTCTGCCTCTGCCTCTGCCTCTGCCTCTGCAATACTGCAACGAGTAACGCTGAATAGAAGAGGCAATAGTGGGAAGAGGAGGCTGTAAAGGAGAAGGAGGAGGAGGAATTAAGAGAGGAGGAGAGGAAGAAGAAGAAGAAGAAGAAGAGAGGAGGAGGAGATGGAAGAGTATGCGATTGAGAAGATGTGGAGAGGATGGTGAAAAGAGGAAAGAGCTAAAAGAGCAAGAACGAGGAACATATGAGGCAAATGTAGCAGAAGTCTAAGCATGACTCTCGATCGTTGTTAGAGTTCGAACCCAGGTTTCTTCTTCCAAAGCCTAACCTCCCTCACTTGCATCCAGCCACCCAAACCCTTTCGTGCAATTACCGTCAAGAACAAAAGACTCGACCACAATGACGAAGGCGTTGCTGCAGGTACAGACAAAAGAAAAAGACTTATGATATAGGTCTATAGTAAACCGCGTATAACATGCTATTATACCATCGACGACTCGCAATACCTCGTATACACTGTACGCAATGCGTCTGTCCCTCCTCTACAGCTGGCTCCCTGGGGCTACTGCTGCTGGTCAAACAATGTCTGAATATTCATGACGACCTCATTCCGGAACTGCAGCGGTGCAGCAATGAATACGCAATGAGGGCGAGGGGACCTGCAGCGGCGACGGCGGTGGCGGCGGCGGAGGCAGCGGTGGCGGCGGCGGACGCTGGCTGTGCCTCCTCGTATCGATGGACCTATTATGTTCGCCTGCCTAGCTGCCTCTCATGTGTACATAGACGACGGCGACGACGACGACGACGACGACGATGATGCCTTCGTGACTACTGAGCCGGCAGCGGGTCCAGTCCTCCGTTGTTGCCGCCGAGTCCAGTGAAGCGCCTGCCGTATATTTAGAAGCCTTCGTCGTCATCGTCGTCGTCGTCGTCGTCGTCGTCGTCGTCGTCGTCGTCGTCGTCTTTCGGTGGACGCCAAAGAAGGAAAATGTCGGAAGGTAATCTACCAGAAACTCTGTTTGTTGTTCGACGGTGTGCGCCTTCGAAAGAAATGCGCTATATAAGACGTTTTATTCGAACCCGCTTTCCTTTGGAATCCAGTGAAGCAGCAGAAGTGCGTTTCAGTCATCATCATTCATAGACCATTGGTGTGTGCAATGTGCTGCACCGTGTGTGTATGCACGATTCTTGGAGAGTGACATGATGATGTCGTCGTAGCTATAATTATTATAGGCACTCAATCACGTGGATTTTAAGGACGCCATTAAAGTTGCCAGACCGATTAAAGATAGGAGGAGGAGGCGGGGGAGGAGGAGGAGGAGGTGGAGGTGGAGGAGGGGGAGGAGGAGTAGAAGGTAGAGGAGGAGGAAGAGGAGGAGGAGAAGATAGAGAAGGAGGAAGGAGGAGGATATAAAAGAGGAAATATCGGAATATGATGAGACAAGAGAAAATATGTGACGTGAGAAAATTGAAGAATGGACTGAAGGCAGAGAGGAGGACAATAGAGCGAAGAAAATGACAATATAGGACAATAAAGGACGTTATGTGATAACAGAATGAAACCAGACAGCATAGAAGAAATGGTCAGACTGGACAGGTCAGAAGAAGAGATCTCGAGGGTTCAAAGTTCAAAAGGCCATCGTGACCACCCTCTATTCAGCTTCTTTTCTATGTTCATCTTCAGTTCCTTCCTATCATTTGCCTCCATCACTTCTCATCCAAAATAGCCGTGCGTTTGTGCGTGCGCGCGCGCCTCACGAGCGTGCGTTTTTGTGGGTTTTTACGTCAGTGTGTGTGTGTGTGTGTTTGTGTGTGTGTGTATGTGCGCGCGCGCTTATGTGCGTATGTATGTGCGTGCGTGCGTGTGTGTGTGTGTGTGTGTGTGTGTGCTTGTGTTTTTACGTCAGTGTGTGTGTGCGTGCGCGCGCACACGCGCTTATGTGCGTGTATGTGCGTGCGTGCGTGTGTGTGCTTGTGTTTTTATGCGTGTGTGTATTTATGCGCGCGTGTGTGTGTGGTTTTGTGTGGATATGTATAATTGTATATGGTTAATCCGCCATTTTAATTCTTGTGTTTGCGAAACGGCTTGGTATACTGTTGGTCATGATAATGTTACACGAGCACGGCTGGTCTGCTTCCTACATGTATGTGCAGTGTCTGAACAGTGTGCATATAGCCTACATGATTGTAGCTACGTGGTAAGAATGGCCTTTAGTCCAACAATTGCAAACAGTATATGTCATAGGCCCATAGATATGTACAGGCCTAGTTTAATGTAGGCTATGCAGACGTATATAGGCCTACTGCTGCAATTCTGTGATGGCGACTGACAAAAGGTGGCAACTATAATATAAGTGTCTTTGAGAAGCGATCCAACTCCTACGAGACAGAGAGACAGTTGAGACAGTCTGAGCGTTGTACATGCATTACTCGAACAGAGAAGGTTTGTATAGGCTATAATGTTTTACTGTAATGAATAACCGCCTATAGTATGAAGTGCATGCATCCTTTTAGTAATAATTGGGGCCAATACGTGGACGTGTCTAGCGTTTTGTCTTCTTTAGTTTCATCTTCATTCGTGATATATCACTGAAATGTATCCAGTTATAGAGCATTGCTATTTGCCCAATCCATGGATTGCATACATTGACTTTGCACGGAGGTTCCTGTGGCTGTGGATGGTGCGTACACCATGCAGTGCAGCAGCAGCAGCAGCAGCAGCAGCAGCATTGCTCTCTGTGATCATCTCATCGGCCACTCTTGCATTCATGCTGCCATCTAATTACGTCGTCGTCGTCGTCGTCGTCTGGATTGGTGGTCTCGCCCGCAATGAAGCAATGAAAGCCAGGACCGAGAAAGCCATTGCTGCCTGTTCAGAGGAATTCACGATACATAGGGATGCTATAGGATAATATACTGTAGATTCATTAGATTCACTAGATGCATTTATATATATATATATATATATATATATATATATATATAGCGCCTCTTCAAGGAGGCTACTCAGAGGCGCTTCCAACATCAAGATCAAAAGTTCAAAAGACCATCGTGACCCCCACTGACCCCCACTCCGCTTCTTTTCTATGTTCATCTTCAGTTCCTTCCTATCATCATTTTGCATCCATCAGTTCTCATCCAAAATAGCCGTGCGTTTGTGCGTGCGCGCGCGCCTCACGAGCGTGCGTTTTTGTGTGTTTTTATACGTCAGTGTGTGTGTGTGTGTGTGTGTTTGTGTGTGTATATGTGCGCGCGCGCTTATGTGCGTATGTATGTGCGTGCGTGCGTGTGTGTGTGCTTGTGTTTTTACGTCAGTGTGCGTGTGTGTGTGTGTGTGCGCGCGCGCACACGCGCTTATGTGCGTGTATGTGCGTGCGTGCGTGTGTGTGCTTGTGTTTTTATGCGTGTGTGTATTTATGCGCGCGTGTGTGTGGTTTTGTGTGGATATGTATAATTGTATATGGTTAATCCGCCATTTTAATTCTTGTGTTTGCGAAACGGCTTGAAATGTTTCCGTTTGTGCATATACTGTTGGTCATGATAATGTTACACGAGCACGGCTGGTCTGCTTCCTATGTGCAGTGTCTGAATAGTGTGCATATAGCCTACATGATTGTAGCTACGTGGTAAGAATGGCCTTTAGTCCAACAATTGCAAACAGTATAATATATGTCATTGGCCTATAGATATGTACATTGTACAGGCCTAGTTTAGTGTAGGTTATAATTATATGCAGACGTATAATATAGGTCTACTGCTGCAGTTCTGTGACGGCGATTGACAAAAGGTGGCGATTATATGTGTCTTTGAGAAGCGATCCAACTCCAATGAGACAGTTGAGACAGCCTGAGAGTTGCACATGCATTACTCGGACAGAGAAGGTTTGTATAGGCTATAATGTTTCGCTGTAATGAATAACCGCCTATAGTATGAAGTGCATGCATTATTTTAGTAATATTGCGGCCAATGCTTGGACGTGTCTAGCGTTTTGTCTTCTTTATATAGTTTCATCTTCGCTCGTGATAATATATCATTGAAATGTATCCAATTATAGAGCATCGCTGTTTACCCAATCCATTGCGTACATTGGCTTTGCACGGAGGTTTCTGTGGCCGTGGGTGCGTACACCATGCAGTGCAGCAGCACCACCACCAGCAGGAGCAGCGTTGCTCTCTGTGATCATCTCATCGGCCGTTCATGCATGCATGCTGCCATCTAATTACGTCGTCGTCTGGATTGGTGGTCTCGCCAGCAATGAAAGCCAGGATCGAGAAAGCCATTGCTGCCTGTTCAGAGGAATTCGCGATACATAGGGATGCTAGGATAATATAAATTCATTGGATTCATTAGATACATTTGTATATATAGCGCCTCTTCAAGGGGCTACTCAGAGGCGCTCCCAACCTCAACGCGGAATATATATATATAATATATATATATATATACTGTCGACCTCCAATGAATATCTGTGTGTGTGTAATAGTGTATACAGTATACGTCAGGCGTACATGTGATGTAGCCTATGTACCGTATACGCTTTCATGGATATCAGTAGGCAATGGGGTCTACATACGTGACATATTCTATGCAGCGTATGCCTAACAACAGCACCGAGGGCTTTGTCACTGTGCTAAGCTATAAATATATATATGACGAATGCACTAGCTACACCCATTACATCCATTCATGCATGCATTCAAGTTATATATCATGCAGGCCTACATTTAGCCTCAATATATTTTGAGATCCTGCGAGATAGCTAAGCTACTTGCAACATATATGTGTGTATATATAATATATATATATGTACATGTATATATGGTATTTATATATTATGTATAATAGACCAGCTCCTCTGTGTACAAAAGTAATTGGCCAGCACGCCACCAAAGCTCGAGTGCATTTGGCAAATGTGCAATGCGGTCTTCTGAAATAATATCCATATTATATGATTCGGTTGACCGAGGCTTATAGCCTACAGTTAACGTACAGTATATAAATATATTTATATTATAGGCTATTATATGCCTGCGTTCGTGGCTGGTATCCGTGAGTATATATCGTCCGAATTAATTTACTGCTATCAATGTAATTATCCTGCCATATTACATTCGTATTCGCCGTCTCCTATTATATTTCGAGTGTTTGTTCCCCGCATTCGCGCTGCAGCTGTAGAGCATATTAAGCTTTATAGCCTACCAGCAGCATGTCGCTTACACGAATCGGCTTCATTATGTCCTCTTCAAAATTCATATAAGTAGCTCTAGGGGTGACTGCGCTCATGGGGCTCAATTATTTATTCGAACAGCCTTCGGGGCTCTCTTAGAGATGAAAGGCTTGAATTCTGTAGCACCAACTACAGGTATTATCGCCCGTGGCAGATTCTGAACATGTGTGCGCGAGTTGGGCTGACTTCCAAATTCATGAGAATGGCCTTAGCTATTTCGACTATTCGGTAGCCTAATTATGATTTATTTAAGGTATTCTTCTATGCATGTAGTCTCAAATATATATATATAGCCTATATAATTATATATATATGCATATAATATAAGATATTCGCTATTTAACCATGACAATGCTTGTGCATAATGATAGATAATCACATGCATATTTTAATTGCAACAATCTTACTGTTAATTTGTAAATAGCATGCTCATTAGGACTGTGTACAGTATGCATATGACAGAATCATTATAAAATAATGATGTAATTATAGACTAACATTCTCGCTAAATGTATATATAGACATACATATAATATATAGGCCTATATACATGTATATGTCTCGTCTTTAATAACTACTATAGCCTCACTATGGCTCGCTATTCATTCATTCATTCATTTCAAGAATTTATATAGCGCCTCTTCAAGAAATCCACTCAGAAGCGCTCCCAATCCAACCACGGTGAAACAAAAAAGTTTTAAGGAGCTTGTAGAAGACTGATGAGTCAACCCTTGGTAGCAGGCGCACCTGCAACGGGAGACTATTCCCGACAGATGGACCTACAACTGAGAAAGCACAACGCTGACAGGTTGAGGTTTCAACACGTGGGACCAAAAGCTTCCCACTAGAGTGACTAGATAAGAGGCAGAGCGAAGGGCTCGGCGAGCCAGGACAACAGATACTGGACGGCAGAGCTCAACAAGATAAGTCGGAGCACAGCCAAGGAGACAGCGCCAATGCGTCGCTTCAGCGGTTATTTATATAGTGGGGCGCGGTGGTGTAGTGGTGGCGTCGTTGCCTTGAAGCCGGAAGGTTCGAGGTTCGAATCCACCTCAAGTCGCCGCGTAGGGACCTTGGGCAAGTCCTTCACTCGCAATTGCTCAGCGCTTCGGCGTGAAACTCCGATGCAGTGTCCGTGCTGTAGTCGGGAGCGCCTCTGAGTAGCGGTTGAGGGCTGGAAGGGGCGCTATAACAAGTGCGCATACAAACAAGCTCATATATCGAAAAGAACGACGGACGTTATAGGCTGATCCAATACGACCATGACTGCACTGAAAGTTCGTATGCCATGGTGATGAAATGGCAATTATTGCTTGCCTTACACGTGATTGAAACAATGGCCGAGCGGATAAGAAGACATTGACTGTTGACGGTGGTAACTTTGGATTTGAATGCATAGTCCGTCACGTGATCAGTTCACTCAACAGAGAGACTGCAGTATAATATTATGCAAAGGTCGATATGTGGACAACGTTTGGGTCTTTCTTCAACACCCACAGCACCAGTGCCATGGCGTAGACAAGGGTGGGGTCTCGGGGGTTAAGCCCCCATTGCCCTAGGAAAAGAGTTTTTCAAAGGTTATTTATCCGCTTAAATATATAAGAAAAACAAAACAAATGCTTGTAATAACAATCGTTTTTCTTACTTTCCTTTCTTCTTATTCCCTTTGTTACTTTATTCCCTTTTTATTTACTTAATACTGTTGGGTTGGTGTCAGAAAGGGCATCCGGGCCAGGCCATAAAACCCCCAAATCCCCCATAATAAATTCCTGGCTACGCCACTGCACATCACTACGACTAATTGCCGAAAACACCTAAAACATCTGTCTGTTCTTGTATGACTGTATACATAAGAAACTGAATGAACGAGTTACGTTTTGTTGGCGACGGGGATCGAGTGGGAAAACGAGACGAGGGGGAGGAAGGGAAGAAGACAACAGAGGAGAACAGAAGAATTAAGGAGGTTGATGAACTGCGCGTGATCTTGTATACGGCAGACTACATTTAATCCTTCGCCACCTTTACAAAGGCTCCTCCTTTTCTTCCTCATCCCAATCTTCCTCTTCATCCTCTTCCTCTTCATCCTTACTCTTTCTTCTTTTCATCTTCATCCTCTTTTTCCTCTTCTCCGTCTTTGCTCGAGTCAGAGGATCGAGCCCCTTTTCATTCCGCTCTCGTTGTAATCATTTCGTCTTCGTCTTCGTCTTTGTAACCGTCCACTCTCCCTCCTCCCCTCCCTCCTCCCTCCCTTCTTCCCACTCGAACTCCCATGCTGTTCCGCTCTCGCCGTTGTAATCAGCGTCGTCGTCGTCGTCGTCGTCGTCGTCATCATCATCATCGTCATCATCATCCCAGTCGCCGACGGCCCATCGGCATTTTATTGGAAACCGTTGCCATAGTGACGCCTCGCTGAGCTGCCGTACGTGATATCGGTTTCGACGGGAGGCAAATGACGGGCAACGGCGTCGGCGGTGGTGGCGTCGGTGGCGCAAGGACCCCATAGCAAATACTAGGAAGGCTCTCACAGCAGCAGCGGCGGCGGCGGCAGCATCTGGCAGCCTGCTGTTGGTCCTGTCTCCCACTCTCCCTCTCCTTCTTCCTCCTCCTCTCCACGGTGACTGATCTGATTGACTACCAAATAAATAACAAGCTACGAAGCAATAACGAACTCTTCTATTATTATATATAGTCATATAAAACATGATGATGTTTTGATGTGTATGTATGTTAAACCGGTGGAATACGTTCTTTCATGCACAGAAGAATGAGCGAAAGTGACGGATTCATTGTGACAAAGCGATGAAGTTATGGATCCGATGGAGACAGTATTATTTTGATTCGGATGACAATCGGACAATTGCATTGCATGCATGCATTGCATGGGGAGATGAAGATGACGAGGAGAAAATTGGTCCATTGACAGAGATGGCATATATCTTCATTGCGAGCGACGATGGATAACAGACAGACAGACAGACTCACAGACAGACAGACAGACAGACATACAGACAGACACAAACAGAGACAAACAGAGAGAGAGAGAGTCAGAGAGACAGAGAGCAAGAGAGAGAGAGACAGACAAACAGAAAAAGAGAGTGAGTGAGAGAGTGAGACAGAGACAGAGACAGAGATAGACAGCGAGGGGCATGGCCATGGGCGCCGACTCTGCGAGGCCCGTGAGTGCTCAGCACCACCAGAAATTGGCCATGCGAGGCCCGCCTATGCATGGGCACCACCAGAAATTGGCCATGCGAGGCCCGCCTATGCATGGGCACCACCAGAAATCAGCCAGCAAGATGTGCTTTTTATGATATTACTAGCTGAATTACCCGGCGTTGCCCGGGAAATTTCGATATTTGGTCCACAGCCACGCTGACCCCTTTCCCACTTAGCCTTTCTCACCCCACCTTCTTCCATCGGCCCCAACCCGGTCCCAGCCTGGTGTGCCTGGCGTTGTCGGTGAAATGTAGATGTTTCGCCCCAACCCAGCTCCCATTGCAACCGCCCCTGTGGGGCGGGTTCGTCACCCTCCGTTGTGGCCAGCATTTGCCGGCGAATTTTGGTTCTTTTGCCTAAACCCGTCCGCCCTAAATACCGGTAATGTCCAGATGGCCTGTATACGTACGACGACACGGTACTATATTAATTACCGGTATCCATTGTCATTGTCTTGCGATCAACCGTTCATAATATTATTATCAGTGTTTTTATTATAATTTAGCGAAAGCGCGCGCTATAAAATCGGCCGCCTAAAGCGAAGTAAAGAAGTGATGACGTCAAAAATCTATGGGATCTTTGAAAGCGATCCGGCGACCAATCTTAAATACTGCATTATATTAGCTTTCGTCGGATTATTAAAAATTAAATGTTTCAAATTCGGCAAAGGTAAGATTTTTGGATCGCGAACCCCCCTATGTTTGTTAATGGGTCCTAAAAAGTATTTTTGTAAATATTGGGAAAAATCGGTCGGGTGGATAAGAAGAAAATTGTTCGCAAACATTGGAAAAGTTTCGCCTTTATAGTTTTAGATTTCTCTGTTGGCATTGCCTATCTATGAAAATCATTGCGTCTTTTACATATTTTCTTCTATCTTAGTCTACCTTACTATTACTCCAGTTTTACCCCGTCCGGTAGTCTGAACTCCATACGAACACGAGGAAAACCTTGAAATCCTGCTCATTCGATCCGCTTCAGTCATTTTTTATTACGGACGAAGGCGACGATTTGAATGACTGTTTCGTTTTATTGTACATGCTAGGCTATATATTATATAATGATCATCACTGCACGAGAATCACTTCCCACCATCACAAAAGCTGGATATTGCTGGTCTGCGTTAATTGACAAATCGGCCTTGAGCCCTTGACTAAATTGTCTGTGAAAACTATTTGAAAAACTATCTTCCACAATGTTAATATTGGCTCACTAAATAGTGGTTAATGAACGCTGAAGTCTATGGAAAACGTAGCCGGGGACGACAGAGAAAGAGATGGAGCGATCAGATACAACAGGACCTGAAAATGAAGATTGTGCTTTTCTTCTGTGTGGATTCCAAGAGAAGTAGCCTAAATGTTGACCAAACGAATGATCAACTTTTTAAGCAAAATAATGAAAAGAACATTTATTGAAGTCTTAAGTCATATCTTTGAACAATGAAATACCGGTAATGGTGAAACTTCGATGAGATGACAGCTTAAATGTCACTATTTCATGTGGAATTTTTTTAAACAACGGCAAGGATGCTTTTCAAGTCTTAAACCACGACAATTTTGTAAAAATGGCAGCCTAAGATGCTACCATCGGTGTGGCAAGAAAAGAAATCGAAAATGGTTAGGAGCACATCCCCTCCCCAAGCCCCTTCGGCCCTTCCCTGCTCGGCGATCGTCCTTTTACCGCGAGTTCGTCCTCTAAGACCATAAACAAAGGCTCAAAAAAATTTCACCGCGCTCACGCGCGGATTTCTTTCCCATTCCTTTGGACACTCACACTTTTCGGGTCAACTCGGCGCCTATGGGCAATTGGGCATGGCATACATGTTCGATGATGATGAATCAAAATTAATGAAGTTGGAATGGCTTAAGAAATTATCGGAACATAGGTCATAATAATTATCTGGTCCACTCCCTATTAAAATCATCTTTGTGCTTTATGATTATATCAGATAGGATCGGAATGGACTGTAGCTAATCAAAGGTGGCGGATGAACCATTGGGATTTTCTCTGAGGCAGAAGAAGACGTCTGAAGAAGACGAGAGGTCAACTCACAGAACTTATATAGTCATAATGCATACACAATTACACATGTCAGTCAGCCATGGATCTTGCATGCAGAAGACCTGCAGGGATCGCCAGCCAGTGGCGTAGGCAAGGGGGTTTCGGGGGTCAACCCCCTCCCATTGGCTCCAGAAGAAAGGTTTTTAAGGTTATTTTTCCATTTAAGTAAGAAAAATAGCAAAAAAACAGGGTTTCCGGCCATAACCCCCCCATAAAAAAATTCCTGGCTACGCCACTGTCGCCAGCAACCTCTTTATATAATTATTATGTGCTTTGTTGATTTCGGAAAGGCTTTTGATTGTGTCTCCCATGAGAGACTCTGGCTAGACATGATGGACATAGGGTATCATGTTCACGTCGGTTGACTGCTTAACGTGACGGACTCCTTTGCTCCAGACAGCAAGCAAGTGAGAGTAAGCGTTTTTGGTAAAGTGCACTTAAGTGTACTTGAGCAATAATGAGTATTTGAGTAGCCTACGGTAGTCGGTGCATTTGAGTTCCTTGTTGAGAGGGATGTCCGACAGTGTTGCAGACTATGATGTCATCATACCAATTCAACATCATGATGGAGACGCTTATAAGAGAGACCCACCCTAGAGTCTAGCGCCTGGATGGCAATGGTGATGGGGTCATAATCGGAGGACGAAGAATTACAAATCTGCACAATAATATGCGACATCAACATCCGTCTATTCAGAATGTTGTGAAGGTCTGCTCGTATTCGACACGAAATGCGCTATGTAAACAAAGTGCAATTAAACTACACTATAGGTAATCTACAGTACAGCACTAATAGACCTCGCTTTATGGTGCGCTACGCTGCTTTATTTTGTCAGTCTTGCCGGTATACCAGAATGCCACTGGTGACCCCAGAAACTTATGGTGCAGGTAGCACAAAAACACGGCAGGCATGGGAATACATTGCACCAGAATCTCTTTGAGACAAGAAGGAAGAATCTATAGGATGTGATCAGATATTGGCATGATCTATTTTTAATTATTTTTAATTTTGCGACTATCCAAAAGCCAGCTCCACCCTTGCCTTTACAAGCGGTCCCATGCTGTATATGTCTACTATACATGTATTGTATATATTCCGTCAGCTTATCATTGCATCACATTGCTTAACCTGTTGCATGTCACACTACATGACTGTGCGCTACATGTGCTACAATAAGTTGCAGTGTTTGATGTCTTGCGGCTCTTGCCTCAGTATAATTAATCATACCTAATCAGTATGCGCATAATTATGCAGATTGACTAAGATGTTGACTTAATTGTTACGCAGAGGATGGGCGACTTCAAGACCCGAACACGTCATCCGCTGTCGATCACAGAACCTCCACAGCCTCCGCCTCCGCCTCAGCCTCCACCACCGCCTTATCCGCCGTTGTACGTCGGATGCGTCCATCATCTCGGGGTGACCACCCGCATCCGCATCCCCATCACCGCCTCCTCAGCAGCAAGCACTGCCATCCTCCGTCTGATCCTCGGCGACAGCAGAGACAGGATGCTGGGAAGAGAGTCTGTCGCAAGTACCGTCAGGTCTACATTCGAAGCCTCCAACAACAGGAGTATAACAAGCTTCTCAACATTGTTCCGGTACTGGCTTCCAGCCGCCACAAAAAACGAATACCGAAGGTTTGGATAAGCTGCTGTCTGCTGTCATCAGCGTGCTCTGTTCAATATAATACACCTCCCATCCTTTGTTGTCATTAATGAGTTTGAGATTTTGTTGCGCGAATTGCCATTTCGTGTTTTATGTATATGTTCAAAAGAAAAATCCATTTTGTCCTTCCTTTGTTTCTTATTTTCTTCTTTCCAATCTCATTATCTCTCTTTCTTTTCGTTCCGTCATTTCTTCCTTTAAGTCTTCCTTCAGCTTGCTTTGCCGTTTAGTTCCACCCAATCCCTTAAGCCTTATGTCTTTCCTCAAGCTCCCTTTTTTGTTAATTTTATCGACCATAATCTTCTTCCCTATACTTCATTTTCTTCCTCTCTCTCTCTCTCTCTCTCTCTCTCTCTCTCTCTCTCTCTCTCTCTCTCTCTCTCTCTCTCTCTCTCTCTCTCTCTCTCTCTCTCTCTCTCTCACTCGCACACACACACGCGCGCGCGCATACGCACGCATACACGCGCGCACACAAACATACCTGGAAGTTCAACAGGAAGGTTGTTTATTTTAAGGAAAGGCTCACAGCAGACAAGCAATGATTAGCTTTCTACGCCGCCATCAAGATCCATGGCAGCTAGCTGACATTAAACGAAGTAATCTTTTTGTCGACCCAGTGTATATAATGTTTGCGTATAAATTATATCTGGAGATGGCGCTAGTCATGCTGAGCAGATAATAAAGCTCTGACAACTTGTTCTGGTTTCTATTTCATGATATATTATAGGCCTAATAATCTGCCTGATAGATGATCATCTTCATCTCAGCTGCAGGCCCTGCAGTCGCTTGCAATAGCATTCTGCATCTAGTATATTAAAACCAAATGACATCACCGAAGAGAAACATTTGTCAAGCAGTTGTTGGCCAGAATTTACGACGTCATCTGCAGCGGCGTGATTACGTCATACGGCCGATATTGTAATGCGAACATCATCTTACCAGTGCTTATAGTATACACCTCTCACTGAGCTTCGGGCTTCGTTCGAATTGCATTGAGCAAGTGGCTCTAAATAGGGGCATGTACAATTGTACATGTATACATGCATACGAGGGAGGCAATATGGTATTGGCCTTGAGGGGCTCTGCGATATATTCTTATATTACCGTTTTTCCAGACTGACAAGCCGGCACACCGAATGACCTGTTAAATTAATTCATTGTTAGATAAAGCTAGTAATGTTAGACATAGCACTGTGAACTCTCCTCCTCCTCCTGATTTAGCCATCCATACTATATAGTTGGAGAGCCTCTGAGTAGATACTCTTGAAGAAGCGCTAAGACTTATGTAGCCTAAGTGTCTGAAATTAATGAATGAATTAATAGTATACCGGTACCTCTCTATCAACCTCTGATCTTCATTGTCACTTCTGACTACGTTGCTGAACTCCAGATGAAATTCGCCTCCAAACACTGTGAACTTTGACCATGTGCCCATATTTCTTCTAAAATCTCAACCTCACTAATGTGCCGTTATTCCAGCTTTCTTGATCAATCTTTCTCTTTCTACTGGCACACTTCCTAACTCTCAGAAGATGGCAGTTAGTCGTTCTCGTCCCAAGAAGAGTGGCCTTGATTCAACTCTGTTCAAACTATAATATGCCCATCTCTAATGTCTCCTTCCAATCAAAGATGATAAAGAGAATAGTCCACACTCGATCCGCTCTACTCTTACCTCTCTGCAAACAATCTTCTTCCGCTTCTTCAGTCTGCATTCACGCAATTCTACTCCACGGTAACTGCTGTCTTGAAAGTCTATAATGGCTTCGTCCTTGCTGCTGATAAGACATACGTGACTATTCCTAGACTTCTCTCCTCTTTTTGACTGCTGTGTAGATCACTGCATCCTATACTTAAAGTCCTGCAATATTTCTTTGCAGTGATGTGGTCTCGAGACCGCGGTCTTGGTCTCGAGACAGTCTCGAGACCAGAAAATTGCGGTCTTGGTCTTGGTCTTGGTCTTGAATGAGGCGGTCTTGGTCTTGATCTTGGTCTTGAAGGTCCGGTCTTGGTCTTGGTCTTGGTCTTGAAGGTACGGTCTTGGTCTTGGTCTTGGTCTTGAAGGTACGGTCTTGGTCTTGGTCTTGAAGGCAAAAAAGGAATGTCATAAGAATTTTTCGTGAAGGAAAAGACAGCAAATTTTAAAATTTTAATCATCGGGCGACTAAAAAAAGGGTCGTCAGAAATTTCAAGCCGGAAAATTGGAAAAATCCATGTATTTTTCAGAGAAATCATCAATCTAGCCTTTTTTCGACCGGTCTTGGTCTTGGTACACTCGGTCTTGGTCTTGGTCTTGGTCTTAGAACACTCGGTCTTGGTCTTGGTCTTGGTCTTGGAACACTCGGTCTTGGTCTTGGTCTTGGAACACTCGGTCTTGGTCTTGGTCTTGGTCTTGGAACACTCGGTCTTGGTCTTGGATTTTTGGTCTTGTGCACAACACTGTTTCTTTGGCATCTCTGCAGGCACTATGTCCTCAATTGGTTTCTGTCCCACCTCTCTGATCGCACTCGGTATGTTAGCATAAGCATGAAAAACCTCCTCATATCATCTATTGCATATGTGCTCTTTGGTGTCCCACAATTAAGGCTCCGTTCTGGGGCCCTAACTGCTCATTCTCTATAATTTTGTACTGTCAACTATCGCCTGTCGTCATGCATGGCATAGAAATTCACGTCTATGTTGATGATACCTAACTCTATATTCATCAGCGCCTATAAATGAAGTTGCAGATGCTGCAAAGAGGTAACGCATTGGATAACATGCTGGCATGGAGAGCGAGAGGTACAGAGTTCGCGCACAGTAGGGCGAAAATGCTTTGTAGGCTGCTATTAGCGCTGTCTGTTCTGTTAGTAGTTAAGTTTAATGCTAATTAAGATCACTGCACAGCTACGGTATATGTGATAACTTGTTCATGTACAGAGCAGCGTTGTGTGTTTGCAAGCGTTTAGTTAAAGAAAAATTATTATTATTACAATGTATATTGATGACGTCGTATTATGGAGTTTGTCTATACGGGTGTATGACATTAGCCCTCCCGGACAAAAGCCCCCCGGACAAAAGCCCTCCGGACATTAGCCCCCCGGACAAAAGCCCCTCCCCCCGATTTTGGGTAGGACATTAGCCTCCGCGGACAAAAGCCCCCTCCCTATGTGCAAATCGTAGAGTAGTGCCGTAACTGATGACTTGTCACTGATATTTACATGCAAACGAAAGTTCTTAGTGTCATTTAGGTCCTAATTGTGTCAGTAGCCTAGGCCAGACTTAGATTTGAAATGAACCAATGGGAATCGTATAGAGCCTATAGGCCTACAGTCTATTTGTTTAGTGTCAAACAACGGTTTGTTAACGTCAGTTAGACATTAAACTTGTATCTAGATTTCACAAACTTTGGACTTCAAATCTTTTACATTTATGAGAGACTTTACACAATGAGTTGTTCCCGTCATTCTGCAATTAGTGCCTTTAAATGTTTTAATTTACATAATAAACATTCAATTAACTTAGCATATTCTTACAATGTTAATCATTTTTAGGTAATGATATCATAGACTGGGGGGCTAATGTCCTACCTCGGGGGCTTTTGTCCGGGGGGGGGCTAATGTCCGGGGGCTTATGTCCGGGGGCTTATGTCCGGGGGCTTTTGTCCGGGGGGCTAATGTCCGTTCCCCGTCTATACACCTCAAAATTAACCATGGAAAATCTGATCTCATCTCATTTGACCGTTTGACTGTTCCTCTATAATGAGCTCCTGCATTCCACCGAACTCTCACTCTCTCCTCCTTCCTCCTCTCTACTCCATCGTCTACTCTACTGGACCTTGGAGTCATCCTTGACTGATCAGTACGTTCCTTCAAAGCTCAGATAATAATAATTATTCTTGTTGCAGGTGACGGTCATTGAAGAGACGATCAGATACATCGATAAGTTGCATGAAGCGTTGGCTGAACGAGTCGAAAGCGAAACAGGTTGACAGATCTGTCGCATATATTATATATATATTATATATATACATACATACATACATACATACATACATACATACATACATACATACATACATACATACATACATACATACATACATACATGCATACATGCATACATGCATACATACATACATACATACATACATACATACATACATACATATATACATACATACATACATACATACATACATACATAGTCATACATACATACATACATACATACATACATACATACATACATACATACATATATACATATGCATACATTCATACATACATGTACAAACATGACATGCCTACATGCATGATTGCATACATACATTCATGCATGCATACTTGCAGACATACATACATGCTTACATAATACAAATAGGCCTAAATATGGTATAGTTACTGTGATAGGTCTATATTTGTGTTTTCTATTGATCTGCATATTATGCCATTCTTCTAATCTAAAACGAATGCATTGCCCTGCATAGTAGCCTACTCTGCCCATTACTCTACCTATAACTCTTCATCTGGTCACCTGGTGCCGTCAGCTCTTGGAGCTCTGGCGACAGTCATGATGTATCCTCTCCATTGTCTCCTGTTTATTGTCGCCTCTCTTAGCTCTTCCAAGCTCATTCCAGACTTTTCCTGTACTTCATCCATCCACCTTTTCCTTGGTCTTCCGCGTCTTCTCCTTCCTTCACCGCATGCCGTCATCATCTCCTTTTCCAAACCGTTTGATCTCATCACGTGGCCGAAGTAGCTCCCACGGTTTCTGAAAGTGGGGGGTTTGACTTTTTCGGGTGTAAATTGGGGGGTTGGTGAATTTCTATTAAATAAAGGCCTGGAATACGAAAATTATTATTTGTGCATCATTTATGTATCGAAAAACATTATTACCTTGGACTAACGAACCCACGGTTCGCTTGATGTCACGTATTTGGTAGGGAGAGGGACAACTCATAGACATTAGTGTCAGTCAGGTCCCTGGTATAGGCCTACAAGGGTGGAACACCTCTTATCGCTAATCACGTTTACTGACGGAGCCAAGCCGAAGCCCCACCCTTGGCAGGTGATGAAGGCAACAAAATTAATGATTGCGACGGTCGCGCAGCAAGAATCAAACGACCCGTTTGACACTTGCTGTGCACGTGTAGCCTACCCCGTCTTCGGACAGTGGTCCCTTCTGTAAAAGTAGCCTAAGCCTAATGATGCTAATAACAGATGTTTCGCATTAGATTCCCAGCCAGCATATCGCTGAAATGGAAAAGAGCAGCTCTGATGTAAACCAGAGTCTTTCCATGCTATAGAGATGCAGCCATAAGTGCAGGAAGCTAGATGGTAGTCATTATACATGTAGGTCTACCATAGACAACCGAATTTGACTGTTTCTGTGTTATAAGTTTTTCTTATTTCACGAAGAGTTGCATCGACATCAGCAGGATTTGTCAACAGCTAAAGGTCTGCCTACACAGAGAGTTTCTGTGGAGAATTCGAATTATTAGCTTTCAGCTTCTAAGCGCATGGACGGAGGTTTAAAGGGATGGTGTAGATGCCTATATCGCCCCAATGTTTCAGAAATATTTCATAAATATTATTATAATTTACTACAGTGTTATTCATTGAGATTATCTATCTATAATGAAAATTCGTCTAAGATGGCAACTTAAAAGCAGCCATCACAGTCTTCAAAAACAAAAAAAATTAAGCACTGGGAGCGACATTTATTGAAGTCTTGAACCACATCTCTGAGCACTGAGATCATGACAGCTTAAAATGCTACGTACGGCAGCAATGTGCAAATCCAAAAATTGTTTGCAATTGGGAGGCGACACTCTAAGGTCTCAAACCATGGCTAGGCTAGTATCAGCATGGAACAACGATTACCGGTAATTTTATTAAGACGACACCTTAAAATGCTGCCATTGCATTGTGGAAATTCAAAAAGTTTCTAATGGGCCACTGAAAAAGTACAGCTATTTTGTTAAGACGGCACCTTAAAATGCTGCCACTGCAATGTGCAAATTCAAAAAGTTTCTAATGGGTCACTGAAAATGTACAGCTATTTTGTTAGGATGACCCCTTAAAATGCAGCCATTGCAATGTGGAAATTCAAAAAGTTTCTAATGGGTCACTGAAAAAGTGCAGCTATATTGTTAAGACGACACCTTCAAATGCTGCCATTGCATTGTGGAAATTCAAAAAGTTTCTAATGGGTCACTGAAAAAGTGCAGCTATTTTGTTAAGACGACACCTTAAAATGCTGCCATTGCAATGTGCAAATTCAAATGTACACAAGGAGGGTCTGCCAGATGAGTGTCGATGCGCTGGCAATAAAGACAAAACACGATTGAAATCTGATGCCAAGTGACCTGGTGAAGGAGGCATCGGACACCTACGGGCGTTGAGCCCACGGTTGTTGATGATGATGATGAAATTCAAAAAGTTTCTGATGGGGAGGGGTGCATCCCCTCCCCATACCCCTGCCCCTCACAGTGCAACGTGCATTACGAGCATCCTTCGGACGCTCAATTGTCTTCCCCTCCCTCAGAAACCTCAATTCCCCCCCCCCCCAGAGGAGGGGGACTAGATTAAACACTGTGCGTACGTAACATATGAACAGATTCCCATACAATTGTTTTAAGTCGGCGAAAATGGGGGGGTTTGTTCTCCCTCTCCAAGTGGGGGGGTTAGACGCCACTGCCTGCTCACATATTTATCCTTCCAAATCCTTCCCAGACCGTTCATTGCCGTTTTTCCCATTGTTACCCTTCGCCTTATTTCCATGTCACTTCTTCCCTCCTTCTCTATCATAGATCCCAGGAATGTGAAGCTCGAAACCACCTCTATCACTTCTCCATCCACCTCAAAGTTTTCCCATGTTGCAGTTGTCATAACCTTTGTTTTCTTTACATTGAAGTATAGTCCCGCCTTTTCGCTTTCCTTCCTGATTCTTCTTATTAACTCGGCCAGGTCGTCCCTCTTCCCCGCCAATAATGTCGTATCATCGGCGTATCTCAAGTTATTCAGTATTTTCCCCGCTATCCTTACCCCCTCTGTTTCCTCCTCCAATCCAGCCCTCCTCATAATTCTCTCCGCATACAGATTGAACAGGAAAGGGGACAAAATGCATCCCTGTCTCACTCCTTTCCTTATTTTAAATTTCTCTGTGTCTCCATATTCCGTTCTTATCACCGCCTCCTGATCCACATAAAGGCCTCTCAGTAGTTTAACCAGATGCTTCGGAATTCCCATCTCAATCAGCGTCCTCCACAGTAGTGTATGGTCAATGCAATCAAACGCCTTACTATAGTCTATAAAACACATAGTTGCACCTCTTGCCCGTACTCCCTCTGTCTCTCCATAATCCACCTTATATTGGCGATGTGATCGCGCGTTCCTCGCGCCTTCCTGAATCCCGCTTGGTTGGCTGGTAATAGGTAGAGTAGGCCTAATAGGCAGAGCAATATAGGCAGAGTAAGAGTAATAGGAATGCATTGCCCTGTCTAGTAGCCTACTCTGCCCATTACTCTACCTATTACTCTTACTCTGCCTATTACTCTACCTATTACTCTTACTCTGCCTATTGCTCTGCCTATTACTCTACCTATTACTCTTACTCTGCCTAATGCTCTGCCCATTACTTTATCTAATACTCTTACTCTGCCTATCACTCTGCGTATATTAGTCCTACTCTAAAGCTCTCCCTCTTGCTCTGCCTGTTTGCATATTACTCTGCCTGTTTGCATATTACTCCGTCCATTGTGTCTCCTGGTGCTTCATTTGATGTCTTAATTCTTATACACGCATTGTCTTCTCTTTTATCGTCCGTCGCTGAATATAATAAATAAGTAAGATCGACGTCAACGGCTCTGAATGTCAGCCATTAGAAACCGTTAAACGCTGCACGGTATTACTACTGCATTGTATCACAACAATTACCGTTGTTTATTGTAGGCGGTCGGTTAAAGATAACGACGGAGGCGGTTGCAGAGGCAGCTAAAGACATGTTCGTAGTAGATGCAACAGCCGTCGCCGCTGCTGCTGCTGCCGCCGCTGCTGCATCAGCTGCTGGAGCATCCATCCCTGCGGCGGCATCTGTCTGCACCAGCAAGTGCGCTGTCTGCGAGACGGAACGTTCAGCGCCGAAGACAACAAAGTTATCTTCGTCCTGCTCCTCCTGCTCCTCATCTTCATCCACCGGCGCTTGTTCCTGCTGCTGCAACACAGACACCTGAGCCATGAAATCGAATATTATTCCGATTCGTTCTTTGACATCCACAGTAGAAGTGTCGATCACCTTTATAATGATGAGGGCATCTGCACTTCGATTTCGCCTCTCTCACTCTCTCCCTCCTCTCTCTCTGTCTTTATGTGTCTCTGTCTTTCTTTCTCTGCCTCTCCAACTGTCTGTCTCTGTCTGTTTATCTGTCTGTCTGTCTCTGTCTGTCTCTGTCTTTGTCTCTGTCTCTCTCTGCTACTCTATCTGTTTGCGTGTGTTCCTATATATATATATATATATATATATATATATATATATATATATATATATATATATATATATATATAATTATATATATATATATATATAATTATATATATATATATGTGTGTGTGTCTGTATGTCTGGCTGTCCATCTATCATTCTACTTATCCACCCATCCCCCATCTATCCATCTATGTACCTCACTTTCAAACATACCTCTGCTACGAATCTCTTTTCACTGCATGAGAGGCGAACTCTGTATTTGTTTAACCCTTGGCTTTCGACTTAAGTCTCGTGGTGTTAGTTGAAATCATCTGACAGTCTGTCGTCGGAAAATATGTTAAGACGGGCGACACAGAAGTCTTTTGATAATGCTTCTATTAAGTCATTCCATTCGCATATTTGTTTGCCAAAAGATGAAGAGACATTCCTTGATTACATTGGATTCCATCAATGTCACCAATCAAATTCGCTGGAATTCTGATCATCTTCGCCTTGGCTATACCTGCCAACATTCGCTCTTAATGGCAACCCAGTCCTTGACCTTTGTATAGACAATGACCTTGAGGCAATTGAAAACTGTGGAGATGAATAATCCAAGCTTTTGCTCTAATCGTTACCTGCCACAAGGCTGCCGAGAATTTATTTGAGGCATAAACCGACTCAGCACTGGTTACTGTTATGACTGCCCTGGCTTTGCCCTGCATGGTCACCAAAATGTCTGGCACCATCCCTGGACGCACCGGAATAATGGGATGATGGTGTGCTTCAATTCATTGCCTTTTGACCTCATGTCACGAGTCTATAGAGAGAAACGGGTAGCAAACACGTCGTGTATTATAGAGGACACAATCATGTAGCAGACGACTGTTTCGCGCTGTGTACAAATTTGAAGTTTCAGTAGAGACGATCACTTTGCAAGGACGAGCAATTGCTGCTGACGAGCACCGTTGATTAACTTGGTATTAGTGAGTGACTCTAACGAAAGCGAAGGAGCATCGGTTTGTGGCGCTGCAAATGTCTAAAATAGGTGCGAGAAGCATGAAATGTTATTCAGTAGATTGTTTCTTATTGTATGTTTGTTGTTAGGTGTTGACTGATTGCGCCATCTAGTGAAATCGAATTGAGGCACACGCTTCAGATTGCCCAGAGCCTTCTGTAGCCTAATAGAAGGCTCTGAGATTGCCTTTAAACGGGTTAGCCTGTAAGTGCGAAGTGCACTTTTCATCAAGAGACTTAGCTTAATGTGTGCGCCAGAAGTGAAATATGTTTGGTTTGTATATAAAAAGTCAAACTGACTGAAATCTATACATTGCATTCCACTATTCGAGGCATTTAAATTAAATTGCCGTGTCCGTCACGTAGGCCTATACAGTGCAATGATGTCTAATGTAAAATATCGCGTGTCTAGTTTTTCCATAGGTCTACAACTCTACATGTATATTGCGGGTGAAGACTGTTGACGAATGTATTCCTTTCCACACAGATTATTTTATACATACAATGTATACATAGGACATCGATTGATTGCAATTCCTAGATTTATATTTATATTGTTTTACTACATGTAGTGTTATTTTAAAGTTACTTCTGTAGACTGTCTAGGCCTATAATCGCTCGATCAATCGACTGAGTCAAATGCTGAACTATTAATTGTAAAATATGCGAATCACAAATATCTGAAAGTTTCTTAAAATTGATGTATGCGTGTTTTAAATGTCCTGCCATCGGCCTTGGAACTGGCAAGTTGGAAGTGCGCCTCTGACCAGCAGGCATTGTAGAATATGAGTGGCGTGAAAGAGCTATATAACCAGCCGTATACAATCATAGTCTCTTACTCTGTGGTTAATGTGGTTTGGGTCAGCAGTGGGACAGCCGAAGAAGAGTTTTAGTGGAGCACACGTGTTTTCAGGGTTCCCCTGCATGGTTAGCTGCCGTAGGCAGTGAGAACGCTTGCAAAGAATGTGAGCACATTCAGCAGTGGGGACGCCGTTCCTATGCGTTCCAGCCCACTTACAATCCTGCCCCATCTTTACCCTACATCAAGGGCGGATACAGAAATTTTCGAAGGGGCCAAAATTTTGGGTCTTGGCCTCTTGCATCAGGAGAAAAATTTCGTCTTGGTCGCTGAAAAATCTGATGACCTTTTTTAGTCATTCGTTCAATTTTTAAAAAAGATACTGTTTAAGCTGTCAATATATTTGATGACCCTGGTAAGAGTAATGGACTCTAGCATCCTGCTTTTCTCTCCTGCTGCATCGAGTTAATGGCTTGTTGAAACCAACGGGGACCACATCCCATGCACTTTTTAAATGGGGGCCATGGCCGGATTGGCCCCCTGGATCTGCCCCTGCCCTACATAACTGTCATTGTGATCCCAAGCCGGCTGCGAATTAAAGCTTAATTGTTAAATTAATCTGATTGCTCATTGTTCTTGTTCCGAAGTCATTAACATACTGACCAGCGCCGCTTCAATGCGAGTGGAATTTCTATGGTTTTATATTTCACGAGTACATCTGGTTCATTCGGATAAGAAGATATGAATCTTTCAACTTCAAATGCCCAAATTTCAGTTTACAAGCAAATTCTTTGTGCACGTCCGATACCGGGGCTAGAAATGTTTGCACTAGATTCACTCAAAAAATAATTTATTAATACAGTTGACAGGAGTTTTTTTCTTTTCCTTTCCATTGGCCAAGTTTACTATTTGTCTACACTTACTTAGCACTTAGTCCAGTGGTGGCCAACCTTTTGTACATAGTGTGCCACAAAAAATCACGCGTACCCTCCGCGTGCCACCACATGATATACCAAAAAGTCATTGTGACCTGTTCCAATATGGAATATGCACTTACATAAAGTAACTATGCAGATTCGGTGTAAGCACAGTATTAGTTCATGGCTAGCTATATACCAAAAAATCATGATTCCCTCTTACTCCAATTACCCTACTGAGCCTCATGGTCATGTTGCATTCAAGGGCAATGTTACTCAGTATTATTGCTTTGATTTTGGGCACATCTGAACTTTCCAAAAAATTGACAAAGCCTTTACTCGCCATCAGAATAAGTTTTTATTTTATGTTGATATCAGACTTAACCCGTATAAATTTTGACCATCAATATCAATTGATCCACTTTTCTTACAAAAATTACTGTTTTGCCTAAAAGATGCTTTCTCTACTGGTAAAATTAGCGCTGAGAGCTGACCCAGGTCGGTATTTTTCATTAGAGTCCCCATGTAACTTGCTGTTTATGCTGAAGCGACGTTCAACACTAATTATTTACGTACCACAACAGTACTGTTACAGTACACAGCAGACAAACAGAATTTGAATGACTTTCCCAGAGTAAAAGTAATCTTACTTTTCTTCTAAAAATGCTGTTCTTCCAAATTTACACCAAGCTCCTGCAAGGCAATGCTATATTCATACTTTCTTGCCAAAGACATACCGGCACCGGTAGCCAATAACAGACACCTATTTGAGAAGATCAGGCAGTCTCTTCCTTTGTCTGATCCTGCAACCCTACAGTGGGGGAGGGGGAACCCAAATTCTTATCTCCGAATGGCAGAAATGTGCTGTGGAGAAATTTGGACTTTGACCGTCAGCCTCTTGGGTCTCCTGTGCTGCGTCCGTCTGCAGCTGTCAGGCTAATTGACCTCACCTCTGGTCAGTGCAGCTACGGAGATACAGAGACACCTAAGATTCGCCTAAGAGATAACATTTTAAACTAGCAGAGCTAGCATAAATATTTTTCAAAAATTTCATGGTCCTCCGTGCCACTCATCATAGGCCGGCGTGCCACAAGTGGCACGCGTGCCGCAGGTTGGCCACCACTGACTTAGTCCTTCCTATGTATGCCTGCACAATGCACATCGGGCGACGCATAGTTTGTCTACACGGAGAAACGAAAAAAAATTATGCTTCAAAGTCCTGAGAAACCACAAATGGATTATTCTGCAATTTTCTTTGGGCAATAAAGAAATAAATTCTGAATAAAATAATGCAAACGGCATCAAATCGGTTAACTACTTTGCAAATGATGGTGAATTCATAGCCACCTAAACTCTGCTGAATTGAAGAATATTCTACATTCTTGAGTTCTCGTCTATTTCAGTTTCTAGCGCAATATCTAAGAAGTGACAGGGATCGAGCCCCAGCATTACATTTATAATTTTTAGATGCTTGTTTTATGCTATGTTAGAGATCTATACTACTATAAATTTTTACAGCCATATTAAATTACTTTTGTGCACTTTAGCAAATATATATTTTTATTCTACATTTATGAAAAATGGCCTCTTCTGAAACTGTAATCATCTTCCTTTATGTCTTAATGATGAGCAGCACCGGTTTCCCATTTGCTTTCAATAAACTCTCATCATTAAAAAGCTATGCGTAATGAATCTTGGTCTAACAAAGCCAAGATGGCAATAGAGATACCATCTGCTGATTGAAAAAAGGTACTGCATCACTTCGTTACTTTTTGCTGTAGTTTAATTAATGCTGATTTTCTTACTAGATTTCTACACTTACCAAAAATTATACTTTTTGCATAATGTAAACAAGTTTATGCCAAATCAATATCCTTGTTTTAAACACAAACAACTCAGTTTGACACCAATAAAACCATTCAAATTATACTCTTCAAGACAAAACCTCACAGCACAATGTATAAATTCAGATGCCAGTGTAGTACGTGTAAAAAGCCATTACATGCACGTAGTTCAGCTCCTGCACACTACCATGCTAGTCACGGCTCACACTCACCATATCTGCAAGATATTAACTATCTCGCAGACTTCAACATCATATTCATTCTGTAATTCTTTATCCTTGTTCATCACCATTTATTAATATGATTTTATTAATATGATTTAATATTACAATTTTATTATTATTATTATTATTATCATTATTGCATTGTATGTTTATTCCTATTACTTTCAGTTATGTTCTAATTAATTAAGTATTAATTAAGTCTTAGTTAAGTATTAATACTGACTTGCACTAAAAATAGTCTTGGAGCTAGGGGTCAGGGCTATATAAGCTGTTAGCTTTTTCCTGATTCCTTTTGCACTATGTTTATTGAGGCTTGTTTATACTATTTGACTTGTGTGTGTGTGCAATAAACAAGTTCATTCATTCAAGTGCAAATTTAAATTCCACTGTTAAATAATGATAGCAATGATTACTTGAAATGGCATCAATTGAGGAGTAGACCTAATATAAATGAGGTCAATAACTGCCTGTATAAATGCATTTAACATGTAATACAAATAGCCTTCCAGAACAATGAAAATAAATGTCAGGAATTTCTTACACCAACATGTACCAAATCTATGATCAAACAGGATACAGTGAATAATAATAAGACAATTTTCATAGTACTGTAACAAAGTTTAGGCTGAAGAAAAGCTTACTGTACAAGGGTTTTCAACCCCCACTGAATTATCATACACTGTATCCAATTTTTGCCCAAGAAAAACACAGGTCTAATGATTTGGTGAAGAATCGCTGAACATATTTCTGAAAGGCACATACATGTGAATGTCAACATAGACAGTAACAGTGTTCAAGATAGGAGCTATAAAAAGGAAATACAGGCTCAATTAGATTTCCATAGATTCACCATATCAGCTACTTATTTGACACACAAGTCATTGATTTCACACGAAAATAAACGAACAGACAGAACACAGCTCAAATAAATCGTAAGAAATGCAAGAGCAGAGACACTTTTTCAAACATGTTAGCACAGCAGAGCAGAACAGTTCTGAGCATTACAATCTGTTCAGGAAACGGTCGGAACAAAATTACCATTGATAAATCTTATAAAAAGAGATTACTCTTTAACCCCTTAACAGCCAGCATGTGCTAAAATGCATGAAAAACACATGCAGCTGGACGTTAAAGGGTCATGAAAACATCTTCACAAACAGCTAAACTCTTTCAAATCTAGCCATAGGATATTTTTGCTTAATATGTTCCGTGTTAAACACTGAAAAATTCTGCAAGATATGTGGATTTGCAAATATTCCCAACACAGTCTTGGTAAAGTAGAAGTTTCAAGCATCAGTAAGCATTAGTGAGACCATACGTTGCTAGGAGCAATACACTACTTCATCGTTACATACGTCTCTTCAGAAAACAGTCAGTTTCAAATTATGCATTGTAAATTAACTAAAAACAGAAGGATTTTTTTTATTCAAAAGCAGGTATAGTGTCATGAAGTTTAAAGATTACAATGTGGACAATTTTCAGCCAATTAATTATTCAAGGTCAGATTACAAAAACAACTACACAGACCGTGAACAGAAGGAACACTTTTCAGACGAAAATAAAAGAACGCATTTAAAAAGTAAACTTAATAAACAGATGATGTCCTTCAATCAGTAATTTACAATGCAGTTGCTCAGGTTGCTAATCTACTACATCAAAACAAAACCTGTTAAGATAATTGGTTAACTAAAATGAAGTTTCCCGCCTTTTAACAGCAGTCCCTCAACAGGACAACACAACATCTTGCCTCTGACACAAATGTGACATATTCCAGTTCAGCAGCAAGCACAGCTTTGCTAATGAAAGTAGGTTTCTGTCTTTATCAACAGAAGATAACCACACACCTCGTTCCACATTGAAAACTACTCCACAATTTCACAGAAGATTTACAAGACGTACAAGAGGCAGGCCACAGCACAATCATTCACACACTTCTGACATCAACGCAATTATCACAGGAAAATGAAGAGCACAAGCACAGCACCAGACTAAACCTAGAAATTCCTCACTTTCACTGGAGCTAATCTTTTTAGCCAGAATGCTAAACCCAATGTTTATAAGCCATCTGTCAATCTATACACAAATATTACAGAGTGTCAATCATCATTGATGCAAGAATGTCAGAAATGGATGGCATCACACCGATTTAACTTTTGTCTTTTCCAGCAGCAACAGCTGGTTTTGTGGCAAGCAGCTTTTCCACCATTGTCGTTGCATAGCGCAGTCGACTGATGAGGTCTGTGCTGCAGCCAAACTGTTCAATCAGCGGCAGACGGAATGTTCGAAAGTCCTTCTTCGCATCTATGTACGTAATGGCGATCATCAGCGGGCACAGGATGATCTTTGTGTGATCGTGAAAGAAGTTAATCTGGAAGAAACCAAAACACCGATAAACCAATCTCGGTTTCCTAGACATCTATGTTAGTTCATCAATATTTTGTTTTTATTTTGATTTATTTCTCCATTTCTATAGAGCCCCTTCAAGCTCCCTACTCAGAGGCGCTTACGACACCAGCGCGAACACTGCATTGGAGTTTCATGCCGAAGCAAAATTTTGCGAGTGAATGACTTGCTCAAGGCCCCTACGCAGCGGCTTGAGGTGGATTCAAACCTGGAACCCTCCGGCTACACAACACCGACCACTACACCACCGTGCCCCACAAATATATATGTGAAACCTGTTTATTCAGTAAACATTCATTCATATGTGCCATCAATTAGCACAAAACACAGTATGAAATATAATCAATTATTACATTCAATTCCATAATGACACCAATTATCCAGTGAAATTCATGGCTAAAGCAATCAATTATCACCACAGATCATATATGCACAGACCTGTAGAGTTCCATTGCTCAGGTACAGGACAATTGCACTTCTTGTTCGAAACCAAGTGCGAAGAAATGGAAGGCGTGTCATCTCTTCCCCCTCTCTTGGCATCATATTCGCACCAGCCTATAACAATAATTCATAAACAATCCACTTAAGAAGAGGAACAATATTTACAAGTTGAAGCATCATTTATGAACTGGAGAACATTTCATTCAAGTCTTCATCCATTCTCGTAATCATGGCTGTAGAACATTTGTACAAACCCAAACCAATTTCAATACGATCAAATGCAAAGTTAACAAAGAGGTCAAAGCACAATCGCAAGAATATCAATTGCACACAGAACCAGTAGTTGCCTTAAAAATACACTCAACACAAAGGTAAGTAACTGTTGCAAGTTAGCTTTAAAAAAATGTGATTAAAAAATCACATCAAAGAGTAAGCAGAACTGTACAAGAAAATTTCTCGATGATCATAGCAACAAACATATTTAAGCAATAAAATTTCTTGGCACCAAAACAACTTAAAAAGAAAATACAAACTATAATTATATAACGTTCTGTATGAAACTCAATCTGTTACCTTCAGCAGGTGTTCGCTCATGTAATTTCGGAAGTACTTGAGAAGAGTGACTTTTTTTGTCAAGTTTTCTGGAAAGGTCTTTAAAGTGTGGAAGAATTCGTTGCCATCTTTCTCGATGTACTGAATATTCCTATGGAACAACAACAACAACAGTTAAAGTGCAAATCATTCAGTGCTCATTCAAATGTTACCAAAGCAAAGAATTATCACAGAACAGAAGCAACTTAATCACATTTAGATTTCTTTAGTATTTACACTTAGCCGCTGATATCTTTTACTTCAAGCAGACGACGATAAAGCATGCATAAATGCCGCAAATCGATAGCTACAGAATGTCTACTGAGAGACACGTACAACAAACGCTCAGCTGAACATCTGAAAGCTACAACAGAGTAGGGATGTTAGTGTCGGATTTTTGGCCAACTGATTTTCAGTTTTATAAATCTTAGTTTAAACTGAGTTTCGGTTATTAAATTGGCTTAGAGAAAATCCAATTTTCCCAGATGGCAGTTTAAATAAAGATGGCGACTACTGAGATTAATTGCATTATATGGCGTTTTCAATGTATACAAGTGTTCCAGAAGTTCTGCAATTATATCAACTCATTTGCTAACAGCGATTATTACATTGGTTTTCAGTTTCGTTGTTATAAAATGTTGAAATTTGGCGAAATGTGTGACGATGATTTGAGGTGCAGCAATAGTGTCCTGCATCCATTTCTATCGTAACGCGGGGTCAACGACCTTTTATTTACAACAGGCAGCGGGTACTGCAGATTCGCAGCTATGTTTACTTGTTGCAATTAATTTGTTCCCACGGTAACCTTTAAGCTTATAGTCAGCACAAAATGCATGAATCAATTAATTAGATTATTGGTTTGTAAACATCAAAAACCGATAATTGTTTTCAAAAGCGATAATCAGAGTTCTGATCATTGTTTAACATCAATAGTACAGAGTGCATACTTACTCGCCATTGCTCGTAAGCAGAAGTCGGGAAGAGTCGTTGAAGAGGACACCGATGCTGTTATCGCACAGTTGGTATCCAAGGCCGTACTTGTCACTGTAGTCAACCCACTTGCTAACCCAGTAAATTGGAACAGCAGCTGGGTCCTCTGCTTCGTCTGCAATGACATACATGTGTATCATTTGTATTTTTGCTCACAATCTAGCACTGTCCGAGTGTCCATGTACACTACTCCAATAACCATTAACTAGGTCCATTATGGCAAATACACATACAATAATACAATTATACACTTTGTAATTATTCTGTAGTAAGATAAAGTGCTAATTCCACTACTTACCTTATCACTAGTTTCCAAAATCAAAAATGTTTACAGTCATTAAAACCTGTTTATCATTAACTTCACAACCACACATCTGACAGAACCAAAATTAATGGATAAATACTAACCATCATTGACAAAAGGTTTTTCCAGTGCCTTTGCATTTGTAACGGATGTCAAAATGTTCATCAAATCAAAAAGATACGAATCTGCAGCTTCATCATCTAAAACAAAAGCATCAGTTTAGAACAGATATGAAGAGATATCATTGTTATGCTGTTACAGCACAGAAGCAGTGCCAACAAAGAAATTACATTCTGCTGCCCATTCAGTTAAATATGTTTCTGTTCCTTCCATGACTTCAGCTGCCATAAACTTCAGACTGCGTATACAGAATGACTTATATAATTCATGTGACACTAAATACTTTTAGGACTAGTAATCATTCATAGTCTAAAATCTTTCAAATAAAATAACATTGAAAATGGAAGAACAAAAATTGAAATACCCTGTCAAGCTGTTACCCGGGGAAATCACACAGAATTTAGTGATCTACAGCAGCTAACTCGATAAACTAAGCAACTGCCTTAGCACCTATCTTTTCGACAAAAAGAAATGAGGAAGAGGTACCATTCTCCACAAACATCAGTATCCAGAACATAACATCTTATGGTTACAAGGATGCTGATGATAAACTTATCTTACAAGTATTTATTCCATAGTTTCATGTGCAAGCCAATCTGGTATAAATGGCTGCCACAAACGAATCATAATCAGATTAATTAATGTTAAAAAAAGCTTGCTATATCTAGGGTCTGCAGTTTTTAACAATGAGCTTCCAGTCATATTAGCATACTTTCCTGTCTTTAAAGCATTAAATAAAAAAATGTAAACACTCGTTAGTATGGAACACTAGGCGTTTACTACATAAAAATGATTGGCAGAATAATCTGTCTTAAATTAACCAAAAATTGAATTTGTCTTAAATTAACCATAAAATGAATTTGTGTTAAATTGACTACAAAATGAACAGCCATCGATGGCTGCTTGGATCAGTGCAGTTTATTTTAATGAGCAAAATAACACATAATTTCAGCCTTGAGTAAGATAAGTTTAAACATACTGCTCATTCTTTTGACACACTCTACTGCTCGTGTCTCTGCTCCCTGCGGCGGTTCATCTGTGGCTCTTCCAGAAGCTAAACCAGCCAAACCCCCAGCCATGTTGCCACCATCTTAAACAACACAATGTTTATAAATGTGCTGTTTAGCTAATTTCACAGGATAAATGCTAAACATGGCAAAAACACAAAACATTAAATATTTAAACAGATAGTATAAAATATTGCCTAAGTATAAAATTCAATGCCATAACATTAGATAATTCTTTTAAGATGAAAATGATCAGACCAAATAATTGGTTTATTATGACTTTCTTTTCTCCTAATCCAATATTTAGCAGAATGCGAGGAAGTGTACAAAGGCTGATGATCTCTCAAGTCAGATCAAAGAACATGAAAACAAGTATAATCTAAAATCATTATCCCAAACGTCTCCTTTAAATTTATCATCTCATTGTGAAAATCAAGCTTGCTGACAGAAGCAAGACAAACACATAAAACATGGCTCAATCTCAAAAAGCACAACATTGCAAAGATTCAAGTCAGACGCAAGTAATTCTGCACTTGAAAAGAATTTCTGATCTACAGTTTTCTTAGCAAATGTGAACCACCATATCAAGGACACTATATATCAAAGTTGCTGTAAACTGCCGACCATTTAACTTATGCTAGAAGCCTGCGAAGAAAAACCTATTAATACTGCAAAGCAAAACAATTTAAAATGTAAATTACCATTCAGTTCCAAAAGTGGTCTCCTACCGAGGTCTGCCTGCTTAAGCGTATCAAATCGAGGAGCCATCGTCAGGCAGCTCGTTGGCAAACCAGCCGGAAGAAATCCTGCAAATTTGACAACATATGTAACGCTCACAATAACAAAATTATATAAAACTTATCAACAGCATCTACTTTAGGGCAACATACTACGCTATAAATGAAACTGGCCTGTGGAAATTTGAAATATATTTACTACTTTACACAAAGCCTAATGGTGCGACCATGAAATACACCAGCTAATAAAACTAAATGCAAAGTATTTACGAAATACAACGAGCAGCGCATTCGTGACTCGAAAAGTCAACATACAATGCTCTACAAAGTAGCACTTTACTAAGTATAATTTATCATGTGGATGGTGCCATATAAATGCCAAAATATGCCTAAATTTTAGGTATTTTAACCATAGAGGTGTACTATATAATGAATATATCACTAGAGAGAGCATCAAGTCTCTATATTGAAGTCGGTCTAATTAGCTCCAACCAATCACATCATAAGGTCTAAAGGCTCCGACCAATCATAGGCGGTATAAGAATTCGCCGTTTGAATCAGAGTGACGTAATTTTTGACTTCAAATCTGATTGCAGGGCAGATGCGTCATACTCTCTCTAGCGTATATATTATATATATCATGCATCTCAATGATTTTAACCACAAACTGGCTAGACAATTTTTAAGTTCACTGACAGTTAAATCCACAAGAAAACTGCCAAAAGATGAAGCATTGAAAGGCCATCATACCGGACGTAAAGAATTCATGCTGTAGGACTTTCTCCATAGTTGGCCGTTGAGTTGGTTCCGATTGAAGCAGTTGCTCAATCAAGTGTTTTGCTGAAATAGATGTTCTTCCTGCTGGGATGTAATATTCATTCTTCTTTATCTTTGTGTATGTATCTTTCAAACAAGAAGTCTCAAATGGTGGCTTACCGAGGAGCAGTGTATACCTGCATTTCATATTCCAAAGAGCAGATGTTAGAAACCACTAATGAAGCAATTCAACAAATGTGAAAATGATTTGTAAATGTGAAAATGAATCAGTCTATATAGAGCTTGCTCCATTACATTACACAATATAATTCACCAGAGCTACCTTGTTGCAGAGAATATTGTAATAAAAATTCTGAAAATTCTTGGTAGGGCAAATGGATGTCAAATCTGATGCATATTAAGTTCCATACAATAATATTTTAACGTATCCTCATCACAGCTCAGTATTTACTAAATAATCTCCTCAGGTAGAATAACTAGGATATCTGTTGTAGCAAGGACAGCTTTGCTTGCACACTCATTTAGATGAGATTCGTAATTTCAGCAGATTCCACTTCAGTCATTTCAACTCATTTGTAATTGTCGTTGTTAATTGTTATCACAGAATAAACAGAAATTGATGAAAGCATGCTAACTTTTATAATAAAGACAGAAAAGTTTAAAAGATAGCAACTAACAGAATGCATCCAAGTGACCAGGAGTCAACCTCGTAGCTATGTCCCTTTTTGCCAAGCACTTCAGGAGCAATGTAGTTCGGTGTTCCACAAAGCGTTCTAGAAAACCAATAAAGTAATTACTAGAAACCTGATGCAGGTACTTAATGGCATAATTAATCTTTGAATTTCAACATATATTTTTTTTACGTAAACCAACCTTGTTCTAATGCAAAATCTATTTATTTTTAATGTATATATGATTATACATAATAAAAACAAACATTATAAAATTGCAGGCCATTTTCTAATGTATGCGGAACTTTTAGATTATGCAGTTTTTGTTTTTAAACTGTGAAAACCAATTATATTAATTAAGGATAAACGCAGAGACCAAGAGCTGACAAATTTAGAAAACATTGTTTTCCAGTCTCCCAGAAGAAGACAGAAAACTGTTTTGAGATTTCAGCTCCACTTTCATCCTTTAGTCAACTCAGCCATATAACAAGTAAACTAACCAAAAACTGTCAGATGAAAGATCTGACAGTAATAGAAAGTACTGATCACTCTACCTCACAGGCCGCCACAGCCAAGAAAAATGAAGTGGGCAATATTCTCCAACAACTTCATTAATGGGAGAAAGGTTGACGCCTTGACGGGTAACATGTTCAGTTGTTCACACAAAGATTAGGACACTGGTTAAAATAAGAAGGACTGACGAGTACATTAGATGGCTTGCAGGCTGCCATACATTGTTAAATTCAACTCTTGTTAAACTTGCAATCGTCTGTTACTCCTATATCATGTAAATTAAGTCCAGACTTGTCAGTTTGAATCAATAAAAGAATATTATTATATTCAAACCATGGCTGCATCTCAGAGCCAGCCCAAAATGTCAACAATGTGAGATAACTAAAAGTGACTGATAAAAAAATGCAGTTTATTGTTAAAGTGTAAGGAGTGCTCTACTTCTGAATCTTAGGATAGCTAGAAATCAGAACGATTCACCTAGATGCAAAAATGAATGCAAGACTTTACTTTTTTCGTTCTCCTTCGTAATCCACTTTTGTTGCCAATCCAAAGTCTCCGATCTTTATTTCCATTTCATCGTTCAAGAACAGATTTCCAAGTTTGAGATCACGATGTATAATGTGGCGCTTGTGAAGATAATCACAAGCAAGGACGACCTGATGAACAAAATATCTCGCCTCTGGCTCCGTAACCGTACGACGTCGCTTGTGTAACTCCATCAATGACTGAAAGGAGTAAACAAAGACAAACAAATATTCAAAGCGTCCGGCTTTTATATAAAAAGGAGGTAAAATTGTCATCGAATATAAAGCTGATCAAATTCAAAAATATTTTTTAAGGATATGTTACAGTAGTTACATAGAGCCCGAACCCATTGATGCCCAGAATAGCACATTAACTCTTTGAAGTTTTGCAGAGTACAGACAATGCACTTGTTAGAGGTGTACCTTCTGGACACTCGAGCAGATGTCCTGGAACATTCGATTCATTCCATACATAGTCTTGTGTCACTTTCAAGGCTTCTATTTGGTGGTTGGCTCCAACAAGTCGTGACACAACTTGTCCACAAATACACATATGCCAAAACCAAAACGACCGTAAGTGCTTCTTTCTTTTTTCTGTCAATCATCACTTTTAATCGTTTCCTCGAGTCTTATCCATCTCTGCCGCTTTTGCCATAGACAGAGTGGCACTAGGTAACCCATAATGAATATGCATAATATATTTTCAATTGAATTAATAGGCATGCACCCTGGGAAACGATGGTAGAAAGTAAGGTCAGTTTTCGGCCTTCTGGATATATAGTGCGAAAACTGATGTATTCTAAAGGGTTAAAATCAGACTGCTACAAAAGCAAACTTACTCGACGTCGACATAATTCAAGCAGAATATAAACGTTGTCATTGTCTTCAAAGAATCCATGAAATCCAACGATGTGCTTATGCGATACGCTGCGATGTATGCTGATCTCTTGTGTCATCTGCATAAATCAAACACACTTCACATTAACTTGTCGCAGAATTTTCTTAGGTTGCATTCATTCTACAGATATATGCATAAAAACTGAAAATCACTGCAAGGTGTCTCAGATAGAAGAAGCTAAATATTTTGCCACCGAACACTGAAACATCAGTTATTAAAATTGTAAGCTTCACGTTGAAGTGTGCAAGTCTTAGAAATAAATCAACAAAACATATATTTCTAAACAAGTGATTTTGAAAAACTGCAAACAACGGTACTAGCAATCAACAATTTAGGTCTAAACAAATTCACAAGTGTGACTGTTACAATTGCTACCTTTTCCTTTTGATGAGGCTTCACCAAAAGACTTTTGGGAACAATCTTGCCAGCAAGTATCTGCTTTGATTCAGAATCTGTGAGTTCATAACATTTGGCAAAGCCTCCCTTCAACAGCAAACATTTATAAGCAACATACAATGCAAATCAGTTGTGACAAAAGACATCCTGAAATCAGTGAAGAAATTTTGTCTTAACCAAATTCATGACAAACTTTACACAACAGTAAACACAACATGCCAGCCAGAATTGCCTTATGGTTGCATGATTCATCAACAGCAAAATAATGCATACGCATGCAAGTCTGCATATATGGATACAGAACATTGGCACGTCTGCATATTTTGGTAATCCCGAAGACTGCATGCCCGTTTACAAAACAATACGGTTCCAACGACTTGGCTAAAATAGAGTGCTGCCACCTATCAGCCACATCCCATGAAGCAATGCATTCAGTAAATAAGTAATCAACACTAGATCTAAGTAAAACGGTAAGGTTAATAAATTATAAATGAGAAAAAATTATTCAGTAAATACAAAGTTCGAAAATGATTAAACCTGCGCTTCGTAAACTTGTTAGATGCTTTTTAAATGTCGATTGGTGTTTCGCGATGGCTCAGTTAATTTTGAATGGATCTGGGCTCATGACGTGAAAGGTCGTTTCCCTCAACAGAATTTCAAACATTTAACCTTCACCCTTTTAAACTTATTTCGCGAATTTTTACTGTTCCTGTAACCCAACAAAATGCACTATTTAATTACTTAGAACAAGCACTAATTTCTAGTCAATTATGTACTTACTGAGCGCACGGCATCATGGGATGTGGCTTATAAGGCCACGGCGCTCTATTTTAGCGACCATACTGTTTACATGGACGGGCACGCAGTCTTCGGGATCACCCATATTTGAATTCAGAACATTGCTAAATATAGCTAACTCTACATAGTTAACCCTATTCCACTGTTTACAACTGACATCAAGGATTTAAAATTAAATCACACATCAATCAACTCTTGAACATCTCGAAGTTTCGCGAAATGCCTTCCGAGGGTGGAGTCACGAAATCCATGATATCTTGGAAAGAATTTCAAAACAATGCAAAAAGATTTTTGAGTTCTCTGGTTTCGGGGAATCGGGTAGGGGTACGTGGTTGTTGACTAGGCCCGAACGCTAAATTTTTTCATACATTCCGGTAACTAAGACCGTAAGTATTCAAACGCACCTATTCCCGTTATCCGGAGACGTTCCGTTGGTTGACCCCCTTGCGTGTAGTCTTCTAAATAAGAATATTCTTATTTACATACTCATACATCTCCCATGAACATGAGTATCTACCTACAAGATTTCGTTCTTTGTGCATGGTCTTACGCAATATGACGAACAAAATGGATCCAGATAATAATTCATCAACAAAAGATGTCAACTATGTCTCAAAAACTCATTACGTACTTTGCCCAAAAAGCGTCCTTTCAAATAGCGCTTTTGACTGGTTGGATCGACCACGATGTCCGGAATCTCAGCCGCTTTCGGTTCTTCCTTTCGTAAACTCATGTTCTAAATTTGACAGTATGGTGCTGAAGATACAAAACACCTATTTACACCTTAAAAACTATGTCTAACTTTCCCGAACTAGTACGGAAATAAAGTCAATTTAAAACTAAACACAACAACTCATCTCGTTTCTACCTTTCATGCGCAACCGGAAGCACCTTTCAAATTGGAGTCAAACGAGCGCAATATTACGCCGATTGGTTGCTAAATATAAATTAAATTCCGATTGGTCAAACAATCCACACGTGCTAGCAATTTACAAGAATGCGAGAAATAATTTATTTTGCCAAACTAAACAAGAGAACAAATAACACAAAAATATAATATATGTGGTATAATCTAAAAATATTACAATTAACTTCTGGGCAATTGGTAACTGTGGGCACGCAAAATAAAAATAAGGCTGATCCGATTATTATAGCGCCTATATTATAACGCCTTCTTACGGAGCGACAAATAAAAATCTCGTGAAAAAGTCGCACGTTATTATGCTTAGGCCTATTTTAATTTATGGAAGTTCAAAATCCATACTAAATAATAATTCAAATTTCTTTGGCAAGCCGCTTCTCTATTTTATTTCCTTCCTAAGGAATAACGACACTTCCCCCATTGAGCAGCTAGCGTTAATTCAGTTGCCGGTCCCTGACACATTAAGAGAGCTGTAATTATGAGAAGGTAAAGCGTTATTCCCGACCCCATCGGTAATAACGCTCTACCTTCTTATATTTACAGCTCTCTTTGTATGACGGTCTTTTGCTGTAAACTGAAAACTTCTCTTTCAGCCTACCTATGTTTGAAACCAACTTTGTAAGGAGGGCACTGTGAAATTAGTTGTATTGTTAATTTGTTATAGTCTCTCTCCTTCCTCAGGTTCGTTTAAGTGGTTTGGAGGGGATCATGGGGGTGGCTGCACGCTTGGTGGGTGGCGTCCCTAAGTTTGGCCATATTTCTGACAATATTATTGTGATGTCTTACACTGGCTTCCGGTTCAGTCACACATTCATTTCAGGGTTACTTCTTTTGCTTGGCGCTGCGTCTTGGGCACAGCACCTCCCTATCTCTGCGAGTTCTTCACGTTGACCTCAACTGCTGTGGGTCGCCGATCTTTGCGCTCGGCCTCTAGAGGTGACTTTATGGTTCCTTATGCCCGCACTGCCACTAGGCAGAACAGGGCATTTTCGGTCACTGGACCTTCTGTTTGGAATGACCTTCCCTCTAACCTGCGTTCCCACCCTCGGAACATGTCTGGCTCTTTCTAGATTGCTCAAAACTTTTCTTTTTGACCGGGTTTGGGTCGGGAGCGCCTCTGAGTAGACTCTCTGAAGGGGCACTATATAAATTACATAGATAGATAGATAGATAAGAGTATTTCAGGCATTGAAGGGCAAGGCAATTATATGAAGTCTTAATGACTACCACGGAGACGTAATCGGGGAGGTCAATCGCAGCATGAACAAAATACTCTAAAGTGAATATTATGTTTCCCTTTGACATCATTGTTGACCAAGCTTAGTTCTCCTGTGCTTGTGAAGTTCAGACTCTCCCAAAAAACTTCTCTTCTTTTACACTGTGATTTGTTCACACATTTATCAGCGTTTCTGGTCTAGTAAGACCGAACTGTAACCCTCGCCGAGAGCTGTTCTGGACCGCAATTGCCGACTATTCTTGCCCGTCATTCACCAGGTCAGTACTTCCAGTTAGTCAGCCACCATTCTGCTATCGTTATCTTCGGTGTGTAAAAACAACTATCTGGTGTAATGCTTTTCCATCCCTTGTGTTCTTCATCTCGATTATTGCTTACTGTGAAAGTGAATCCCTTCCGGACTGGACCATCATAGTAAAAAGCCACAGTTATCATCTAAAACCGAAGTGTCAAGCCTTTTTTTAATTGGCAATATTTTCCAGCAAATGCTGAACACCCCTAATCAAAACGGGGTAAGGGTCTAGAATGGGGCTTGGTGAGCCTGTCTCAAAATATTGCTCAAACCAACTCTTAAATAATGCATTTGTTAGCAGTCAATAGGCCCACAAAATCTTAATTTTGATCTTCATTATCAGTTACAAACATCACATAAAACTCGTTAATCCATAAGTCTAAGGCCAATATATTCTAGCTTCTTGCTATTTTACATAAAGAACTCAACTTTACCTTTGATACAAATTCGTGTCAAATGAAACTTGCAAAAATATATTTGCAACAACAAAATTAATTAAACTGTGCTGTCATTGGACTGGGTTCTGTGGGTCAGAAATGGCTCCTGTGCGAGCTCTTTGACGTTCTAAACGTTCTTGGGTATACCTAATGCTCATTCTCGTACTTCTTGCTGGCGATATTCAGATAAACCTATCACATCTAAAACCCTTAGACTTTTGCTATCTGAACATTGCCTCTATACTATTCTAAAGCTTGATTATACAGAAAAATGTACACGCTTAGTATTCTTCTTTTATGCATTAATTTCTGTTGCTTTGCAACAAAAAGAAACATTTCATACAAATACTATCAAAATCATAACAAGGTCACAGTGAGGCAATCATGGGATATATGATCCACTTGCACATTATACACACAATTAGTAAGAGTAAGAACTTAAGACCATTCTTAAATCCATTGAATGGTCTAAAAGTAAATGAAATTTGCTATCTCAATTTCTGACCCGCAGTCAGTAAGTACACTACAACAACTGTCTATGGAATACCATATTCAAAAATAGTACTTTTGATTATGAATATTATAATCTAAAAATGTGATTAGCGTAAACAGAATACAAACTTGACATCACAGTGCAAAACATACAGCTCAAAGCAGCTTTAAATGTGAGATATGATACAGTTCAAAGTAATCAATTCTTTGACAATTGACATTTTTGGCGAAAAAAAACATAACAGTACTTGACCCTGGGCAATATACCAAATTACTTATCAATGATTAGGACATTTCCTCAGTGTGCTAGTCGTGCCAAGTCTGGGAAATTACTTAGTGCAAATGAATTGGCAGTTTGGGTGCATAAAGTATAGCAGAACCAAAGTATAGTTTAAAGCAGAACCAAATATCTAAGTACCAGTAATCAGTGGTCAGGTTCTTCCTTTCGCAAACTCATGTTCAAAAGTTTACAGTATGGTGCTGTAGATACAAAACCCTTATTTAGTACATGCCACTAAATAAATCACAACTAAGAACTGGATCAAGGACAACATCCGGTTTGAATATCATTCTTATAACTGAATGGGAAACGACGATAAAACAGCAACAGAATTCTCAAAAACTGCACTATTGATATATTTTTTATATATCAATCAATGACAATCATTACTTATAGCAGGAGCAAAGCTCAAAATGACAAACCATTAACATAAAAAATGCTAACTCTTTAACATAATGTCAACAGTTAAAAAATTACGAAAAGCTCACAATCATTTGACAGAGGCAGATGTGCACCAACGAATTCCAATAAATAAGTAATTGATAAATTACAACGAAACCTGCAACTATTCGGCAACCTGTTTTGTTTATCTCTTTCCGCTGTATTCGTTCATTGGACTGTCATGATATTCTTGTTCCCAAATCTTGGACTATTACTGTCCAACGTCACGCATTTGCTTCTGTCGGTTCTTCGCCCTGGAACGACCTCACCTGTGGTTCACCACACAGTGCTAACTGGGGGCATTACTGCCATTAATTATTATCCTAAGACTTCTTTTCTTTGATTAGGTTGCACTTCAAGAGGCACTCACAGAGGTGGTTTTTACATGAAGTTTCTTGAGAAGCAGCCACAGGCACAAGGGTTAGCTTTCTTATCCTCGGCATATGGAGCTTTAATTGCAATCTGATTCAACTTGCAGTGTTGCCAAGTAATCATTGGGTGCAACTGGAACAAACGGTTGGAATTTATTTCTGTCCTTTTGGAAATATGAACTGCAACATCTGGCCATAGTCATGTGACCTAGAAAAGAGTAAAGACAATTCTACCCAGATCAAAACTGCTTCATGATCTGGCAGTTTTAGATTTTTGAATCGCGTTTCCAGTTTTGGTATTATTCCGCTGCATCATTCTCAACCTTTCAAATGAATGGACTTCAAAGCAACATTGTTACTGGACTACTAACGTCTTGGAAGTGATGGGGTTATCCATTCAGCTTAGCCTACACAATATATCAGCAGTACTTACAAATGGTCCAACATGTTTAGATATACCACATAAGTTTCTGACAATCACATCATGTATCAAAGCAAACATGAAAAATTTAAAAACAGGTATGTCTCCTAAAAGCACATTAGCAGTACTTGAATTTTTTGCAATTTGAAAAATTAAAACTGATGCAGAGCTGATTCAATATTGTACAAAATGTTAAACAATTCATACAGTTCAGAATTCTTTGGCAAAGACAGCAACATGATGCACTTAACGATAACTAATAACAAAAATTCCCAAGGGCTGGAATGAAAAAAATGCAAATGTTTCGACAATTTTGTATATGCTGTTTGGAAGATACACTATAAGACACAATCAAAAAGTTTAAATATTTTGTAATTTCAAATATTTAATAATGCAAATTTGTACATAATTATGTTGGAAAGAAACACTAAAGACATACAAACTAAAAATATATGGAAAAATGAACATCATGTCTAAAGAACTGACTTCATTTGGTATTTCAGCACCCAAAATGCCAAGAGGGCTTGGTCATAAGAAACTGAGTAACAGGTGCAAAAGTACCTGCCAAAGAAGTCACAAGAAGATGGTGCTAACATTCAACAGAATCAAACAGACTGAAGCTTCATAATTTTTTTTCAATGTCGACAATTTTAAAGAAATGCACAAATGGGAACAGAATACTGCATACAATGACCAAATTTTTGTACAATTACCTTATTAGGTCTATGATAAATAAACAACATAGCACACTGAAGAGTCAATTTTCTTAAAACCACCTTTCAAAGGAAATTAGAGAATGGCTCTAAACAGAGTTTATACAAACAAACGTTTCAAACACCAAAAACCATCCACACAGCCACCTTAACCTTCAAACAGAGACTCGCACGAGTTCACAGTATGTTCCTAATTTCATAAACAGCTTGATACTACAATGCCAAAAATGCAGCACACAAACTTTATCAGCGTCACCAATATTTAAAGCCAAAAAATAAGCTGCTATACATGTGCCTCACACAAAAAACCAGAGTGACAGTTTGTACATTGAAGCCACAGGCAAGCACGAAAAAACACGTGTCACAAGGAGGAAGTACACCCAAGTAATTAAGAGCATCCTGTCATTGAGCAGATTATAACTGAAGATTGAAAGCTAATAACATGAAGTGAGAAAGAGGAGTCACAACAGAAAAGAAAAGTAAAACAGACACATAAGGAAAGGGATGGAAAGCAAGGCAAAAAGATGTGCAGCAGATGACAAGAGCGATTGACATGCACCATGGTCATGACCTACAAAAAGTTACAGTACGCAACACTTTCTCTTCTTCTTCTTGCTCTGATTCCTCTCTTTGTTATCTTTCTGCAAAGACAACACAAGTACAAAAGCCGGTAATAACATCAAAACTGAGATCACTCTAAGATTAGCCTCTACAAGAGTCCCATCAGAAACACTATATAAAATATTCAAACTTGACTTTGTGGAGAAGCCATTCATCAAAAGCTATGCAGTATGTACTCTAAAACATTTGAACCACATTTTGCCTGTACTGCAGCTTCTTTATATCAGATTCATTGCTCTCAACATAATAATGTCATTCGACAAATGACTACATCTTCTTTAGTTACTGATACATCTATCTTAACTGTGATGCCAATAACCTTGCAAAGCACTAAGCCATTTTATGATGGTACATGTGATTAAATTGCGTATGTATTTGCAGGTAGCATTTGCGGCATTGCTAGAAATAAACGAAGTCCACACTTATTTATTTAAATAATCATTGATGCAACAGTTTATTAAAATATATAGTCAAACAACTATATATATATATGTATATATATATAATTTATATATATATATATAAGAGTAACAAGCAGCCACTCACATATTTCCGAATCTCACGTACAAGCGTGTAGAATGCATCATCAACTCCCTGCCGTGTCTTGGCCGACGTTTCAATGTAAGGAATGAGGAATGAGTCAGCCTTCAACTTTCCCTGCTTTGTCTCCACCATTCTTGAAGGCAAATCAACCTTGTTTCCCACCACTGCATTACACAGCAAAATAATATCAGCAAACACAGCTACTATTCGATGAGGAGCAGTCTCTGCAGAAACTGCAAATAACTACATTCAGTGTCAAAACAAACTGTCCATTACAACATAATGTGCAGTTACACACAGTGATTGAGAATAGGAAGGTTTTTTTAAAGAAATTCACAAAAATGAGTAATCTTAGTAGCAAATAAAATGGACAATCTGAGATAGAGAAAAAGCAAATTTCAGACACTAGAAGCTCTTTACAACCAATAAAGTAGGACATCACAATGAAACCAATAAAGTAGGACATCACAATAAAATATGCTGTTGACAAAAAGACAGTCAAACAATTAAGCGTCCTGTTACAGGGGCCATCACTTGGTCAATATTTAGTTACACTCCTCTATGCTGAAAACTGTTATTCAGTTACAAAGCCATTACTAAGTTACAAAGCTATTACTCAGTTACAAAGCTATTACTCAGTTACAAAGCTATTACTCGGTTACAAAGCTATTACTCAGTTACAAAGCTATTACTCAGTTACAAGGCTATTACTCGGTTGGCAAATAGCTCTTATGCTGGCAAGAACAAATCTGGCTCATAAAGAAATTAACATTTATAATTTCCTACAACAGTACAAAACTACTCAACATGCTGCAAAAGAAATAAAGAGCTTTAAGTGTTCAAAAACTACTTACAAACCATTGGAACTTCATCAGCATCTTTTACACGTTTGATCTACAGAATGTTAACACAAACCATTAAACAATGTATATTGTCACATAATTAATTTTTGAATGACAATGAGAAAAACAGACAGGAGAAAGCAAGTGGCTGAGTGAACTCAGCCTGGAAGAAGTATTATACAGGTCATAAAATAGGGACAACAGTATGGAAGCTTACCCTGAAGGTACTATGTACAAGAAACGAATCTGTCTCAGCGCTGATAAGAGGCATTGTAACAATCTCATCTAACCTTCCCTTGCCAGGCTCAAAACCAACGTCAATCTGGTCTGCTTCACTTTAGTGAAAGGATAAAATAAGCGTTGCTAAACTCAGGAAGGACACGTTCAACAGGAATGAGTGAAACAAGGACGTTATAATAGAGAATCTTGTCTCACTGGTGATATTCTAGAAATAAGTCAAAGCATGTTTAGGGCAATGACACCTAACTTTATCTTGCACAAGATTAACCTCGTCTGAATCTGTGTACCTACAGGATAAGTAAGCATTGTCAAACACAAAACACAAGGAAGGACTGGCCATAATTATATATCGAAGTGGAATTCAAACAGGTTGTACTCCAAGGTCAAGACTACACTTGTAAGTACCATGTAAAGGAGAGATCCAACCAGAACACAAGAGTATCTAACGTGCCTGTGACCATTCTGAGTTATCCGAAGTGATCCATAATCTTGAATCAGCAAGGTCCATAAATCAACATGTCATTAAATACAGCTCAGAGAACTGAATGCTGGCTTCCAATCATGCACAGGTTGGGATGGTCTGCACATAAACAGTGAATTTTATAGACATGAGATAACTGCCAGAGCTTCTTCGAGAAAAGACTCGTTTCAAAGCAGAATTTGTCAACTGCATTGCTGCTAATACAGTGGATGGGTATGAGAACGTTCTCAGTCAGTTGCCTCTCTCTCTCTCTGTGTCTCTCTCTCTCTATGAAATTTATATAGCGCCTCTTCAAGACAACTATTCAAAGGTACTCCCGACCCAGGCATGACCAAAAAGGAAAGTCTTGAGTAGATTGCAGCGACCAGAGCAAGCCGAAGTTAAAGTAAAGAGTTCCTGGAGTTAGACAAGTGCACTGACGAAGACACAGTGTCAGACGATGGAGAAGACCCTATAATGGATACGCTGTTGGACAGGGAGCCAGTGGAATACATGGAAAGAACTGTGCATGGAAAGAACAGTTACGCAATATAAGTCCTCCACTCACAATCAGATTGGCCAACTCAGTAGACTCCTTAAAGGCAGAGCTTACATCTTATCCACATAGAAATTTGTTTCTAGGGCACGAAGGCTGTTCTGAAAAAGGTCAGCTGCATAAGAGGCATAGTTGGATCTCTAGACAGAGCTCTATAGTGTTGCCTCCCTAAAGGAAGTGGCCAAACACGGCAGGAACACTGGCACAAGTCACTATTGGCAAGGATTATACGGAATGTCATTTAACATTGGAAGTAAAAGGAGCAGAAATGTGGTATTAGGTGAAGAAGTTGCGCACAGATGCTGATCAGCACATTATTTATGTTTAGAAATGTACAATTCCTGCAAATGAACAAACACAGACAATGTTTTGTCGTTAAGAACTAGCTTTCAGAAAGAGACTGGACAAGAGCAGTTGGGAGATGCTGCACTAAGTCAGGATTAAAAAACTGCTTGGTTTTGTGGCATCAATTTAACAATAATGCAAAAAGAAAAATGTAAATAAAATAGGAGAATTTGAACACACACACACCTGTTCTCGATACTGGTTAATATCTTCGAAAGATTTTGCATTGTTAACAGCAAAGACACAGAGAAATCCTTCACCAGTTCTCATGTACTGATCCCGCATCGCACTAAAACACAGTCAACATCAGCAATTCAGTTTGACAGATCTTTTCGAGACATCGATCCAGATTAGTGAAAAATTGATGCAATTACATGATCAATGAAAACTACAGTAGACTTAAAATAAAATAAACTAATCAACTGATCCATGACCCAGGATGACCCAAAATCTCTCCAGATGGAGCAGAACCAACAAGAGATTTTGCATATAAGGGTGACTAATTATGCTGCTGCTGCTGCATTGGAAGCCAGTGCAAATATCCCAAGTAATAGGTCTTTATTAATAGTTTAATTGGAGGTGGTTGGAGGAAATCCAGAGACCATGAATCCTCTCTACCAAGGAAAAGGCAGCATCTGCCAGGTTATGAGCGAAGTCCTGGTTGTCATCCGCATACTGATAGACAGCAACATTGTCATCCACATACTGATAGACAGCAACATTGTCATCCACATACTGATAGACAGTAATGTTGAATCATTAGGAAAAAATTCGCCCCAGTTGGCAGTGTACAGAATGCATATTGAAGAGCCAAGACAGAAATTTGAGGAAGACCAAATGGAATAGAAGGCAATGTGTGGGGGCCTAAAAAACAATAGAGTGAGAGCAGGGACCGCAGCCAAAGAAGGACAATATCGGTAATTCCAAAAGATGCTTCAAAAGGATTCTAGAGTGGTCAACAGTACAAAAAGTTGTCCATACATCAGAACGCAATAAAGCCAGTTGCAGTAGCAAATGCATTCGATGAAGTGAAGACTGACTGACCAGTGTAAAACAATATAATTTCAAGCTAATTTACGAACCATTATTAGACTTTGAAATAGTCGAAAGTAAAACATTAAAATATGCACAAATATGGTTGGATCGTATTCTTCAACAAAGCTGCAAATAATATTATGATATTATAACTTGCACAACTTAAAACCAACACAAACGTTGTCCAACTTTCACTAAAGATAGCAGCTACAGATTTGGCTTGGCAATATTTGTGTTATTCTTGAGCTCCAAAACAGAGACTTACCTTCTACTTGCAACAGAAAACTCATCTAAATCATTTATGTCTGACAGACTGACCTATACTCTTCTTGCCCAGCTGTGTCAAGTATATCCAAGAGGCAGGTCTCCCCATCTATGACCACCTGCTTGCGATAGGAATCCTCTAGAAATTGCAGCAGAAAGAATGTTTATATTACAACATCAATAAAATTAATGTTTTAATTGGAAACTGACTCTACAGAATCGGATGTGAAAATACTAGAGGACTGAAAATTAGTGTAATTTTGTATATATATTGTACTCATCTATAAGTGCCACTGCAAGCTCAAAATTCAATATTTAAACATTTGGAAACAAAAAGATGAATGCACTTACCAATGGTTGGATCGTATTCCTCAACAAAGCTGCAAAAAAAGAAGCTCATTACTAGGTATGTCATAACAGCAGCAAATCAATTTAAACAAGGCCGCTTATCCATTCCGTGAATTGAAACATTATTTATTGGTAGTGCCACCCGGCATCTTAACCTGACCTTTGATACTCAAAACGATCTTGACCTTCTGCGCCTGTTGATTCTGTTTTGACCGACCGGCTGTAAATCAGCTGGTTCCAGTAGCTTAGCTTTCATTGGGAGCAGTAGAAATCTCAAGATTACAATAAAATTATCAAGCACTGTGATCTGATGCACACCTTTTCTATTCTTTTACTTTTCATAGTTAACATTAACTAAATATATGGTCCTTTAGACAACTTCTCACAAATGTCTAGCAGTCAGTTGTAGTTTTAACATTCTGATGAACTTTGGTTTCTGGCATGCATAAGAAGCGTACTGCAACAGTGTCTGGACTGGTGTGTATCTCAAAGTTGCTGAAACTATTCAACCAAGACAGCTGAATAGTGTGCACACAGTGTTGTTTTCTATGCATACCTGATGCCCAGTCATTCTTATCTGTATGTGACTACGTAATATACTAGTTAGTAGAATTCGATATTCGATATTCAAAGCTAACCTGGGTAAAAGAATGTTCAAAACTACAGCTTTTCACGATGTGAAGTATTCACTAACTAGTCACAAACTTGACAACTTTCCTACTATAGAGAACATAACACTAATCACTTTGCCAAAATCTGCAATGGAAGGGTAATACATCATTCTGTGCAATTTAAGTGGCCGTTGACAGTGACAGTGGCGGTGGACTGTGAAGCAGATACTCGTTAAAACATGTACAGGTATCAGTCTCTTGAGTTTCAGAAATTACCTCATTAGTTGCTATAGAATCCATGTTGTTTCATTATGAGTGTCACTTATATCGGTCTCAAACTACTTTATCAGCAGTAACCATTTGAAGCCTTATTATGATCTTTAATCTACAATGAAAATATTTCCTCTTAGAATTCGCCAAAAACTGAAATACTTTAACCTGACGTAGGATAAGCGTGGTGAAGTTTAAAGAATACAAAATTTTTTACTTACTGGTTCTGAATAAGCTGAATAGTGAGAGCACTTTTACCAACACCACCAGCTACAAGAAAAAAATAAAATATTTAGACACATAAATTAGGTATTGATGTAGCATAACTTAAGAATGCATTTCTATAGCCCCAGGTCGCACTTCAAAGAACATCATAAGCACCCCTAACAAAATACTGATTCAAGAATACAATATATGTTTATGTGTGGATGTATGTGCATATACATTTTAATAGGCACAATGAGGTGGCTGATAGAGTCACACCCCTTGAAAAATCAACAATGCAGACCTGTGTTGTGTTCAATGAGACAAGTCGATTGACGTAAGAGATATTACATAGAAGAGCACATGTTGTCTTCCAGTAGGGCAATTGTTAGGACAACGGTTAATTTGTTAATTTTAACAGCTCTTTGGTCAATGCAAGAAATGACCATGCAGCAATTCATCAGATCTGGTCTGTTATATAAACAATTCAGAATAGTATTATTGCACATGCTTACATACACCACCTGCTCTAGTTTCAGGTAGTCCTGGCAGGAGAATGCAGGTACGGTTACAAAGTGAAGATAGAGGTGAGCCCACGCTTAGTAAATATGCCAAATTCATGTTAAGACTATCGAAGAAGATATTCTCTTACCTCCAACTACTACTAGCTTATATTCTGTCATGGTTTTTCATCAGCCGAAGTCGTCCCCTTACAGTACACAAGCCATTCTAGAAGACAAATATTTGTATTAAATTTATATTTACACGTATAGCAACCTGCACAAGATACCAAGTTATCTTTAAACGCATAATTGTCATCGGATTTTTCGTCACTGTATGCACAGTTCTAGTAAACGATGAGCGTTTGTCTCGTGTTAGATTACTCGTTTACTTACTTACTTAAATGAAGATCGATTCCAGACTTGAGCACCTATGGGGACGACGGGTACATGCCATCCTACTCTATCCAATTTTGACATGGCAGTAACAATTCCCTTCAGTAAATTCTGTTCTCCAGTTGAAGGACAGGTACTATTTAATTTGTTGATACTAATAACTACTCCTGATTTGTGATTCGAAACGTTATATTATAAAAATTTCTTACGTCGAGTCTGTCTTCCGGAGTCCGGACATTTGGGTATTACAAATCTATGATCAGTTTACATAGAGCAGCATACTGATGTAGCGCTATGCTTTCAAGATAAAATATCAAATGCTTCAATGCTTGCAGACGCTCAATCTTTGTTTATTATTTCAATAGCAGATTTATTAGGTTGAACGAAGACTACTTACAAAGATGTAAAGTTGAAGGACTCTTAAACTCGTCGTTTTCTTGCTATTCTTCAGCGGACTTCAGTTTCGTTTAATTGCTCGAGGTTTTGCTAGCCTATGCTTTTCCTATTAGAATTAGACCTACAATCCTAGTGGCCCTAGGGCTGCCAACCGTCCCGGATTCGCCGGGACAGTCCCGGAATCGACCCTGTGCGTCCCGTGTCCCGGATTGATCTCAAATTGTCCCGGAATTTGGTCTAGAGATCCACTTAGCACATTATTATTGTTCCTATATTAATTTTTGTTTACTAAACTCGGTCATTTGTACGATGATTTTTACGTCCTGCTTTCTATCAGACCTAAACATTAGCCTACATTGTTGGCTGAACATCGGGAGTTAAAGTCTTCAACACTTTACAAATCACTGACACTCGGTGTTCGGTCAAGCATATTGTGTCCAGTTTTAATGCTTTTTTGCGAGAGAGCGCTCAGCATTAAGAACGATCTGATATCTAATAATCGCAATTACCTGAGCACGGAGAGTTCACCGACCTTACTAAAAAACACAACTGTTAGCATGACATGTGCTGATTTCTGCGACTTTGTGCCCAGTGTACTGGAGCTGCTTAACGCACATAAGTAGGCCCTATAATTATTAAGTATAGGCCTAAGTTTAGAATAAATTCTGCTCTTCGGTCGCAGGCCTATGAGCCTACGATACCTACGAACTTCCCTCAACTTTGGACTCATAATGCTTACTCTGATGAGCCTATAGGTGACTGGTGTTTGAAATGTTTCTTCTTGAGGTTGATTCTTGTCTTAAATTTACGCTATAAAATTATGTCTTTTCATTATTAATTTTGTCTGAAATTATTAAGGACTTTTTAGTAGAGTGTAGGCCTAGATGTAGATTCTATACTGAGCTGACACAACTTTTTACATTATGCGCTTCTGTGGATTGTGTAAATTAGTAATGGCACATCGAGTGGCTGAAGGCGTCCCGGAATGGCAAAATAAAAAGTTGGCAGCCCTAAGTGGCCCATGGGCTAACTCCTGAACGATGACCGCGTCTCACGCGATTCTGTGAAAGTGAGCGTGCGGACCGCGATTCGCTTTCTGAAGGTGGCTTAGGTCTATTGCAGAAATTTAAATCTTGGGCTATCACCGTCCGTACTCCGTAGCCTACATGGGCGGAGACTTAGGAGGGGGTGGCAGGGGTACGTAGGCTACGCCTCAATGTTTGTGGGATAAGCGCTCCGAGTCCCAGTGCTGTGGGTTAGGGTATAGCAAGAAAAATGTTTTGGTTTAAAATGAACTTTGGGATAATTTCAAAGGTTGCTCTAGACCCATAACATAAGTATTAAAGTAAAATTGTATCAAATTTATTCCATCTAACTTTGCCGCCGAGCACCTCAAGTTTAGTCTATTTTCGCCTGTTAAAAGCCATGCATAAAAGACGCGCACTGTGCAAATGCATTATTGAAAATGGCGCTAAAATAGTTCTTCCTCATTGGGGTGGTTTCTAGTGCGCTAGAAAGTCAACAATATTAAAAAGGGCAGGGTCGGATTAACAAATGTGGGGGCCCTGTTCGGTAAAACTGTGGGGGCCCAAACCTTACAGAAGCACGACAAAATGACTCACAAAGCGTGTTATATTCAACGAATCAACATTCGTCTAATATTAATTCATTACCTATAATATTTTTAACACTAATTATCAACCGGTCTTTTAATAGTGTTAAACACCCGATATTATCTTTTACGGTTTAAGAATATTAAAGTGATTCGATCATGGACTCGTACAAGCAAACAGTGCAGAAGCGATTTTATGCCTTAATTCCCCCAAATAAATTCTTGACTGTGAAAATTTCTGGTAGACCTGCGGCAGAATAACGGCCAGGGCAAATGGTTCTTACCAGGGCATTTGGCCTGATTTGCCCTGCTGTGCATGGCCCCACACTGTTTACGAAATAAAATATATTTTCGCGGTTATGCCAGTATATAGTAGACCCTGGCTCAAGCTCCATCCTGCTTATGTGAGCTTTCGCCCCGGTCACCCGGTGTATGTCTCTCTGGACAGCCGTTCACTGCGCTCAGCTGCTCGTGGAGAATTCCTTGTTCTTTTTTCGAGTATTGTGACCATGCAACGACGAGCATTCTCGACCGGTAGGGGACACAGTTATCTGGAATAGCCTCCCCGTGGCTGTCTCGCTTCCCGTGACTCTGCTGGCTCTTTCTTTCGTCTTCTCAACTTTTCTTTTTGACAACGCCTGTGTTGGGAGCGCCTCCGAGTAAAAATCTGAAGGGGTTCTATATAAATTTATGAGATTGAGTGAATTCGTAAAAATAGAGTGTGTAGCCTTCTGCATGTATAGTCCTACTCAATGTTATCACCTCATAAAGCGCAGCATAGCACTTGAGTTCCGATCAGGTGATGCATTAAGTGTTTAAATAAGCAAAAAACGTATAACTCTTAGGCTACTAGCATTTCTGACTGATTTTAAGATCAATCTGCCTAGAAATGAAAACTGCAATAAGGGCCCCCACATGTGCAAAAGTTGCATAATGCTAAAATCACTAGTTTTTGAATAATTTGACAATTTTTTCATATATTTTAAACTCGGTTTACTATTATAATTAGCAATGATGAAAAAATTCTATTGCATGTGTGGGGGCCCCCTAAAGTGTGGGGGCCCCTGTTCGGCCGAACATGTCGAACATGCCTTAATCCGGCCCTGAAAAAGGGCGATGATATTTTCTTCTTGCGTTACAAGATAGGCCTAAGTGCCGATAACAATTGATAATATGAGTGAAACGCATTGTCAGCATATGAACATTTTGTGAAGTATAATTTAAGGACCACAAGGTTTTTTCAACCTTAATGATTTTTCCAATTTTTTAAAGTTAGAATAATGCATTGGGGGACAGTCCATAAATGACCTCACGTGACTGGAGGGGGAGAGGGTCACACATCTATGACGATTTGTGACGGTCCATTGCTAGATATCTTGTGACTTTTGTTTTAACGTGTGACGAGGGATCAAAGGGGATCGCCCTATGGTGCGTGACGTCGTTTATGGATGACTCCCCTTGTTTGTAGCTCATAGATGTCGGAATTGTCAAACAAATTTGCCTGCCGTGCCATAAAATGTGGCTCACAATATTCCTATTTTTAGGCCCATAGTTAGCCTAGTTACTACTGCAGATAAGAAAATAGTCAAATTTCAGCAGTGTTAATGCAATGCTCAATAGTGCGGTATACTTGAATAACTTCAAGGCCATGGCGGCAAAGTTAAGCAGCACGTCAGAAACAAAATTTCTATACCAGACACTATCCAATAGATAGGAGCAACAAATTATTATATCCCAAACATAATCCTTTCTGGTCACTATGCCCTACTGTGGGTGCAACCTCGAGAGAAAGGGCAGGTTTTGAGACGAGAGGAAGATGACGAAGAGTCGGAAAGACTAGGCCTACCATGGGCCTAGAGGTTGACAGAGTAGATAAACTAAATAATTATGGTCGCCCTATGTGTGTATATATATATATATATATATATATATATATAAACCGAGTAGGCCTATAATAGTCTACGTTTACATTTAGCAATGATGTATAGGCCTATAGCCTATAGACCTACAAGTTTAATAAGTCAGTGACAACTGACAAGGTCGATCGCAGGTTATGGTAGGGCCTTCAGAGGTGGTCCGATGGCGCATTGGACAACACACTGGCATGCAGATAAGCGGAGCTGAGTTCGATTCCCGCGAAGCCCCCGTGTAGAACAGACGTGCTTTGTAGATATAGATTGCTATTAGCGCCGTTAGGCTGCGTAGGTGCAAATAGGCCTACTGTCACAAATGTATAGGCTATAGTCATTGAATTGGTTACTATAGTGCTATAGGCTATACTTTCTTTATTCAAAGTCAACTAAATTGTCTATTGCAATAAAAAAATAATTGATTCAGTGGCCATCTTGAATATGGCCATCAACATTTGACCTCAAATGCAAAAATTATCACTTAATTTTTCACATTATAACATTGTTCGCCATATGCGGTTTGCTCCGGTAATGGCCGCTTGACAATGTCGTTATGAAATTAGTAAAAAATTAATAATAAAAATTAAGCCTACAAGCCAAAAATTAATTGGTAAAATTTTTAACGATTAATCCACTGCCTAGCAAATATATATAATTATATATACAATGTTATACATAGACTATGTATAATATATAATTATATATTTGTGTGGCATATAGGCCTATCCGCACACCTAAGACTACTATAATATGCACGTATTCTTATAGGTCTGCTGTAGCCTAACAGAGCATAGTCTTTATAAATGTTTGGTGTGTAGGCTATCACCAGGGCCGGATTTACATGTAAGCCCACTAAGCACCGGCTTAGGGCCTCCGGAATTTGGGGGCCTCCAAAAGTGAACTTCTAAATTATAAGCCACTGAATTTTTACTTTAGTTCACTTATTATCAATCAACTTTTTTACTAGGAATTGATGTGGTTAGCCTAGCTATGCGTAAGATCGAAAACACCTGCTCTTAGTCTCAGTTCTTTAATAATTAAGTTGAACGCTTGCGTCATACACCGTAATAACTGTGACGCTTGCGTCATACACCGTAATAACCTGCGTCAACCGATATATTATTATTGTTTATGGCGGAAAGTGAGGAAAACACGTTAGTTGAATGTTTGAGCGATGTTAAAAGTATTCAATTTTATCTTGTTTCAAATTTCTGTACTGGTAATTTTCACGATTCAATTATATAGTAAACTATAGAAAATGAAACGGACGTTCGTAAGTGGTGCTGAAAAAAGGAAGAAGCAGAAGGCATTGAAGATCAGTGAAACAAATTTGCCTAAAGTTGATGCTTTTTTCCGATCTGATACGCGAGAAGCAGAACATGTGCAACCGGAAGTAAACATTGAATCAGTCTCTGACATAATTCTCGCAGAGGCTGCCGAAGTTGAAATCGAGCAAATGCCGGCGCCGCAACATGTAGGCCTACAAGATGTCACTTCCACTGCTACCCAATCGCTTGCAATGCTCGATTGTGGCAATCGATGTTGCGATGCAGGTCTGTGGACTGAACTATCAAAAGATGATATTGCGTATTGGGTTGCAAAGGGCCCCGAAGAATGCAAAAATGCCAGTGATTCCTTTCAAAGTTCGCGTCGAACTTATAATATGACAAAAGCAAAAAATACAATAACTAAGACTAGAATGTGTCACACCGAGTTTTTTTCGAGTAAAAAAATCAATGGCGAACAATACGAACGTGATTGGTTGATATATTCTCCGACAAACGGTTCCGTGTATTGTTTCGTTTGTAAACTTTTTTCTGAATCATCGTCATCTCTGTCGCGCGGTGGATTTAGCGACTGGAGAAACTCTGCGGTACTACATCATCACGAGCATAGTAATGAGCACCGCAACGCTTTACTCACATATTTGACTCGACGACGAGGTAGTGGGTTAGATTCCAAAATAGACGAAGCTATGAAGCGAGAAAGAGAATATTGGCAACATGTGCTGAAACGTGTTGTAGCCGTCATATGTACTTTAGCCGAGCGAGGTCTAGCGTTCCGCGGGAGTTCAGAATCTTTCGGTTCTCAACATAACGGAAATTATCTAGGACTGCTGGAATTAGTGGCCGAATTCGATCCCTTTCTTGCAACACACATAAACAAGTTTGGAAACAGTGGCAGTGGATATACATCGTACCTATCGAAAACGACATGCGATGACTTAATACATATGATGGCACACAAAGTACGTAAATCCATTGTAGAAGAATTGACAGAAGCCGGATATTTTTCGTTGTCCGTTGACTCCACGCCTGATAATACACATATTGATCAGTTGACGATTGTCGTTAGATATGTGTCGTCAACCAAAGGAAAACCCGTCGAACGATTTTTGAACTTCATTCCCATAGAAAGTCATACAGGAGAGGAGCTTGCAAATGTGGTTATGAAATACTTGTGCATTGATTGCAAAATAGATTTTGCAAAATGCAGAGGACAGTCATATGATAATGCTGCGAATATGTCGGGGCGCTACAATGGAATGCAGCAGAAAATCCTTCAGCGAAACCGGTATGCTGTTTACATTCCGTGTGCAGGTCATTCGTTAAACCTCGTTGGACGTGCTGCAGTAGACAGCTGTCTGGAGGCCGTCAACTTCTTTTCACTTATACAGCAAATATACACTTTCTTCTCTGCATCCACGCATCGTTGGACAGTACTCGTACAATTCCTTGACGATGCTAAGGTCCCCAAAAGACTATCAGACACGCGCTGGGATGCTCATGTAAACAGTACAGAGGCCGTATCGCAAGGCTACGAAGCAATCGGTAATGCACTTACTGCCATATTTGAAGACGAGTCACAGAAAGGGGACACAAGACGAGAGGCGAGTAACATCTATGACAAGATGCATGAGTTTGAGTTTGCTTTGATGCTGGAATTTTGGAACGATGTTTTAGTGAGATTCCGCAAGACCAGTAAAGCTCTTCAGGACGAAAAAATTTCACTCGGAACATGCACAAATCTCTACAAGTCACTTCTGCTGTACGTTTCCAGCATCCGAGATCAATTTGATAGTTATGAAGAAAACGCGAAACTCCGCCTGCCTGATGTCGAGTATAAACTATTGAGTAAGCGCACAGTCACAAGGCGACGCCAGGTAAACGATGGCGATTCCGCCGAAGTCAGCCTAAGCCCAAAAGACAAGTTTCGTGTCAAAACATTTATTCCAATGGTCGACGCACTTATTACTAACCTGACCAAAAGAGCAAAGGTTTATAGTGAAGTTGCAGCCAATTTCTCATTCCTCACACAGCTGTATTTGACACAGGAACAAATTCGTGAGCAATCTGTTAATTTGATTGCGACATATCCTGAAGACATTGACGACAGCATTGTCTCCGATGTGCACCAGTTTCATGCGTACGTTAGAGCTAACAATACAACTGGAGACATGGTGAATAATAAATACAGTCATCAAGATTTGTATGACATCATTGTCAAGGACGGCATCAAAAGCGCTTTTCCTAACGTTGAAGTGGTTCTTCGCATGTTTCTTAGTCTAATGGTTACAAATTGCACTGGCGAGCGATCGTTCTCGCAGCTTAAGCGCATAAAAAGCGAACTTCGCTCCACAATGCACCAGAACAAACTCAGCTCATTGAGCTTGCTTTGCATAGAAAGCGAACAAATGCGCAAAATTCCTTTTGATGACATTATCGCAGATTATGCGATGCAGAAATGCAGGAAAAAGATTATGTAAAACTTCATATTTTTAGTATGTAGGCCTATACCATAAAAAAACTGGAATAAAACGAGTGCATCAATATTATTGCAATTCGACTCGTTAGAGACTAACAGTAGTTGATCAAACATGGATCAAAAACACTACATATCACGTGTTTTGTATAGGAACTTTTAGGAATTCACCTATGTCCATTAATTATGTCAAATGATCTAATCTCATCAACCTAGTATAAAAGCATAAAATCATTCACTTTTTGCAATTAATTATGTAATTTTCTACACACATCCTAAGATGGATTCAATTGTTATGGACAAAGGACGTAAGCAATTTTAGGTAGCCTATAATAATGTGTTTCATTTGTTGAACTATTTTTTTGTACTTGATAGCGGTGTGTCTATCAGTTTTGTTGCCAATTAAACGAATATAATAACAATCACTGGCGCAATATGCATTAGGAATATACTTAGATCTAGCAATTATGCAATATGCATTTTGTCTGTTTTTATTTTTAAGTGGGGCCTCATAATTGAAAGTGCTTAGGGCCTCGCTCTGTTCAAATCCGGCCCTGGCTATCACTCATGATGGCGGTAGATCATGACAGGGCAGGGCGAGTGATGGAGCACGTAGTCGCTGACGCTGCCCATCACCGTCCGGCGGATTGTCCCCATGCCTCTCGTTCCCATGACTACGAGTCCCGCTCCTCGGTCCTTGGCCGTATGGACGAGAAACTCGCCAGGGCGACCGAAGTCAGACACCATCTCGAACGGAATCTAGAGGTCAAAATATCGACAGATACAATCTGTTCTATAGTATACTATATGCAGCCTATACTTAGGCCTAATGAAGCATGTTATGGATACTTATAATGGGATAATTATGTCTCCAATGTCACTGCAGTCCTGCAAGCTTATAGAGAACGAAAAAAGAGAGAAAGGAAGAGTGAAACGGAGAGGGGGAGGGAAGACACGGGAGACAGAGACAGGCATATATAGGCGTAGAACGGTAGAGACAGAATTATTCTTGCTTTCTTATACAGGGTCTATTTAAAGGCAAATACCAGGATTCTAGGATTCAGACAATGGTTGTTTGGATCATGGATGTCTTCCGGAGCTGCCTCTTCTTGAGACTTGAATTCAAGTCTGGCTACGCCACTGAACGCAGACAGACAAACAGACACAGACAGACAGACAGACAGACAAACAAACAGACAGACGGACAGACAGGCGGACGGACGGACGGACGGACAGACAAACAGAGCTACCGCTGTTCTTATACTTAGCTGATTATAACCTAAGCATTTTGAATCGTGTTGGCAAACCTTTTCTACTTCAAGGAAAGCCTTGAATCGATCTTCCATCATCGCTGCATCTTCTTTTCTCTTCTTCAATGTGTCCTGCATGACATCTTGCCTCACTGAATGCACACAACGAGGCATAATATGATGGCTAGCTTACTCAAACGTGGTATATATATATATATATATATATATATATATATGTGTGTATATATAATTATGTACTATAGCTGGGGTACCCGGTGTTTCCCGTAAAATTTAGGATTCGCCCCGCTCCCGGCCAATTTACTACTCTCCTACCCTCACTTGACCCCATTCACACTCTTACTAGCTACAGCCCAACCAACCTTTTCTCCAACCCCACCCGATCCTACCCCACCCCACCACACCCCCACCATACTCTGACCTCGACCGGTACGCCACCCGTGAAATTTGGGTCATCCGGAAAATGTTTCTCCCTTCCACTCCCCACACCCCACCTCACCGCACTCCGACCTCCACCGGTATGCCACCCATGAAATTTAGGTTTTCGAGAAAATGTCCTCCCCTCACCCACTCCACCCCTCCCCACCCACCACACCTCCACCATACTAACTCCGACCTCCACCGCCACGTCACCAATGAAATATGGGTTTTCGAAAAAAATTCCTCCCCCATCCCCAATATATATATATATATATAATTATTAATTTTATATATATATATATATGTGACGTAAATCTACTAACAAGCTCGGAGGAAGAACTACAGAGGCTGATGGAGAGACTGGACAGGGCAGGAAAGAAATATGGAATGCAGATCAATACAGGAAAGACGAAGGTCATGACAACAACAGGAACCAAATGTACAGTCAGGATCAATCAAGAGGAACTGGAGCAGGTGGACAGATTTACGTATTTGGGATCAACGATAAACGAGGACAGTGATTGTGGTGCGGAAATCAGAGTTCGATTGGCAAAGGGTTATGCAGTGGCTACAGACCTTAAAAAGATATGGAAGAGCCATGACATAACAAACATAACAAAGATAAAGTTGTGGAGAGCACTGGTATGGCCGGTGGCTATATATGGCTGTGAAAGCTGGACACTGAGGAAGGAGGAGGAAAGAAGAATAGAGGCATTCGAGATGAAGTGTCTGAGATTAATCATGAACATATCTTGGACGGAAATGCGGAGGAATGAGTGGGTGCTGGAGAACGCAGGAGTGGAGAGGAGTCTTCTGAGGACGGTGAAGGAAAGAAAACTTATTTATTTCGGACACATCATGAGAAGAGAGGGAATATGCTTGGAGAAAGACATCATGCAGGGCACAATGCCGGGAAGTCGGAAAAGAGGAAGACCGAGAACAAACTGGTTGGGGAACATAAAGGACTGGACGGGATTGGAAATGGATGAAATGATACGACTTGCGGAAGACAGGAGACGCTGGAGGAATATTGTTCATGATGCGGCCGAACCTCGAAACGAGGATGGCTGAGAACAGAACAGACGTAAATCATCAAAAAAGAAAGTCCAGAAAAGATTAATTGGCCTGGCCGGATGCCCTTCCTGACACCAACCCAACAGTATTACCGTAAATAAAAAGGGAATAAAGTAAAAAGGAATAAAGTAAGAAAAACAATTGTTACTACAAGCATTTCTTATATAGATTAAGTGGATAAACAACATTTTAAAGACCTTTTCCATAAGCCAATGGGGGTTTTGACCCCAGAAACCCCTTGGCTACGCCACTCCATGGTCTCAGGGATATATATATATATATATATATATATATATATATATATATATATATATATATATATATATATATATATATATATATATATATATATATTACGTTTCTATACTCCGCCACTGGTTGCACTCTGCCAGTGCTAGACCCAAGCCTGGATAAAAGAGGAGGGCGACCCTAATCATCTTTGATATGGCAGTGTCGTTAAACATGCAACAAGCAGATGAAAATAGGCCAAAATCCGCCTAATATTATATTTAATGCTTTCCACGCAATTAAACTCACCTTCTGTCCACTGGAAAGGAAACTCGAGAACGTGAACTAACAGAACCTTGTGACCTGGTTTGTACTGGTTGATGATATAATCTAACACAAACAAGCAATTGAGATCATTGTATAGGCCTATATTATTATTATTATTATTATTATATCAAATCCACGCAAAGATTAACATATTTATGTATTATACTGCATACAAAACTGTAAAACCTTAATGACTGACTATAGGCCAAAAAAATTCCCTATATCCTACATCGTAATCGAAACTTCGAGATTAGACTCTGCCATCCTACACTGTGACCAGCGTCAGGAACCGAAGTCGCAGATTTGCAGGAACCAACTTTACACAGAGCACATGCAAAACAAAATCTATGAGCATTAGGCAGATCAGTCAAGAATTATAGGTAACTGATCAAGATCCAGACATCAAGGAGACAGACAGGCGCGGTGCTTACGGTAGGCCTATTGTGGTGTTTCGAATCAGAGCGTTGTGTCCCTAGGTGGGCCTATATAATTATGGGCCTTAGGCCTATGGGGAAGAGATTGTGAAACAGCGTTTTCAGCCTGAAATGAAAGGTAAAAATAAGTTAAATAACACGAGATAAGGCGTATGCCTACGATCGAGAGTCCGAATAACCGATATAAACTTGGACCCACAGTCCTTTAGCCTACTCAGTTTTTGCTCACCACGGAGGACAGAAGATAAAGAGTCAAAGATCGCTTACCATTAGGCCTATACAAATAATTATTGCGACTCAGTGGCGGCGCCAGACACTTTTTGTAGCCAGGGCATAGCCAGGGCACTCACGCAAGTTACCAGGGCAGAGGGCGAGCCGAGTGCTTAGTATAGTAGCCCTACGTGTTTACATAGGCCTATAAATTTGCGCTACCGTGCATGCCGTAGATCACCCGCCTTCAAGACATGTAGCCAGGATTTGATTTGGGGGGGGGTGTCTCTTCAGTTTACCGTCCGAAAAAAACTGCCAATTTTTTTGTAGTCATCCGGCTGTAATCTTCAGAAAATGTCACCAAATAACAAAATTTTTAAACCGAAAAATTCTTTATTTACCAAATTGACAGTCACTTTTCTAAATGATGCCACAGCGATGTGCAGCTATGCTAGTCCCTGTTTCTTTTCTAAATAATAAGAGGAATGATTTTCTGTCAATAACAAGTTTGTTTGATACCAATTATCTGAGACGTTAATTACTTAAAAACATCGTTTTTGTTATTTTTGGCTGCATCATAATTATATTTGAATCGTCTAAAAACAATGAGTGGTCTCACTAAAAGTGACACAACTTTAGTTCTGTTCGAAATATATTAATGAAATCTGGTCACCTTGTGTAAATTTGAATTGCCTTTAAGCCTGTAGAATTTTATTGAAAAATTCCTAACTCTGGCCAAGGTTTTGGCTTTAAAAACCTTAGGTGTATCTTTAGGTATATATTCATTCTTGTCTAGTTTGTTGCACGATCTCTCTCTGTCTCTCTTTCTCTTTCTCGATCTCTCTTTCTTTCTCTTTCTCTTTCTCTCTCTCTCTCTCTCTCTCTCCCCCCCCCCTCTCTCTCTCTCTCTCTCTCTCTCTCTCTCTCTCTCTCTCTCTCTCTCTCTCTCTCTCGGCCTCCAGTATCATCCTCTCTGAAATTCTGCAACCGCTCCTTAGTCTATATGCTGCACCAGCTCTTTGGAACGGACTCCCAACATACCTCCGCAAGTTCGCTCATGCTCCTGTCTCTCCAATCTCCCCTCCAAATTCAACCTCTCCTCCGCTTGCATTCTCCTCTGCTGCTTTCCATTCACGACTGAAAACCGAACTCTTCAAGCTATCATATCCAGATTCCAATCAGGCTCCATCACCCAACTACCACCATCACCGACAACCACCGTAGCACCACGCTGTCTCCTCGGCTTGACCTCCTCGGATTTTGACCTGACCGGAACGAAAACGGCAGCTGTGGCTATTGCGGACTTGATTTGATATAGCGCCGGTGAATAAGCTGGTCTCCCTGACGTGACTTTTGTGGGCGCTGTGAAATTCTCGAAGATTTACATTACATTACATGGGGTGTAATATCAGTGACATAGTGCAAATATAGCACTGCAAATACTCTAGCTGTCGAGTAGCATTTCGAAAGCAAAAAGTTCAGCAAATAAAGTAACTGAGTAACTGAGTAGGTCTATTGTTTTCGCATATGCTTGCGCTTCATTCGAAAAACAATAAAGTGAGAGTTAAGCATATGCTGCTAGTTGTAAACGGCAATGTTGGCAAACAGAAGCAGAATTTTTCCTGCCAGAATTTCTGCACTACCAGAATTTTTGCCCGAACAGAATTTTTCCCAGCCAGAACTTTTACCCTTCAAAAATTTTACCCTGCCAGAATTTTTGCCTGCCAGAACTTTTGACCTGCCAAAAAATGTTGCACAGCGCCATAAGACGCGGAGTCAATTAAGACAGCCCATACACAGGCGCTTAGTCAAAGAAAATTTGATAGGCAGGCTGGGTCGAAATCGGTTCGATTAGCCTACAGACCAAGAAGACCCAAGATCTAAAGGCATCTGAAGCTTGTGGGCCAACTATATAGGCCTGCGTAAACGGTAGGCCTGCATGCGCAAAAGCAGGCGTAGCATTCTGAAGCATTATGTTTAAATTTCACGAACAATAGAATAAGCCCTATTGTAAGCAGGCCTGTGCTGCTACTATGCACTTACATTTACACGCATCGGCTGAGTGCTGACTGTCATCAACTGCAATCATAACGAGAAGGTTGTCGGTCGCCATCTTTGCACTCCTAACCTGGATCCAGAATTAATGACGGAATCGATGAATTGACTTGCTTCTGCCGACAAAGCTGCCTAGCCTATGCTTACATGTGCACTGCTATTCAGTAACTCCCATACTACGAAGCAGCAACTCTAGAATATATATATATATATATATATATATATATATATAAATATATATAAATATATATTCTAGAGTTGCTGCTTCGTAGCATAGGCTAGGCAGCTATATATATAGGTCAGTCATACACCCTTTACAGCAGTGTTAACATCGCTCTGGATGTTTGTCTCGACCAGCTAGTGTTGCAGGCTTCATAGTGGAACAGACACGGATAAGCTGATAATATGCTGTTTGTAGGCTAAAATTCAGCGCATACACTAAGGAGGTCGGACTCAATTACACACCCACACTTTGCTCCTTTGCTCAGAGAACTCAGTCACATGCAGGTCACCAGACACATGATGTACATTGACCCATATGTTTATATGCAGACCTCTAATGGACTAGCTGGAGCAGCCACGTGTTATTATTATAGAGGCCAGTGCATAAACGCTTTATGGAAGCAGCCTCGGAACCATATCTATGCTCTGAACAGCCTGGGTAAGCTGGGTTAATATAGTAGCCTGTGACGTTCACCATGCTCCGCGTATCTGATTTCACACGTGACACCTCCTACGTTTGATGGAGTTACTTCCACAGCTAGACTACACGTATTAGAAGTGTAGGCTATCTAAACGACAGAAAATACCAAAACATAGACATAGTTCATCTTAGCCCTCCTAGGACTTTCTGACCAAATCAAGTAAATCCCAGACCCTTCAATACACCTATCGACTAACTCTGGAAAGAATCTGCCTTCTAAATTCCGCTTATTTTCGGTTCGTCCAGACCACCATCACTCGATCACTTTCCTCAGGCTCCTCCATCCGTCACTTTACATTCGAAATCGAAGTCACCCCTTCAGGAACTCTTACCATGTCTCATCTGATCCTTTGTTTGTTTGTATTTGCACTTGTTACAGCGCCCATTTAAGCTCTCCACTCAGATGCGCTCCCGACTGCAGTGGGGACACTGCACCGAAGTTCCACGCCGAAGCTGAGCAATTGCGAGTGAAGGACTTGCCCAAGGTCCCTACGCGATAACTTGAGTGGATTCGAACCTGCAACCTCTGGCTGCAAGGCAACGAACATATCCCCTACACCACCGCGCCCCACATGTAGCCTATGCTTGCCACTTTCCGACTCAGGCGACACCAACCTTATAGTGATGATGATGGTTCTCTGCCCGAAGGCAGGTTCATTGGCTTTACGCCCCTGGGGATGAGATGAGTGAGGTGGTTTCCCGTTGCCTTCCCCACAGACAATGACGGGTAAGCAACTTGCCCAAGGTCGCTTCGCAGGAGCTTGCACCCCTGCGTCCTACACGTGCTAGCCCGAGATATCTAAATCTCTGAATGTCAACTCCCAGCCCGGGGCTTGAACCGCAGTCCGTTGCAACCAACAGACGAATGCTGCTCTCGCTTACCGGTGTAACCTAACTAGGCCACCTTATAGTAGCTACGCATAAGTTACAGAGCAGGCAAGCAAGACAGCAAATGAAGGCAATGCGTAGGAAAGCAGTTAAGTCAGCTGGTAGGCAAGCGGAGGTCAACTGGAAAATATTTCTTAGGCTAGATAAAGTAAACTAATTAATGTCAATGTCATGCCATGCAATGTCAAACACTTAATCCTACAGTAGGCTACTTTGTTAACTTTTATTTCATTTTATCCTGCAACTGTGTTGCAGCTTGTCAGCCTGATTTCTATTAAACGAATATATATATATATATATATATATATATATATATATATCTTTATATATGTTTAATGTATGAGCACTTGTTACAGCGACCCTTCAAGATTTATACTCAGAGGCACTCCCGACGACAGCACCGACACTGAATCGGAGTTTAACGCCAAAGTGCATGTATATAATTGGCAGGAAATTTGCAGGCAAGCTGAAGTTTACTGGAAGGCAATCTGTAAGGACGCTGAAGATAACTGGAAGGTAATTTTTGTCGGCAAGCTGAAGGCCACTGGCAGGTATTCAGACACATGTAATAATGGCAATCATTGCGCTTCTGAAAGGCTCTAGCTGCAAGAAGCGCTATACAAATAGTCAGATACAATACAATATAATAATTATTGTTAGTGAAGAACTTGCTCAAGAGGTTTCTACACAGTGACTGCCTGAGCAAAGGATTGAATCGATACTTTAAGCATTCAATGCATTCGAATAGATACCAACAACAGCAAGAAAAGCAGAAGACAGGAAGAGGAAGAAACGGAGAATTCACCACTTTCAATTAAATGCACACAAAAAGATTCCACAACAATTTTTTATCCAATTCATTTTTTCAAACATTTATTAAAATAAACAATTCATATACATAATATGTGAGTAAGTGAGCAAGCTTCTGCAACCATGTTTCTGAACATGAATTTTTAACAGCAGTCATTGAGCATGAAAAGAGACGTTATTGAAACAAATACATTATGCAAACACTTTTTAAACACTACAATCAATATTTAGGTTTCTATTGACAGCAGCCATTAACAATTGTCCATCCCTGACAAAATCGTTTTTTTTATCTATCCCTGATAAAAACATCGCTCATTATATCTTAACGAATGGCATAAGCCTCGTAATGCACTGCACAGAGCTTTAGTAAGAGTTTGTCTGTTCTTGACAAACACATTACCCCTAATATCTGAACAGTAAGCCTATTTAATGCACACAGGTATGGCAATAATTATTTTATGTATCTCTTACAAAAACATGACCAATAATATAGGTACAATAAGCCTATTAATGCACGACCAATAATCTCTTAACAATAAGTCTATTAATGCACAAAGGTATGGCAACAATTTTTTTATCTACCCCTAAAAACATCGTCCATTATAATCCTATTAATGCACAGAATGTTGGCAATATTTGTTTTATCTATTCGTAACAGATGAATAGTGTGATTAAAAAAAGTTCAACAGTCTTTCCAGTACTAATGATGATGATGATGATGATGATGATGTTGACAATGATGAAGGGGGAGGGACAAAGATGACCTCTAGAGTGAAAAGTGCAGTGATGATGATGATGTTGACGATGATGATGATGAAGGGGAGGGACAAAGATGACCTCTAGAGTGAAAAGTGCAGTGATGATGATGCTGACGATGATGATTACGACGATGATGATGATGAAGGGGGAGGGACAAAAATGACCTCTAGAGTGAAAAGTGCAGTGATGATGATGATGTTGACGATGATGATTACGACGATGATGATGATGAAGGGGGAGGGACAAAAATGACCTCTAGAGTGAAAAGTGCAGTGATGATGATGATGACGATGATGACGTTGACGACAATGATGACGACGATGATGATGATGAAGGGGGAGGGACAAAGATGACCTCTAGAGTGAAAAGTGTAGTGATGATGATGATGATGTTGACGATGATGATTACGACGATGATGATGATGAAGGGGGAGGGACAAAGATGACATCTAGAGTGAAAAGTGCAGTGAAAAACATTTTGTGCAAAGGCCAGAGGGTGGAAATGCATCCAAAGATAATGCCTAAAATTACATCCAACCTTAATCTTAACAAACCCCGAGCCAATGCTCACCGAAACTCCCTTCCTTGTCTTGAAAGCCAGAAGACAGCTACAGTCACAACAATATATAACAGCAAGAACAATAGAACATGTACACTGTACAACAACCAACGCCAACAAGACAACATTCAAATGAATAAATGCAACAAAGACAACACGAACGATGCTGATGATAGGATGCTTACGAATCGATCAATGCAGGTCTCAAAATCTTAATCCTAATCAAATTAAATAATAAAACTAAGGATCATATTTAGATTGTTCCTGAAAACAAGCAAAACACTAAAAATCAGGCATCGGAGGATATGCTATATAGGCCTACTAGAAAGACAGCTAAATTTTAGCTTAAGGTGAGAAGGGGTTTCAGCCACTCAAGACAAAAATATTGACTGTAACATCTGAATTAAAAGCGGCATAAGCCGACAGAGGGCTGGCAACAGTTGCTATAACTATTCCGGGTAAAAAGTTCCCCATGAGTAATACTTATTAATGCATGGAACTTTGACAACAGTTGCTTTATCTATCCATGACAAAAACATCCCCATTTATATCTGGATTACAAACCCATCAATGCATGCGGCTCTGGCAACAGGTTCGTATCTATCACTAAGGCTAACAAAAAACATTAAGTCATTATATCTTAATTCCTTTTATACTTTAGATTTTGGCTTTGAATTCAGCCCTCTACTAAGTTAAAAAGTGGCTCAAGTCTATTTGAAAGATTTTCAACCTGAAACACTTTTCGACTAAAGTGAGTGTGCTCGCAAACTCAGCTGCTTAACACCTTTATCAGGTCGTATTCAGAAGAATTGATGATTGAACTGACCACAAGCAATGAATACCAAAGTTCACTAGTGAATCATGCTTGCCTCGTTAATTTTTAATGCTTTTAGCTTTGTGCAAAAGTGTTTCAAGTTAGCCTGCTTCACTTTTGCACCTAAGTCTTTTAACTTGCTATGGGGTGGCCGGACATAATGTCATGCAACAAAATGTCATGGACAAAATGGCATGGACAAGTGAGTGGAGGCAGAAGTGCAACGTAGGTTGCCTGCTCATCAACAGTGTATTGCCGGTGGAGTACTAAGTAAGTAAGTAAGAATATTCTTTATTATACCACCAGCAAACGCACAGTAGTTTACAGAGGAAATAAATAATAGAAAAATAGAAAACATTTATGCAAAGTTATATAACATTCGCATAATAAACTGTTTCTGGCAAAAGAATCAACTCTAGGAAGGGTTAGATTATGTGGCCTTGGTCGAGTATTGTATGGAGTGACCTTAATGGGAGGGAGGAGGTCATGAAGAATGTGACAAGGATTTAAGAGGATTGACCGGAAAAGAGCAGAGTCAGCTCTAGAACAGAGAGCATCAAAACTAGGAAAATCGATAGGAAGAAAGCTTAAACGGGTCAATTTTCTTAAAAGACCGTTAAGACGTTTACGTTCCATTGCGTTAGCAAATCCCCACCATACAGGGGAGGCATAAAGTAATCTAGCAATGGTAGTAGCTCTAACAACGTCAAACAGACGTTGACCATGAAGGCCGTGGGCGACTAAAACACGCAGAGCAAACATGGATTGCCGGGCTTTACAGCATATTCTGCTAATGTGAGCCTCAAAGCCAATCCGGTCAGAGATGGTGACACCCAAAACGACCATCTGCTGGACCCTTTGGATGCCCGAGATGGGAGGAGGAAGAGTAATAGCTTTAGACCGAGGTCGCCTGATGATCATTTCACTGGTCTTAGCTTGATTTAGTTTTAGATTGCTAATGGATGCCCACTTAGATATATGGTCAAGTTCAGAAAGAGTGGTGTCAATGCAAGAAGCTGGGATCAGCAAGTAGCTATCATCAGCATATTTAGGGAGACGGTTTCCACTGAATTTAGGTTTGAGACTGGAAATGGCTATGACAAAATCCGTAGGACCAAGGCCAGAGCCTTGCACAATACTAGCATTGATGGTACATAGCGGAGAGATTTCACCCCCAAATTTGGTGCAGTGCTGACGTTCGTGCAAGAGAGCAAGCACCCAATTGTATAAAAAAATCCGGGATGGGCTGTGATGCTAATTGATCGGCGAGGTGCTTGTGTCTAATGGTGTCGAAAGCCTTGCTAAAATCAAGGGACAGAAGTCTTACATAGGGTTCAGATACGAGCATGGATATCAGCGCGGCAGATGTGGATCCAGAAGGGCGGAAAGCAAATTGGTCAGCAAAGATCCGGTTGGTGCAGGGTTCAGTGATAAAGGGGTAAAAGTACTTGCGTACGACAATTTTTTCCAAGATGCGAGAGAGGATGGAAGTGATAGAGATGGGTCTAAAGTCAGCTTCCTTGACAGGGCGCGAAACCTTAGGTATGGGGGTGATCATGCTGAGGCGCCACTGTAAAGAGACATAAGAGTTAGTAAGAGAGCAAGTGAACAGATCCGCAACAGGCAGAGCTAAGAGATGGGCCATGGTTGACATCAACCATGATGGGATGCCATCAGGACCGGTGGAGTTGCCTTTTATAGATGCAAGTGCTTTATAAATGTCACATAGATTAAAATTGACAACATGTCATTTGTGGAAAGGATGACTGCTGCGGTGGTCACTGGTTCCACCCAAGACACTACTCCTATCAGGACCACCTCACCAGTCACCCGTTCCACCCATGTCAGTACTCCTATCAGGATCACTGCACCAGTCACCCACCCATTCCACGTACGACAGAACTCCTGTCAGGAGCACCGCACCAGCCACCCATTCCATGCACGACTGTATGGTAAGTACACCACACCCCAGTCACCCGTTTAACGAAAAAACAGTGCTCCTGTCACGATCACTGCACCAATCACCCGTTCAACGCATGACAGAACTCCTATCATGACCACCGCACCAGCCACCCATTCCAGGCATGACTGTAGTATCAGTATCACTGCACCAGTCACCCGTTCCACCCACAACAGTATTCCTATCAGGACCACAGCACCAGTCAACTGTTCCACGCACAACAGTACTCCTAACAGGACCACCGCACCAGTCACCCGTTCCACGCATGACAGTACTCCTATTAGGACCACCCCAACAGTCACCCGTTCCACACATGACTGAACTATCAGGACCACCGCACCAGTAACCCATTCCACGCACGACATTACCCCTATCATAACCACTGCACCATACCATTCCATTGCACCCATTCCACCCACAACAGTATTCCTATCAGGACCACCGCACCAGCCAACCATCTGCAACAGTGCTCTTATCAGGACACCAGCACCAGTCACCCTTTCCACGCAGTACTCTTATCACGACACCAGCACCAGTCAGCTGGTCCACGCACGAAAGCACTCCCATCAGGATCATCGCACCAGTCACCGTTCCATGCACGACAGAACTCATATCAGGACCCCAGCACCAGCCACCCGTTCCACCCGCAACAGTACTCCTAACAGGACTACCGCACCAGTCACCCGTTCCACTTGCAACAGTACTCCTATCAGAACCACTGCATAAGTCACCCGTTCCACACACGACAGTACTCCCAATACAACCACTGCACCAGCCACCCGTTCCACGCACGACAGAACTCCTATTAGGATCATCGCACAGCCACCCATTCCACCCATGACTGAACTCCTATCAGGACTACCGCACCAGTAACCCGTTCCACGCACGACTGAACTCCTATTAGGATCATCGCACAGCCACCCATTCCACACATGACTGAACTATCAGTACCACCACACCCGTTCCACGCAAAACAGTACTCCTATTAGGACCACCGAACCAGTAACTGGTTGCACACATGACAGTACTCACATCAGGACCACTGCCTTAGTCACACGTTCTATGCATGACAGTTCTCCCTCCTATCAGGGCCACCGCACCAGTCACCAGTTCCATGCATGACAAGACTCCTCTTAATATACTCTTATACTGCTAAAAACTGTTTAGATCACGAACAGGATTGAATATCAAATAATATGAAACGAAACGCTTGCAATTTTCAAAAATATGTAAACATATAAAGAAAATAATCTGTGGCAACTTGCAATTGATCTGTAAGTGATTTGTAATTCTTCAAGACTGGTGTTAAACAATGATTGAGTGATTATGTTGTAAAAGCTGATCTAAATGTCTATATATTTTCATGAAAAACATTTCTGGCAATAATTTTCTTTTCTCAGAAGAGTAATAATAGCCACTGAAGAACCTAACTGGACACTTAAGAGGTTAAGAGCCTAAACGGCCACTGAAAGAGCCTAAATGGCCACTGAAAAATAATCATAAACGGCAAATTATGGACATACAAGTAATTATATGTGTAAGCCTGCATATACATAAGAAAAGTTCTCTGTAACCTGTAAATAGGATGTGTGATAGCTTCTGTTCACTTCGTGAATGTGCTATGTTGTGAATCTTAAGTGGCCGATTAAGGCAAAGATGGATTTCAAACTTACCAATTTTATTGACGCATCATTAATCTCTGTTGCCTGAGGTGAAAAAGAGTCGATTCTGTTCTGTTCATTAAGCCTTCTGCTCAAGTGAAGGGAATTCGAACCTAGATATCGGACTCACCATCCTGTTACGCCAACACGTCCCGATATTGTTACGATATTAGCCTATTATCAACTAGAAGTCTATATCTCGAACATATCATTTAGTCATGGTAACTATAGATGAGAAATCTGTTAAGTAGGATATAAGAGTAAAAATGTTGTAAATATTGTATGCAAATATTGCCAGCATCTACCTTTTGTTCTTTGACCCTTAACATTAAGCACTGTGTAAGTGTGTCTTAACAATAATTACATATAAATGAATTTACCACAGTATCTACAAATTGAATATATTTTTATATGTTATAAAACTAATAATGTTTCTGTAGCATATAAAGTTGATGCTAACGTATTAATTAATACTAATTTGTGTAAATTGTGTATTACAATCATCTTAAAATGTAAATACTGTTACGTGTTCAGCAGATCCTTTTGGTAACAGAAGACTATGCTCTAGTGATTCCACCTGGAATCACCAGAGAGGATCTGACTAGTGTTTGGCGACAATCTGGCTGGTTGACTGTATGTTTGAGTATGGGTAAATGACTGCTTGTCTGTATGTATGAGTATATGGATGGTTTACTGTGGCCATGTGGATCCTGGGAGAGGATTGGTGTGTCTGTAAGAAATGTATATAAAGTGGGTTGAAGAGGAAATAAAGAGAGTTTACGTGAAAATTGACTGTTGTGGTTTTTGGAACCTTCGCTGAGCAAGAACTGGAGCAACAAAAAACAACATATGGGGGCCCGTCTGAAGGAAATTTCTTTTACGTCTACATGGAAGGACGACAACATACGTCTACATGGGCGAATGGACAACAGAGATGGTCAAGGTCACGAAAGTGGTTGTCTACATGGGCGGATGAGCAACACAGATGGTCAAGGTATCGAACGTGGTGGTATACAAGGGTGGATGGACGTAAGCGTTGGTTTGGTTCACAAGCGTGATGGGCTGCATGGTCATCTTCAAGGTCGTCGGTATGGTTGGTTGAGGAGTGACGACCAAAGAGACGATGACGATGGAGCAGTGATGTTTCTTAGTTGGCTTTGGCGCAACGTCGTATGCAGAGGCCGGGAGAGCAGTGGGTTAGTAGAGAAGCGTTGTCGAGAACTGTGTCTAACGTCGGGTTATAAGGACAAGTTAATAGCTATCGTGGAGTGCAGAGTAAGTCCGGAATGTGCATATAGAGTAAACATATTTTAAATGACTGAGAATAGCTGTATTTTATTTCGAATGTTATTGTTTATGTGCGCTTAGTATAAGTAGATATTTCAGGGTTGTGTATGTTAGTAAGCCTCTGTTGTTTTTTATATGGAAGTTTAGACGGCGTCTAGGTTAGCAGGGATGGAGACAGATGCAATGAGAGAAATTAGTGGATCACAGGTCTTGCTAGAATTTTGGTCTATGATATGTGAGATCTATAATCAGGCAGAGCAGCGAAGAGGTTGTGGTCCCTGATTGAGTTGGAAGGTGTGACTTTTGTCTATGATAGAATTTGAGTAGGGATGGGTGAGTGCTAACGTTAGTCGATGTTTTGTGTTATATAATATGCGGCTAAATTAAATTCCAAGGCCCTGTTTTATGGAATAAACTTCCGATAGTCATTCGTAAGGCTACTAACTTCACTCACTTCACACACCTTTTACGTGTGCATACTTATGTAACGTTTTCTGCTAATGGCATGAGGGGTTACTCATGCTAATGCCGATTTTGATTGTTTGTCTATCTTTTGTTTGTGTTCTTTCTCTGAATTTTCCTGTAGTGTTTACTACATTAGTTTTTGATAATTTTTTTTATTTCCTTAGTTAAGTAACATCTTTGCATTCCAATTCTCCCTACAGCTTTCACTTTTACACCTCACTTTGTTAATTAGGCCCCTACTTAGCGGGACTTGTCCCTTTTGGTGAGCCTATTTGTTCCCTTACTCTTATTCTACTTATTCACTTTGAGTATTTGCTTATTGCTGATTATGTTTATACCTTGTTAAGTATACATGTACAATTTAATTGTTGGGATCAATAAAAATATGTCTAAAAAATATGTCTAAATAGGACGAGTGCATGGAGTGGTGCGTGGAATTGCATCCACAATAGCCACATCCATAGTTCATGCGAAACTTGATTACTGCAACTCTCTCTTCCTAAACATTGATATAACCCAAATTAACCGCCTCCAAGCTATCCAGAATGCCCTCGCCCGTGCAGTGACGAAAACCCCCAAACGTCACCACATCACTCCTGTCCTGAAATCACTTCACTGGCTCAAAATACCTGAACGCATCGAATACAAAGTCCTCTCACTCACTTACAATACACTTCAATCATCCCAGCCGTTCTACCTTCGTCAGTTGTTCACCATCCAGCCACCTCGTTCAACACGCTCCTCATCCTCCATTACACTGCTTCGCCCTCCCATCACTTCATCACTGAAATTCGCAAACCGCTCCATAGCCATTGCCGTTCCACCTCTCTGGAACAAACTTCCGCCAGCACTTCGGCAAACTTCCGACCCATCATACGAACTCACCAAAACTCCACCTCTCGCTATCTCCCCACAGGTCTTTCACTCAAAACTGAAAACATTGCTCTTTCAAAAATCCTATCCTGATTCTTCTTCTCCTTACATCCCCCGCCACTTCAACTCTAAACATCACCCACCTTAGCCGTCCATCTATCTGCCTGCCTGACTCTCCGGACTTGACCCGCTGCCTATCGATTTTGTTTTGATTGAGCGCCTGTGAATAAGCTGGTTCCCGCGACTTGGCTTTTGTGGGCGCTGTAGAAGTTTCGAGATTACGATTACGATTACGATTACGATGTGAGGTCATTGCATCATAAACTTGTTGCTATGTTCGGTAATAGCTTAATTCGTAGAGTGAGGTGTAGGATGTAATCAGGTGTGTAGTGCTGGTATAGCAAGTAATTTGTACCATATGTGTCAGGGTCAAGGTCAGAGCAATTTGGTGGGAGTACAGTCTCTCCGTTTGTTCCTGTTGACTTTCTAGTAGCCGTTGTTGCAGTGCATTTGCTGTCAGGATTTTTTATTTTTTATTTGATGCGGTCAATCATGTATGGTGGTGTGATGCGGTCAGTCATTTTGTGCTGGTGGTTTTGACGTTGCGATATATAGCATAGATTAATGTATTTGGCATTTTGGTGTATGTGTGATAGTATGTGTAAGATGCGCAGTGTATACAATCATGCAGAATGGTGAATTGAGGTAAGGGTTATTGGGTGCCACCTATGGATCACATTAGGTCATAATGTGGTGGTTTAAGTACGAGGTCGTAGTAGGACTACAACAGTCTAAGGTATTTCGGGTCTGTGGTCAGTTATGCGATATTGTGGTAGGAGTATTATGAGATCCTCTTTTGATCTTGGTATTGTCTGGTTCGATACGTCGACCAGTTTGGCGATAGTGGTATTTTGTGTGGTTCGATTAAGTCGACCATTTTGGTATTTTGCGTTTTGATACATTCGATCATTTTGAGATTTGTTGGAGCAATAAGTCTGCCACGTTGTTGTTGATATTTTGATGCAGAGAAATTTTGACATGGACTGTAGTACTGGCCACTGTGTGAATGTCGAGGTGCTTGTAGCGAATTAATACACTCTTATACAATAAACTAATCAATCTACGTGTTAATTGTTAATTCTAAGTAAGAGTTAAGCCAGTTTAATTTACGAATTGCGTTTATTATCAATTAATTAATACTTTGGCGAATTAGGGAATAAAAGCGCTAGAAGTCAAACAGTTTGCGTTCAAACGGGAAACTCGTAGTAGCATAAAACTGGTCGTCAAGGTGATTACGTCAACACTTAATTTTGCTGCGATGCGCTCCAATTAAAACATCGAAAATGGATTTAACGGTAAAACGGAATGTCTAAGGAAACGTTGGAGATAACTGCAAAGAAGAATTTGATTTCCTGGCCGTTCGCTGATTAAGATGGATGCCTTGTTGTGGCAAGCATTCATTTGAAGTTAAAATCAGTGGCTGGAATGAATGATGCGAACATTTCTCGTTGTAAAACAGAGTGTTGCATTAGTGTTTGTGGTTACGGCCTAAAGAGTCAATTGTCTGAGCTCTAGTGTCCGTGTGGATCTACATTTGGTCGTTAGTCGTTGGATCGTCGTGTGAAGAGAGTGATTCTGGGTTCACTTTCTGTGGTTGATCGTCAAGAGAAATATTCGTGGACAAACGGCATATCTCATCGATTGGAGTGTGATCGTCTGATGTTGCTGAAGTATATGTTTACTGGAACGACTGGGTTCGATCGGGACTGAGCCGCTATTCAGTAATACATCTTCCTCATCATTCAATAGCACAGGGTTGCTTCCTCATAGAAATCTACAGAAATCTACAGAAACTAAACTCTTTTCCTTAATGTGGACAAACGGCATATCTCATCGATTGGAGTGTGATCGTCTGATGTTGTGAAGTATATGTTTACTGGAACGACTGGGTTCGATCGGGACTGAGCCGCTATTCAGTAATACATCTTCCTCATCATTCAATAGCACAGGGTTGCTTCCTCGTAGAAATCTACAGAAATCTACAGAAACTAAACTCTTTTCCTTAATGTGGACAAACGGCATATCTCATCGATTGGAGTGTGATCGTCTGATGTTGTGAAGTATATGTTTACTGGAACGACTGGGTTCGATCGGGACTGAGCCGATAATCGGTAGCCTAATACATCTTCCTCATCATTCAATAGCACTGGGTTGCTTCTTCATTGAAATCTACATAAATGCCAAAAGGCCTTCATACAAGTTTGCTGAACGATGTATCGAAATGCTCATCTGTCGAATGCAGTAAAGAAATACCGTAATAAATTATTCTAAGCAATAAACACCAAATAGGTAGATAGAATTTCTTGCGTTGTTGTGAAAATACAGTGTTGTTTAATATTATATTTCTTATAAAAATACTGGACATTTGATTCAGATCTTTAAATGTCAAATAATCCCTTCATACTCGATTTAGTGCATATAGCTTTTATTAGTGCTACAGTGCTTCTGTGTGCTTGGAGCTTCTTAGTCGGAATCCTGTTGATTCCTCTCGTATTCGTGTGGGCCTGTGGGGGGTATGTTACGTGTTCAGCAGATCCTTTGTGGGGATGGTCACAGAAGACTATGCTCTAGTGATTCCACGTGGAATCACTAGAGAGGATCTGACTAGTGTTTGGCGGCAATCTGGCTGTTTAACTTTTTAGATGTTCTCCTGACTCTGGCAATTGGTGAGCCTTATACAAAGGACACCAGATAGTAGTGCAAATTTTTCATTACGCAACTCATGCTGTTGTGGAGAGTTTACCGGAGTCACATGATGACCAATCTTGTCTTATTCTGTGACACTGCTACAAGCTTAAAGAACCATTGTTGTCAGAATCAGTGTTACCGCTCCTTGGCTTTTTTTCCCAAGAACTTGGTTTTTCAATCGCATCTTGGGATATTGGCTTTTTTTCAAAGGACCTTGGCTTTTTTACTTGGCTTTTTTGCTACCCAATAAATAACAGTAATCTTAGCAATAATGTAACTATGGTTCCATCTACTGGCCAGTATATAACCGACTTATTTTTATTCTTTGAACTGTTTGCTCTCTGTATGATATTAGTTATTGGCGACGTCACGTGCAATTTCGCGCAAAATCTCAAATAACTTGATTACGATAAAGATAAATGATAAGTTGATCACAGATACTTATATTAATAACAATAGTTGCACTTTCAATATCTTTAGTTTTGGTAAATTTTTGACTTTTGGATATCAAATTGTCGTGAAACGCAACAAGAGTGATTCATACGACAGACAAGGGTGGACTGCTATTCATGGATTCGGTCATCGTCTCTGCTTTCCGATGTTACCGAAGGACGGTGCCATACACGTATTACACGCTATATGGAAAGAGAAAATCAAAGAAATGCAAACAGTGTTGTGCATCCAGTCAGACTTCAGGACAGTGAAGATGACGTTTAGGACTCAATTGAGTTTTCTCAAAACTAGCTCAAAACTAGCACACCATGTTGCAAAATGTTGTTAGTATTTTGAAAAATCAGAGAATGGAATCAATTATTAACAAATTAACATACATTAATTTCAGGATTAATTATTCATAACTTCATAAACATTACAATTTATCGGATAAAATAGCTTTTATTGAACTAAAATAGGTGACATAGCCCATAATTATTAATTTGGCTTTTCTTGGCTTTTTTAAAACCCCATCTTGGCTTTTCTTAAATTTTGAAGTGGTATCACTGGTAAGAAAATTCAGTGCAACTAAGTTAAATGTGAACTGGAATGTCTGCAATTAATGTCAGTATCAACAGCTTTGCAATACTCTCCAGTTACTTTAGGACATGTAGAACTTTATATTTTCTGTTGGAACTGCATTTGTGGTTTGACATTTGTGATTAGCATTTATATTTAAATTTAAATATCTTTGAGACTTGCGCATGGGTCTTGATGGATGGTCAAAATTGTACAATTGCATTGAAGTATGATTCGATTACTTATAAGTTTCATAATTCTGACTTTTATGTTATAGCTGTGATAATATGTTGGCTTAACTTTTTGACTACATGGAAAACAATGATCAAACGTGGACCTTAATTTTTTTCATGTTTCCTGATATTGGTGTGCACATTGTGTTGTTGATATTTCTTTTAATGTGCACGTTTGATGATTGTGCCATTTGGAATTTATGTAGAACCAGATGTCAAAACTTTTGGGTACTACACTCTAAAGCTGGGTGTTCACAATCAGAACATATTTTTTTAACGCCTGATTGTGACACTTACAGAATGCGTGCGGGCTTCTCTAATGTTAATGCCAGCATTATATTTTTGAAAACTCTGTGGGTCACTTATAAACACGTCCAGCATGTCTATTGTTAATGCTAGCCATAAGTTAGTGAACAAACTATGTGTCACTAATAGAACGCATCTGGCGTTTCTAATATTGACACTAGTGTTGCGATTTTAAGCACTTGATAGATGTTCTACTCTTGAATGCATGATGTGTGCAAATGCTTGAACACTTAAATGTGACACTTAGAGAATACGTCCGGGTGTTCAAACCATGTGATCTGAACACTAGTACTCATGAACAGAACACAGCAATTCGCACTTCATTAACGCTAGTGTTCACACTTCACAACCACCAACACTTGCCATGAAGGCAAATTTTCTGAGTATCATTTCCCATACATGATCAATTGATCATAAGATTGTCACGTATGGAAAATCTATTGACTTACATGACTTACGGCCTTGGCGATGCTCTGGCACACAACAGCCTATTTATATTTATGGCAGTTCTCCGCCTCTCTCCGAGTCCTGTGGTCTATGACAGAGAAAGGTGGAAAACTTCCATAAATGAGCGACTGTCGCATGCAAAGCACCTCGCTAAATCTTATTAACCATTTAACCAAGTAATATTGCCCAAATTTTTAGGCTTATCAAGACAAACATTGACATGGAGGGACCAAATAAAAAAGAATTTAAAGATTTCAAATTTTTTTATAATCTTGGTCTGTGTTCAATGTTGCTTGCAAAAAAGTCTTTGATCATTTTACACTAAGAAATAGTTGCATACTCATCTCATTGCAATTTTTATGGACTCTAACTGGAAAAGCATTGGCAATTCTTGAGAAGTATGACATCCATTTAGATATCGTTTAGGTATCATCGACATAAGCCTTCCAGCATTGATGAATATCTTCACTGCACTGGCTCTAGCACAAAAACTTGCATTTTGAAAAAGACAATTTTTGCAGTCATAACTAAATTACAAATATGCTTGTCCATGTTTAGATATCATCAACATATGTCCTCCCCAATTTTGATAAATTTCTTTATTTGGGTCTAAAGTGCAAGGTTATATTAGGGTATCTGACAATTACCGTGGGCCAATGCAAGAAACAAGCTGAAATAATTTTCCACTAAATGTTCTTGCCTGCTAGTATAGAACTCCCTCCCTGAGGATTTACGAAATACTGTACCCATCACTCAATTCCAGCTTAGATTACACAACTTTTCGTTAGTAGTAGGCCATCAGTAACCCCATGGAATGCCTCCTGCCTGATTTTTACATTTCATTTTTTATTATAATTATTATTGATAAATTGATATTAATATTACAAATATTAATAAGCATACCACTTCCTTCTGCATCATCATTGCCCCCCCCTAAATTTCTACATAAAAATTAGAAATGCTTGCATTCACTTGAGGTATTAACATTGCCAAGTCTTTAGCAGGTCCATAATGACCATTTTCATCTGACTCATGGCCTGCATCATTGTTGCACTTAAATACAGTTTGATTGTATTTGTCACATCCAAGATACATTTTCTATATGTTGTGCTGATACAATACGCGTGTGCAAATAATAAAATCAATAATAAGAGTTGCTTGTCCAACTCTGATGTTATGATATGATGATGATGATGATGATGATGATGATGATGATGATGATGATGATGATGATGATGATGATGATGATGATGATGATGATGATGATTAGAAATGGGCGGTCATGTTAACATGACTAAAACAAATACAACCATAGCATATCTACTGACATTCAATATGAGAAGGATTTTCTCAAAACTGAAAATAAATGTCCATATCTTTCTTAGCGCTGCTTTTAGACAAAGCAACTAAAAGGGAGGGCTGAATAAATGGCAAATAAAATACTGCACAACAAAACCAACAATTTATAAGAAAATAAGTGAAAACGGGAAGTGATACTTTTGTCTACACTGCACTTTTCAAACCCACAAATTAATTATGGCATAATTATAAACTAATAATAATTATTAGGGGAGCCCGGTAGAGTAGTGGTTAACACGCTGGCCAAGAGTGCGAGAGGTAGTGAGTTCGAGCCCCCATTGGGCGGATTTGCTTTGTGGGCTGCCATTAGCACCATATATTGCAGGCAGTCTGCTCAGTTAGTATAGTTAAGATTTGTGTATTCTGTGACCTCCGTTCTTGTGAATTGTTTAAGCTGCATAATTGCACATTGTAACCGGTTGCAGTGTGTCAACCGGATTGTTAATAAAGAGAATATTATTACCTAACTAATAATCTGATAATGGTAAAAACATATCATTTATCGTGCCTCAATTTGGACAAACAAAAGCAACTATGATATGGGCTGCAGTGCAATAAGATGTTGTTACAACACAGCGCATTGCAATTGTATGTGTGCAAACGAACATATGATCAAACTAAAACTCCCATGCAAGGGGTTCTGCAACGTACTATGGTGCACAGGCATACAAGACCAAAGAGAAATGGCTAGAAGACAAACCAAGTAGGTTGTGAACATCTTGTTCTCAGACAATGCGCATATGAAGACGCAAACATACTGAGGATGATTTTCTACTCAGGAAACCATGGACGCATGTCGAATTGGAAACATCCGAGCAGCCTCAGAAATCGGGGATGACACCGATCTGCAGAAATAGATAACACGTGTCAGTCAGATACCATCACAATTTGTTCTCAATTCTTCACGATACCTTAAGCACTTATGCACTATTGATTTTACAATTCATAGCATAAAACGGGTGATCACAAGTTATTCCAGGAGTCAAATTGACTACTGATTTTGCCGCCACCTGTCGAATGGAAGGATCAGTAGACCTTATGGATGATTGTCGGAAGCGATCGCGTAAGCTCTTCATGCCAGAGTGTTAACCATTACCTTAAACCCCTCCCCATGTAACTCCACCACTGGTTGCACTCTGCCAGTCCCAAGCCTGGATAAAGGAGGAGGGCATCGCCAATGGTCTTTGTTACCACACAGTGACGTTAAACTGCAATTACACACACCCTCCCCATGTGATAAATGACACAACAGACTGAGCATTTCAATTAAAGAAAACTGGATACTCACAGTAGCTTGCTCATAGGTTTCTTCAGATGAAAAGCAAATTGTCAACTCTGAAACACAAAAGTACCCCATTTGTTATTTTTACCAGTACATGCATGCACTGATCAACAATCAACCTCCTGCAGAGGAATGACTCCATCCTATTTAGAGTATCATATATTGTCGTAATTATTATTATTATCACTTCTACTACAAGTCCTGCGACCCCCTCTTCACAACAGCCATGGCTTTCTGACATAATCTCATATTTATAGAACAAGCTTCACCCATATTGGGTGGTGAATACTATCCATGCCCGATGTTAGCTTGGGTTTCACACAGTGCTAAAAGTGTGGAAAAATAAGTGCCTGGACGCCCCTTACCTTTCCAAAAGAAGTGCCTGGACGCTCCTTACCTTTCCAGTCATTTCTGGCCAATAAGTGGCAGGACGGCGTTCAGATTTTAAAATAAGTGCATGGACGCCGTCCATGACCGTCCAGGCACACTTTAAGCCCTGGTTTCACACAATGATAATGGATTCCGCCGCTGCACGAGCTAACTTGGATTCCATGCTAGAGGAGTTAATACTTCTGTGCATATGCTAGCCAACTAATAGCTCTATAAAAATCTTGGTTATGGTTATTTCTGGAAAAGAAATAAACCTTTCAAAAGAAAAATTCACTAAAAACAGTGTCTGATGAAATTATACAAATACTTTGCCACTTCTTAGATGAATCTTCTTAGATGATGATTTTTCAGATGCCACTTCTTAGATGACGATTCTTCAGATGACACTTCTTAGATGATGCTTCTTCAAATGTCACTTCTAAGATGACGATTTGTCAGATAACACCTCTTAGATGATGCTTCTTCAAATGTCACTTCTTAGATGATGATTTGTCAGATGACACCTCTTAGATGATGCTTCTTCAAAAGTCACTTCTTAGATGATGATTTGTCAGATGTCACTTCTTAGATGATGCTTCTTCAAATGTCACTTCTTAGATGACGATTTGTCAGATGACACCTCTTAGATGATGCTTCTTCAAATGTCACTTCTTCGATGACGATTTTTCAGATGACACTGCTTAGATGATGCTTTTTCAAATGTCGCTTCTTAGATGACGATTTGTCACATGACACTTCTTAGATGATGCTTCTTCAAATGTCACTTCTTAGATGACGATTTGTCAGTTGACACTTCTTAGATGATGCTTCTTCAAATGTCACTTCTTAGATGACGATTTGTCAGATGCCACCTCTTAGATGATGCTTCTTCAAATGTCACTTCTTAGATGACGATTCTTCAGATGACACTGCTTAGATGATGCTTCTTCAAATGTCACTTCTTAGATGACGATTTGTCAGATGACACTTCTTAGATGATGCTTCTTCAAATGTCACTTCTTCGATGACGATTCTTCAGATGACACCTTCTTAGATGATGCTTCTTCAAATGTCACTTCTTAGATGACGATTTGTCAGATGACACTTCTTAGATGATGCTTCTTCAAATGTCACTTCTTAGATGACGATTTGTCAGTTGACACTTCTTAGATGATGCTTCTTCAAATGTCACTTCTTAGATGACGATTTGTCAGATGACACCTCTTAGATGATGCTTCTTCAAATGTCACTTCTTAGATGATGATCTTCACATGACACTTCTTATTCTTAAATGATGTTTCTGCAGATGACACTTCTTCAGATGACACCTTTTCAGATGCTGTTTCTTCAGGTGCCAACTGTTATGTCCTGGAATAAAAAAGGATCTATTTTTATTGTTGCAAGTGCATTTGACAGTTCAACAAATTAACAAAATCTCATGCTCTTATTACTTTCCTAAAGTATAGCACAGGAATGAAAACGACTAAATGATGACAACTTAGTTCTACCAAGAAATAATGCCGCATGAGCATCTCACCCTGCCCCCACCCCACCCAATACCTACTCTGTTCATACCCCACCCATTTCCACACACCCCGGCCCAACTCGCTCTCAACCCCATTACACCTCAACCTGCCCTGCCCCTCTGGGTTAGCTGGTGATGCCCTTAAATTTAGGATTTTCGTCCCCCACAACACCTCACCCCACCCCATAAGTCTGTGATCTACTCTTCTAATAGGCATAGTCTACTTGTATCCTCTCAAGATTTCTGCACAGAGAGTGCTTCTGAATATTTCAAACTGCAAAAGACGCTTTATAAATGTCCAGATACAATACTATATGATATTAATTATTTATTATCATTGTCATTATTTGCTTCTTAACTTGCGATGTTCTGTTCATTCTATCATTATTTCTATTATTATTGTGAATCCGTTTGATATGCGTGTTTAGCTTCGCCTTCGGCAAAAGAAATTACGTCAAGTTATGACGTAAAAAGAAATGACGCCAAGAGCAATGGGATCGTTAATCGTTACTGCACAACGGCGAAAATGATGGCATCTTAATTTTGCGTTAACTACCGCATCAAAATTTAAATGTCCATATCTCGAGATTTAAAGCGAATTATGAACTGAAAATAGTCGCATTGACCTACAAATTTGCAAGGGAACATTTTATAAAAAATGTCATCATGCAAAAGCATTTCACTTTGGAGCCTTTATTAAGACACAATACACACCCACAAAAAAAGAAAAAAAAGAAAAGAAAAAAAGAAACTCATTTACTTCGGTCATTTGATGAGGAAACAGGGGGGCTGCTTGGAAAAGGAAATAATACAGGGTACAATTTCGGGAGCAAGGGCAAGGGGAAGACCGAGGATGGGATGGATCGCTAACATCATCGCGTGGATGGAACTACCTTTCGAGAGGATACTGAAGGAGACGGAGGACAGGAAAAAGTGGCGAAAGCATGTCCATGAAGCGACCAACCCTCGAATCGAGGATGGTTAAAGACAAGACAAGACAGACACACCCACATACAGGAAGGATAAACCTTCAGAATTATAGAATACATTACATCAAGTTTTGGTCCCCCATGTTAAGACTGCGATGTATGTATGCATGTAGGCCTTTACACCCACGGTGCGTTTTAGGGCCTCTCAAAAGAACTGTCTTGAGGATTCAAACAGCCATGCAGCAGCAACACTCAATTACAGGTTTTGCTTGTTTCTTTGCTGCTTAATATAATACAGAATGGGCAAAAATCAAATAGATAAGTATCAGCATAATAACAAATATTGTAACAAAATGATTTGGTGCTGCTGATACATCGCCAGCAGATACAGCAGATTCCGAGTCCTGTTAGTTATTTGATAGTTTGCCTAACACACTTTTCATTTTCACTCAACAGAAAAATTTCGGGCAAAGAAATGGTCTTTTCATCATAAATAACTTATTAAAAAAACATATTAAAGATATAATATAATACCTTGTTTGCTAAGTTCACCTGAATACACAGCGCAGCTCCACTTGCATACCAGATTCCACTACATGCCAGTTCAGTTCCTTCGCATGCCGGATTAGTTTCCTTGCATGCCAGGTTACGGTAGTTCCTTTGTAAGCCAGCTCAGTTCCCATACAAACCAACTTGTAAATTGATTAACCTGAAATAAATCAAAGCGTTTTTATTTGACAATGATTTCACTGGCTCTGGTAGGGAGGGCCATTCATGAGTTTTGCTTGAAGCAGTGCTTTATGACTGTCATTACAATTACAATCATTTTTACTTCAGTTTAACACAAGAATCACAAGATACAACTAAAGGTATGATTAATAAAACAACCTTTAAAAAGCTTTGTTTACTACATCATGAAATCATGTTCTCTCTTATGCTTTGTTCTCACAAGGATGTGCCGAGAGCTGAATAATACAAATACAGCGGCCGATGAATTTTGTTTTCTGGAAAGTCTTAACCAAAGATTTTGGTATTAACAATGCACATAAAACGGAATTCAATCATACGGTAATTTTATCATCATGTGATTCACAATTAATTTTAATACAAAAGCAGTTCACAACCAAGTTACCAAGTTCCTACATACAGCACCTACAGCATCTGCCGGAATGTAAAAAACATAACTCCTTGTAAATACCTGCATTATACCACGTATTTGTCGCTGCTGACTACTCCCGACTTGTTTTCTTATTATTTTGGCACAGCAATCCTTGGCAATTCCTCGCATTGACAACGTCCCTTTAATATTATTCCGCGCCATTCTGTGAAAAATATAAAAATCAATAAAAAAAACGAGAATAAAAAATGAGAATACTGCAGCATTATTATTACAACTAAACTGTCATTTATAACGTGCCTAAACAAAAATAATCTTGCACGAAAGCACATAACAGGAATGTCTGTATACTCAAAATAAATCCTAAACAAAGAAGTCGGTACTATAATTTTAATTCACCTTTTTTTTATTTATTTCAGCGTGTCGATGTGGGTTTCGTGTACGAGCCCACAGAAATAGAAATTCGATGAAAAATATTTCCTCACAAAGTAGAAGCGGGATTTAGCGCGTGAGGGTCGGTTAGGGCTCAGGTTAGGCGTCGTGAGGGTCGGTTAGGGTTAGTTTTAGGGTTAGTGCAGCCATTCTGCTGAAATTGAAGCTGGATTGATGAAGAATAATTTTCAATGTAAAATTGATGAAAATATATACTGACAAAATAGAAACGGGATTTATCGAACAAATTCTTGTCTAAGCAGAAGCTGGATCGATTAAAAGGGTTCTGGACAAACTAGAAGTTGGCGAAATTAAATCCAAAAAAAGGGTGAATTAAAATTATAGTACCAAGAAGTCTCCAAGTGTTTCTTGAAGAACAATAAAGATGATTTGTGAATAAAGTCCAGAAGTTTGTTCCATTCAGTTGGCCCGGCTAGTGCAAATGCACGGTTTTCAAATTTTCGAGCTGAACGTGTGACTGCAAAGTCACCTTGAGATGAAGATCGTAGTCCTCATCTAGATTGGAGAAATGAACATGGCGTTACAAGTGAGGACACATAAGGAGATGAATTAGTGTGGACTCGGAACATCAGAAGACAGATTTTAAAAGTCATACGTGCCTGAATGGGAAGCCAGTGCAGTTCACAAAGGGTGGGGTGATGTGGTCACGAGGAGTCAAGTTTTTGATAAGCTTTGCAAAATAATGAAGTGCAGTGGTGAGAGGTTGAAGGGTGGATGCAGAGAGACCATAAAGGACTGAGTTGCAGAAGTCAATTCTAGAGATGACCAAAGCCTGTAGCCTACAAGTGTGCGAGACAATTTTCATTTTGACTTTTAGCTATGGAGCATATATTTGATTTTTCATAGAAAGAGTATTATCTAGGGGCACGCCCACTGGTCAAGGTCTCGGACAGCATCAACTGGATTAATGGAACCGTCTGGACCAAGATGTCGGGTGGCACCGTGGCAGTTGAACCGGATGGCTGTCTTAGATGCATTAAGTTTAACGACAACAAAGATCATTATCGTTTCTCTCCTCCTTCATCCAGGGCTTGAGACTAGCACTGCCAAAGTAGGGCTACAACATCATTAGTGGCTGAGTTTTGAGAATGCCGCCATTGACATTCATGGGGTTGCTCCCTCCTACCTCCGTTCTTTCTGTATTCAGGTCTCCTCTCTCCCCGGTCGCTCTGCCCTTCGTTCGGCAGCTAATGGCCTCTTTGTTGTTCCTCGCATGCGTGGGGCTACTGCCCAGTCCAGGAGCTTTGCCTATGTTGGCCCCTCCTGCTGGAACCGTCTTCCACATAAACTACGTCTTGAGCTTCCCAGCCTCTCTCTCCCTCTGTTTAGGAAGCGCCTGAAGACTATACTATTCGTTAGCGACAGTGCTAACTTTGGGTCGGGAGCGCTACTGAATCTGTGAGCGGCGCTATACAAATGTTCAATTACAATTACAATTGCAATTCGTAATTTCCCGCAAATCCCACAAATCTTTGCATGCAACACGATTACACACGCACCAAATAAAAAAATGCTGCCTGCGCTTCCGTAAATCTTACGCAGTTAATAAATTGAAACCTGATTTATAAAATAATTATAATTTCATTAACTATATTTATGAATTCATAAAAATATTATTGGCGAACAATAAAAAGTAAGTACATTCTTTATTATTCCACTTGAAAATACACAATGAGACACTTTGAATGAGACATAAAACATCAATACATCTCAATACATCGAAGTAATAATTGGTAGTGAAAAGTGCAAATTAAATCACAAGTTGAATTAAATAATTATGTATGCGAAGTAACAATTTTTTGGGAACTTTAAAACTTCTAATCAGGGCTGTTTTAAGGAATTTTTAGAACTGCACAAACCCTTCTTTCCTTTCCCATCCTCCATGGTAAATTACTTCCAATCGGAGAAAAATGGCCCTTTTCAACTAGTTTTAACTGCACAGAAGTGCTTCTACGTGTTTCTACAACTGCACAAATCCATTTAGAACTGCACATTTTGTGTACAACTGCACGTTAAAAAAAGCCCTGCTTCTAATTCTTAAAACAAAATATTATGTACGACGTCATGTTTTTATATTAGTGAAACGAATGTACACGATATTACTTTATCAAATAACGATTTAATAACTATTTCAATTAATTAATTAATTAATTAATTAATTAGATAAAATAGCGTTTGGGCAGTATAAGAGATTCATCGATAAATCAAGAATCTAAGCAATTTCCACTGCGTCCGAGACAGATTGCAGCTCCCATAATGCCTTTCGACTAGAAACACTGAAGGGCCACGTTGAGTGCAAGCTGCGATATGATTGGATTCGGCACATCACGTGATCGCAGCAGAAAGGTATTATGGGAGACCGAGGCTTGTCAATACACGAATAAAGCTGTTATGTCCTTGGGTCTATAGGCCTACTAATATAATAATGCTACCTTTCGAAGTTTCGATAACTGACTTACTTGACTTGACTTATGGCTTTGACGATGCTTTCGCACGTGACAGCCGCCCAGCTATGGAAAATCTCCACTTTTCTCGTTCTTGAGCTTTGTGTGTAGCCTCTTGTATGGAAAAACCCATCTCCCGACAGTCCTCTTGTATCATGTCGAACCATCTCTTCTTTGGTCTTCCCTTTTTTCTTTTACCATGCACATATCCGTTGACCGCTATCTTTGGGTATCTCTCGTCCCGCATTCTGGTTACATGGCCAAAGTAGCGTAGCCGTTTGCTCTGGATTTTGTGTATTATATCATGCCGAATATTCAGTCTGCCATATATCTCTGTATTCCTTATTCTATCCCTTCTCGTGACACCTTCTATCTTTCTTAGGCACGTCATTTCAAACACCCTCAGCCGCTGCTTCTGTGCTTCCCTTAGTGTCCAAGTCTCCGAATTGTACAGCAATGCGCTCAGCACTAATGTCTCATACATCTGAACTTTTGTGGCTTTTCCTATTTCCTTCGAGCTCCAAACCTTACCCAGCACCTGTAGTATTCCTCTGGCTATCCCAATTCTTCTGTCCACATCTTTTTCAGATTCTCCATTTGTGCTAATGGTTCCCCCCAGATACACGAAGCTCTCCGCCTGTTCTAGTTGGTGTCCATCTGCTTCTAACTGAAATTTGATGTTGCCCCTTCCAAGGAACTGGCTTTCCGTTTTCAGTACATTTATACTCATTCCCATTTCCCGACTCACTTGAACCACTTTAGTTAGTGACTCTTGTAGTCCATTTGCTTGCTTTGCCAGAAGGGCGATATCATCCGCAAACCTTAGGTCCCTTATAGTCTGTCCTCCGATCACTGCTCCTTCCTCTGTTCCATCCAATGCCATAGCCATGATTAGTTCTAGAAATATGTTGAATAACAGCGGCGACAAAACGCATCCCTGCAGCACTCCCACAATAGTTTTAAACCATTCCGACAGCTCTCCGTCCACCCTTACCGCACTGAAAGTGTCCTCGTAGGCATTTTCCAGTATTCTTATTATTTTCTCTGGATATCCGTAATGTCTCATGACTCTCCATAGTCCTTTTCTCCATACACTGTCGAAAGCCTTTCGAAAATCTATGTAGCATACATAAAGTTCTTGTCCAAATTCTTCATATTTTTCTGCCAACTGTCTTAGAGTGAATATCTGGTCTATAGTGCTCCTGTTCACCCTGAATCCTGCCTGAGCTTCCGATAAGATCTCTTCTGTCCTCATCTTAATTCTCTGTAGTATTATTGTTGAGAAAACTTTACTGCTGTGGCAGAGCAAGCGTATGCCTCTGTAATTTGAGCATTCTAATTTATCCTTTTTCTTGTGTATAGGGATAACAATGGATCGTTTCCAGTCCGATGGTATTTCCTCCCTCTCCCATACCCTTTGACAAAGTCTATGCATGATCTTGATTCCCATTCCCTCTGTTCCCGCTTGTATTTCCTCTGCCGTGATGTTATCCAATCCCGGAGCCTTCCTGTGCTTCATTCTGTTGATTGCAGCCTTTACTTCATCTTCTCCCAGTGCCGGTATGTCCTCCGTGTTTTCCACTTCCGCGATGTTTTCCAAATAGCTATCGTCTGTCTTGTTTGGATCATTATACAGTTTATCGAAATATTCCCTCCATCTGTTCTTAACATCCTCAGGATCAGTCAGTATTTTGCCATGTTCATCCTTCACTGACTTTACCCTCGGAGCGTGTGTTTGCGTGATTCTTCTTATGCCCTCATAGACTGCTCTTGTTTTATTGTTGGCTCTGTCTTTTTCAACGTTGCTGCATATTTCTTTTATGAACTTTTCTTTATCGTCTCTGGCACTCTTTTTGACTATTCGGCATAAGTAATTGTGCTGCTTTGCCATGTCTGCCATGTTTCGATAACAAAGGCCATAAAATATGGCCCCGTGTGCGTTCTGTAGTTTCACGGAGACAATTAAAAACTAAATGTTACAATGTTTCAATCGATCATCGATCAAAAATGAACAATTGCTTTAAAATTATAAATGTTCTTACCTAATAATTAGACCAATACCGGCATTGGGCTTTTTTTATATAAAATCTGAAGAATATTTGCTCAAACAAAACAGAATTGTTATTTTTATAAAGGTTCTTACCATTTCGTCAACTGCCGTTCAGCCCTCTGAAAAACTTGGCTATCGAAGCCATAAAGCGATTCTAACTGAGTCTGATCTGTAGTCTTGGAAGGAAATAAATATCCATAGAACGTGTTTACAGGCTATAACTAGTCAGAATTGCTGTGAAATACTTGCAGCTGAGCAAAAATTGCACAATGAACTGAACGGCGTATCGAAGCAGATCGAGTAGGCGACGACTAATCTGATCACCAAGGCAATCAGAATGACGTCATTTCAATTGAACGAGGAATTAATTTGATAATTTTTTTATCTTGGGTACACATCCATATAGCCACAGTATAAATTTAAACAAGTAATTTTTATTTTTTTTTTAATTTTTAAAACTTTATAAAAACTTTATAAAAATTATAAAAATTTACAACATTTATTTTTATTATTTATACCACAGTATTTTGTTATTTATAATGTGTTTATACTGTGTAATAGCTCTTTCTAGATTTTTTCGGCCGGATCTTAATTTTTAAAATTCAGAGTGGCATCCCTGAGCATAGCAACAACAACAACAACAAGAACATTTTGTCGATCGTGCATTTAATTGCGAAGATTTTGGAATCTATTGTCTGATTTTAAAGACTGTCTTTGAATCATTACTATAATTTTCTGATCAGAATGGCTAGCCATGATTCAGAGTGCACTGTTGAAAATTTACTTAGTATATTGTCAGAAAAACAGAAGCACGCACTGCATGTATGCATGAAGCCACTGGATGAAGTGTATACAAATCTGTATATTGGAGACGAGTTAGTAAAATAATATTATGGGTAAGATTACTTAGGTTGGCGTTAGCTGTGTATGAAACTGACTCATTATACCATGTGATCTTTATTGTAATCTCCAAATTTCTAAAGCGCCACTCGAAAGCGAAGCGCGGGGCACCAGCTTATTAACGAGCGCTGCGTTGAAGAGTCAAAAGGGTTGTCCGTAAGATCAATCAATCAATCAATTTTCGTTTAATCAACACTTCAGGCTGACAGAACGCAGCATGTTACATATAACAAATTTTATAAAGGTTTTATGTATAAGTTCAGTTTATAAGCGACATAAATAAATATTGGGTTTGAGTTAAAGTTAATTTGTGTTTGTTGTATGGCTAGCTAGGTTTAAAAAATGTTTTTGAACAGTACTCTAGGGATAAAGTTGCAGTTATCTTTTTGCGGGAAAGAGAAATCATGAGCCCGAGGACGGAGCTCATGACCACAGGAGGGGCGAGGCGGTTTGCAGTTTATCTTTGCGTATTGCGTTAAAAAGGCGTTCATCAGCTTCCTCTGCCATCTCTGCTGCACTGGAGGCTTGAGGTTGTAGGAACTGTCTGCGCTTCATCTTCCTCAACAGCCGCTCAATTCGTTCTTGTTCCTCAGCACTATTGTAACCCAACCAGGCCGAAGAGGCATACATTAAGTGGGCGATGGTGGTCATTCGGGAGACTTCCTGTACAGCATTAGGTGTGAGCCCTTTTGATCTAAGCACACCCAGAGCGTAAATAGACGATGAACACGTTGCAAGGACATTCTCAACAGAGTAGTCCTGGTGATATGGTGTAAAGGTTTCAAATTACCCCCCGGTTTCAGATTACCCCCCGGATACTAAATTTGCATCAATCATCGCATTTATTGCACTAAAAATCAGAAAAATGATCCCTCTTGTTGTTTTGGTCTAAAGATTTTCATCCGTCATCCCACTTCGTTGTTTGTTATCAATATTTTGATCGGAAAAAATAGCCTCGAAGCCATTTCTCCATGTAACTTCAGCGGCGATTGGTATTTTAGTTACAGATGAAAATATTAATAACACACCACGAAGTGGGATGACGGAGGAAAATCTTCAAACCAAAGCAAGAAGCGGGATGATTTTTCTGATATTTTTAGATTACCAATCTTTGGAATCAAAGTACATCATTATAAGGGTGATATGATTGGAGTTTAATTTCATTGTTGCTTATTCTCATTTTATAAGCATGTACATTTTTCTTCATATAGGAGTGCAGCAAGGGATGTCGGCTTGCTGCAACAGTGTGGCATTACACATGTAATAAATGCAGCACTTGGGAAACGCCGTTTTCAGCATGTGAACATAGATCCATCTTTATACAGTGAACACAAAATTAAGTACTTGGCTGTGGAGGCTACAGACACCATGAGATTCAAACTGTGCCAACATTTCCAGCCAACAGCTGACTTCATTGAAGATGCACTCTGTGACAATGGTACAAAATAGTTATATACTCTGTGCATTTCCTGGTAAAATACAGTATTCCTTAATTTTTTTCCTCAGCATTTGCATGCAACTTAGTTTTTACTTAGTAGTGTGCTAAACAATTGTCAATGTGGGATGTTAATCAAGACAATTATTGATACAGCACGTTTCAAGTCCTTGGCAGAAGTGAGATAAAGTTTATCCATAATATGATGTATACTTAGTATTGTTGAAACTGTAAAACCTAATGGTTGAACGTTATGAAATTCGCTTGCATACTATCATAATTGCAGTTGAGAGACTGGGAGATAATTTTTGCTAAGGACAATGCATCCATAGACTAATGATATACAGAGGCACAGTAATTACTGCTAATTCTTTTTTCGTATTGCTTTTCAGGGAAAGTGTTGGTACATTGTCGTGAAGGCGTCAGTCGATCCGCCACAATTGTCCTCGCTTTTCTTATTTCAAAGCGGAACATGACTGTGCAGGAAGCTGTGACGACGATTCGTAAAAAGCGAGCAGTATTTCCAAATCAGGGATTTCTGCAGCAGCTCTGCGACTTGGATAAATCAGTCAGGCAACAGACGACGGCTGTTGTTGCTGTTCCTGCCTTAGCCTCATCTCAGGAATGTCCTTCAAGAACTGGCACTACTTCTGAGAAAGAAGTCAAAATGTTGTAATGGAGGATTTCATCTTAATTGTTTCAAAAGCTAACGTTGTCTTTCAACTGAAATTTATGAGATAGAGAATTAGATTGTTTTTATTTTGGAATACATAATTTTACTAAGCATCTGAAACCAGAAAAATAACCTACATTGGACCCCTTCTTTTTCCACAGTAACTTTTAGTATACATGTTAAATTATTACAGAGACTTGTGATAAGTGTTGAGTTTTTTGAGGTTGCAACAAGGAAAGCAAAATCAAATATGGCTGTCATTTTATGAGTTGAGATACTTGAATGAGTTGCCCAGCAGTCATTGTAAAGTCAACATCACTTAAAGTCATGGTGTGTCAACAAGTTCTTAAATAATGAAAACTGATGCCAGCACATTTTTAAGTGGGTGCATAAAATGGTTAAAGTAGCTTAAAATATCATATCATACCATGTTACCTATAATACTTGATTTATCACAGATATAATTTAAAAATAAAGATTACTACCAAAACACGTGTGAACATTTTAATTACTTTGTCAAATATCGATGTAATTGTAATTCACATTCATTTTGACTTCTACGAAACAACTGGGTAAACCAATCTAATTGCTAGTATTCATTCAGTGTAAACTTTCTCTATTGATATATATTCTTAGAAGTAAAAGTCAGCCATAATGAGTAGATACAACCCTAGTACAATCTAAATACAAATACGGTTAGACTAATAGATGAACGGCATCAAAGTCCAAAAAGCTTCAGAAACTGTGGCTGTATCCCCAATGCATTCTCGACTTGTAAATGTAAAGAATATCAACAATACTTGCTCTTAATGTATCTTGAATTGAAACCAAGTTGAAATGCATAAGGCATTCTCCGGTGTCATTTCAAGATGCCTGCTGTAAAAGGTAAGCTTGTACTGTTGTTGCAAGCATATTCTAACTGAATGTGATACAGCTGAAGATCTATGTGGTGCCAATTTGAAAAGGCTTCCGGCCTCTTATCAAATTAAGCACTAGGATGATGTTATGGTGGACAATGACAAGACAAGGTTATTCTTAATTATGTTAGATTGAAATAATACATATTGTCAACCAATTACTTTTTGACTGATTGTGTTTGAACTTGAAGAATTCCTTGAAGTATTTATTGCTATACATATGATATGTCTGTGATTATCCTTGAAGTTCCCAGGAAGAAACATCCATGGTTGTTAGTTCTTTCGGATCGAGTCCTTTCGGATGGCGTTTGGCTGAAAGTCTTTGATCATAAGACAAGCAAATACGGTCATCACCATCTTCGGCTTGATCTCCAGGATATCTTCAGGCAGAGCATAGACACGAGCTCCAATCTTGCGTGCCATCGAAATTGCATACTTGGCATTGTCCAGCTTTTCCTGAAAATTGAGTTATAAATTATATCTTTAGTAATAGATATGTTCAACTTCAGTTCCATTGTCAAAATTGCCTAAATCAGATCATCCCCCTCCCTTCATGTGTTATATATGAACAGCCCCTAAGTTCAATTTATGGCTGGTTATTTTCTGGAAGAATTGAGAATTATATATATATATATATACATATATATATATATATATATATATTGATGCATACAGTACATGTTGATATATACTGTGCACAGAAGCTCAAAACTTGTCACGTCAGCTTCTCGTCAATGCATTAGCAGTCATCATTTTTGACAAAATTTATGAATTTAACATATTTAATTAAAGATTTTGAAATAACTATTTTTTGGTAACAATATACTACAAAGTATTCTATACCTTGAGTCCTTAACCTATCTGGTCTATTTCAGCTTCTAGTACAATATAATAATTATAGGAAGTGACAAGCAACAGCTTTTGAGTCCTGCATCACATAATTATAATTATATGACATTTTCAAAGCAATGGAGTTTTAAAAGAAAGGATATTATAAAATATGTGCTTCTTAGTTTATGGATGAACTATATTTACTGGAAGAAATGGGAATACATTTTACATATATATCACACTTTCAATGCATGTGATATTTTAAGGAAGGATATTTTAGAGCATTTTTTTGACAGAAATTTAACTGTACTGACCTGCTGTGTTGCACCAGGTTTGACAAGGTCATATTTAACTGATCCTGGCTTGCATGCATCAACCAAATCAATGATGGCTTTGGAATCTGCGATTGACTGATCGTTAAATCCAGTGATGTGAGTCTTTTTTCCAGCTGACTTCAACTGATTTCACAAGTTACACAATACATGTAAATAATATGGCTATAGAGAATGAATATTCAAGACAAAATACAGTGTTAGTTTGTCAAGCCAACTGAATAGTTTTTGCCTTCAGTGGTTAAAATGGTTTGTGTAGCCTAAACAGTGGAAACACCAAAGAAGAGTTTAATGGGAACGCATGTGTTTCTGTGTTTCCATGCATAGTGAGCAGTGGGAATGCAAGCATAGAATTTTGAGAGCAGTGGGAACGCCGTCCCCACAAGCCCACCTGTTCCCATTTTAAATCCTGATCACCTGCCTTACCGTGTTTCACTGATTGTGCTCACCATCCTAAACACTTCAGTGACATTACAGCAGTTTCCTTCCCCACAAAATACGTCTTGAGCTCCTTGGCCTTTCCCTGCCCTTGTTTCGTAAACGCTTGAAGACTACTATTTGTTGGCGGGAGCATTAACTTGGGTCGGGAGCGGTACTGAATCTGTGAGCAGCTCTTTATAAATGTTCAATTACAATTACAATGAAGATAAAACAGAAAACCATATTTGGCAACTGTAGCCAAGTCCATTTTAATATCTGGTGTATTCGCAAGCTATTCAATGGAGCTATGTTGGTATGTCAACAACATAAATCAAGTATTAAACTTCCTTGTTTAAAAACAATTGACCATGCAGTAGTGCAGTGTGTAATACAATAAATTATAAAGCCACGACTTGCAATAAGCATGATATAAGTGTTAAAAAATTTATGACAAATAACTCAAAAGAATGGAATCATGTGTTTACAACCATAATCGCCTAAGGAACTGATGATGGTAATAAGCTTTTTGCTAGATTGCTATTTTTGTACATTTGATTGGATGTATAATATCGTTATTTTGTTAATGTAACTATTTTATGTCTTTAGTTTAAGTCACTTTGCCTGTGTTTCAGAATTAATCCAGCCAGTCAATCAGATTTTGGGCAATTTTTATATCTTCTGTCAAGCAAACTCAAATTTTCCACAAACCTCAACTTTGATGAAATTTGGCACACCTTTCTCAACTTCTGGATTTACCAGTAGTGCGTGACAGTAATTTACGTGAACTTATGTAATAATAACACTGGTATTATAAGTGTATTAGATATGTATTACTGCTGTTGCATCTACACTTGGTATCTCAAATAGATTATACCTTTTCGTTTGCCCACTCAACAATTTCTTTCTCAACAATAGGGTGACCATCCTGACCAGCCAACCTGGTTAAAATACTCAAAGTGTAGGCCTTCATCAACTGCCAAACCAAAGCTAAAACAAAAGACAACAGCTCAAATTTTGTAATGCAGTTAAAATTCTAACAATTTTCCATATGAGAACTTGCATGCGCACATTTGAAAATATCATGGAACAGGGAGCAATGCTAACTAAGTAAGATTAAAATTCAAAACTGCAATTAATTAAAAGAAACTTGCTCGTGTGCTGCCTATGCAGTTCCAAATGAAGTTCGGATAAGCTTTAGAGAGGGCTATGTGCACTAGGCCGATTCACCAACGTTAGGGGAAAAAATTATTTTTGATTTCATATTGGGCTAGACCCTAGTTTGGTGCCGTTTGGGTTCAGGAACATTAGTGCAAATTTATAGGCATATACAATGAGTTTTAGTGACACCTCAAGACATGCAAAGTTTTGTAAAACGACGAAAACGGTATTTTTACTGTCAAATAACATTTAATGTTAATTCTTATATGAACTGGTCAAGATATTTGAGTGAAATAGTGCATAGGTCATGTCACACTACTATTCAGTGTTCACAGTAATGTAGGTAAAGATTAGAAAGTGTCTTGTCAGCTCTGTTCTTTTTCTTAAGTGAAGTCGTCATGAGACGTCGATCATATTCAGCTATCTGAAACACAAGCTGCCGCTGAGCACAATTGAAGTCCATTGCAACTAGACAGCATGTTCCACAGAGTCATTGATGACTTTTTTGCTTGCCACCTTTTGCTTGGCATCAATGTAGGGAGGGCTGGAAGGCCAAATAATTTGATCATCTGTAAGAAAATGTGGATCAATTTTACCCGGTAAGTGCAGTGAACAGCTGCATAGATCTTTTAGTGACAGAATCCAATTGGTCTATTCTTGGAATTATTCAATTGACTTTGAAATAAACCCTTCTGACATCTGTTCTCATCTGTGGTCTCTTCAGAACAGCAATCATCACATCTTTCTCCTCTATTCCAGACACAATCAGAAACAATGCAAGACCAATCAAATAGTCACTCATGTACCACAGATGAATGCTTTCTCATTTTCTTCAGCGTAATGTCTGCCACTTGACTGTCATCCTTGCCAAATAACTCCAAAGTATGGTGGCGACAGAGGTCATTATATGGAACACCTGAACTGTTTGGAGCAGTTAACCAGACTTTCACATTGGTGTTAATGGTGAGCAGACACTGCCAGACAGGGTGCGTCGAAGAGCCTTTGGCTCTTGTGCTGTAGGTTTGAATTGTTCAAGAACAAGTAAATTTTTGAACAGCAAATTTCCTTTGCCATCCATCTGGCATGGTGATATGCTACTGGATGGCTGAAATGTGCTTGATAATTACACTTACAACAGTGACATTTGCACCCAGTACCTAGTTCCAATTTTATGAACTTGAGGCAATCCTGACACGGTTGAATATCTCGGCTGAGTTGAGTCTGAAGGAAGCCTATAATTGTCCTCCCAATTGTCCTCCCTCTTCTGGTCAAGCCAACAAAACTCACCACTTGTGAGATCAGATTTGGCTCCAATGGCTACAGCATACAGTGTAAACATTGTATTTGCTAGTGTCAAAGAAATTCCACTATTCTTTGAATCGAGTAAGCTTACATATTGCTGCAATCTGTGGCCCGGAAGACTTGAAATATTGTTCGAACACTGCAGCTGAAACAAGTTCAAAGATATGATGCCGGCCGGCTAAAGACAGTAGCATTTGTCAAATAGCTGCTGAATGACTATAATGACACCGGTTTGAACACCAGTGTTTAAGCTGGTTGTATCAGAACAAAGACCTGCAAGCCAGTCTGGTACATCTTTCCAGTCTTGTCATGTTTGGATCACAGTGCTTTCCATAAGTTCACCAGAACCAGCGGGGTTCGCTAGGAGTTCAGGAATGGACAACAATTTATCAACATTCATTCCTCCTCCTAACTCTTTTCCATGCTCTCCAAATAGAACTAGTTGACAGTGTCATGTCCTCAATGTCAATGCCAAGAGCAAGTAAGAGCTGGAGCAACAATGTGTATTGCTTCTCATGGTGTAGCTTTTGTGCGACCAAGGATTGCCGCAGACAGTGGATCATCAGTGAGATGTCATCTTTTGAGTGTAGTGAACATTGCAGTTTGATGAGTTTGTATTGTTATCCATGGAGTCATTAGAGTGTTTGTTTCCAGCAGCAAGTCTTGTGTCAATGATATACGTTTGCTAATTAGCAGTTCTTAATCGTCAGTGTCATTGTTGTATTCTGTCACTGTAGCTTACTTTGTATCACCTTTTGCTTCCATTGCCCTTTTGATGCAACAGATTTCTTCAAACTTCTTCTATATTGCGTTTCTCTTCACATTCTTTGAATGCCAAAGATGCAATGTGCATCTTAAATGCAAGTAAGTAAAGAAAAGAAGTAGTCTGTTACACTGTGTCTGATTGTCTGCCACTCACAGGCGTCACAGCACAAAATAATGTATTTTTATGTACGAAAATGAAGGTAAATTCACAATGACTGATTACAGAATACAGAACTCTGTAGAGGTGTCACTAAACAGTGGAGTAATCTCATGAAAATTTAAGGAGTTATTTACAACACCAAACGGCACCATTTAAGCATCTAGCCCCTCAAGTTTTCAAAAATATTTTTTTTTGAAACACTCTAATGTGCACAAGTGACAAAACTATTTCCGTCAACTTGCCTAGGGTCAGAGTTGGATTGCCATCGTAGATGTCTTTTCCATCGATGCCAACAAGAGAAAATCGTGATTTTTTCCCCAATTCAACAGCATAGTTGCAGTTTCCTAAGAAAAGAAAAGAAAAACATACATAAAAGTAACAGTTTTAACCAGGGCTGTACTCAAAGGTATACGCGGATATACGGCGTATACTCACCTCCGTAAAAAAATGACAGCGTATACTCACCTAAAAAACGAGGGTACACGCGATTATATAGCGCGTATACCCACCTCAGTAAAATGAAGTCAAACACGGCGGCAGCGTGTACTCACCTCAAAAGTTCTGAGTACAGCACTGGTTTTAACAGAATTTCAGCCTGTTTATGCTAAATGTTTAGAACAGTAGCAAAGCATCTGCACCTACAACCAGAAATTGCTGTAAATGTCTGAAGGCCCAAGTTCTGTTCAATCACGGTTTTCTGCTGCAGCTTAAAGCAAAGCACCTCAGCATTTCTCATGTAATGTAACGTAAATCTGTGAGAATTTCTCAGCGCCCACAAAAGTCATGTTAGGGAGACCAGCTTATTCACTGGCACTATATTAAATCAAGTCTGCAATAGCCAGAGCTGCCGTTATCGTTCCGGTGCCAGGGAGGTCAAGCCAGTCATGAAGTAGTGCTATATAAATGTTTGATTACAATTACAAAAGCAAGTTTCTGGGTATGACAAGAGCTCTGCAATGTCGTCCAAGTGATTTTTAGTACAATGGTTGTTGTTAGTGTTAAAGCATGAATATAACAAATCTTGAAAAAATCTAGCTTTAAAGCCTACCAATCTTCTCCATCATCATTCTCATGCGGTGGAAATCTCGAATAACTCGATTCCAGTCAACAGATCCCGGTTTGATAATGTCGTACAACTGGAATATGACAAGGCCATTTCCCAGGTCGCTGTACAGATGATACACACTTGGTGACACACCCATGCTGTTCATCCAGTTGCGATATGCTGATACAAAAATACAAACAAATGTAAACAGGACGCTTGAAAGAAATTACTAAAGCCGAAATATGGCAAGTTCAATGTATTCCACAAACTTACACTCGGTGGAATATACAGTAACAGAGATGGTCATAGTTAAGAGGACTCTCCTCAGAGCCTGTTTGCCCTTCAACATTTCACACATTAATTAGCCAAAGATGGATCTCAAACAATTCTATAAATGTGATGCACCATAAGCAAACTGATTGATAATTATTTTGACAGTGTTATAATGAAGTTGTGCTACAGGGATGAAATTCTAAACAAGTTTGCAAGTGTAATCCATATACCAAACCTCACTCACCACCATGGCGTAAGAGTAGATGGTGAGCACACTTCCGATACCTGCCATATTTTACCTCAGGAGGCGGAACTGCTGTCCCCAACTGCACATAGCTCGGCCATGGAAGTCGCTTACAACAAAAGATCATTATAAAAAAAAAAAAAAAAAACCCAAAACAGCGCTATGCGCCTCAGCGGCTGCCGTCCGCGGTCGTTTGTCCCCGGAAACTTGGAATCCCCCACCAAAGCGGAGTGGGGGGTGGCTAGATTAAACACTGACCATTGCTCTCCCATCATCTACCTTAAGCCCCTACGTCACCCTTCAGACTTCCACTCCAAATTAATCTCAACCTCTCAAGAATTCCTACCATGATCCATCCACTTTTCATCTTCAAATCTCTTTCTTCCAAAATGAAACCCATCTTAGTAGATCCCCCATTTCCTCTGGTCTTCTCACAAGCGGACGTGGTGGTTTTAACTTGCTATCTCTGACATGAGAGATACAGTGTTTATGAATAAGCTCATGACCCCATGCTTAGCTCTTAAATAGCGCTGTGGGCATCTGGAGTTTGCAATCACTATTACATTTTTTATTAAGTATGTTTTAAATATAGGAAGAGAAAATTTACTTCTCTCTTCTCGTGTTTCTTCGTGGATTCCATCGAGGTCGATGTCATTGATATCAACGTTGTCCAATCCAGGACTGCTGTTGAACAGGTTCGCTACAAATGCTAAGTTGAGCTTGTAATTGCCACGAACGACATCGTCAGGAGCCACAAAATTACGGCAGTTGATCTTGTCGGCCTCTTGCAACATACGCTCAGCACGAAGGTGCAAGTCATGCTCCTAGACACAAATTTAACCTCTACTGTAACCGAGAGATTTCTACAAAGACTTCTACCTCTTCTGCATATAATTTGGCAAATACTTGGCAAAGAATTACAAGACAGATTGGCTAAGTTGTAAGCTGTAATTCCAAGTTATGTTACGCAGAAACAGGAAAATCTTTTACATGTTTGTTCTTTATATGAAAATCTTTTACATGTTTGTTCTTTATATGAAAATCTTTTACATGTTTGTTCTTTATATGAAAATCTTTTACATGTTTGTTCTTTATATGAAAATCTTCTTACAATGCTCCTATGTTAAAGCAGCCGACCTAGTTTTAGAAAGACGTGCATATATTTTACTACTTAAAATATTAAGACCAAGTTGGGCTGTCTATTTTATGATTCTGTTGATTGCAAATGACACGGCCTGTAATTCTCTCAAAGAATTCTGATAGGAAGCCTTACATTTTCTGCAGCGATGGTGACTCCAGCCTCCTTTGGAGCAATCTGGTGGATGAGGTGGATGTAGGCAACAGAATCCTTGATGTCAGTTGTGAGGTTCGTGATTCGCCTCCCGCAGTTTGAACGAGCAAGGTGATAGTTGACCCAGCGTATCAGGATGTCCTCTGGTGACAGTCTCATGAATTCGTCGAGAGACTCAGTCTGCTCGAGCAGAACAGCCAATCCTGGATGGTCATGAAGGTTGATGTCAGACAGCAGACCAATCTAAAATATATTTCATACAGAAGATTCAACCCCCATCTAAAAACAATTCAATTCAATTCAAATGCTCAAGTTTATTCTGAGAAAAGAAAACCAACAAAGAACCAAGGCAGACAGCACACACACAAATAATACACTGAAAAATTAATATTCATAGGATACCTTGAGTAAAATTAATGCAACAGAATCCTCAGAAAGGGTCATTCAGAAAGGGACGGATTCCGCTACCCTGCACAACCCGAAACGAAAATTGAAAATCAAGATGGTGAGGCTATAAAATCTGAACGGTAGAAAGCAGGAAATACAAGCAAAGAAATGAATGTGGCATAAAATAACCCACAGCTCAAAATCCTTCAGTAACAAGCCAAAACAAAACATTATAAGTAAACAATTGCACCTGGACCATTAAGCCTATCTAATAGAAAAGTAATCAGATCAAATCAAAAGGAACCAAAGGTAAACACTATAAGCACATTGGTAACAATGAATTTATTTTTAATATAACCGACAAATATCTAGTCGAGAGTGGTCATTGGTAATATATTCATATTAACATACATAAGATAACATTTTAACGACTATGTGAATGAATTCAGAAACGAAGTACAGGGAAACACAATAATGATGATAAGGAAAGTAGAAGACAAATCTAAGCAAATTTAGTTTTGGCTAGAATCACAGCCATCTGCACAAAGAAACCATTTTAAAGGCAAAAATCCAAGCCTCTTATTCTCGCGAATAAAGAAAGAGAAAGACCGAGAGAAAAGAAACAAAAGCACAACTGCTGCTGAATGAAAATAATACGTGTTATTTGATAAAACTGGGTCCTGTATTTACTGTAAAGTCTGCTTTCGCCATGTTGACAGTGGAACTCCTCAAAAACTACAAATAAATAGGGAAGCTACTGACCCTGATGGTCTGCCAAAGAAGACCCAGAACCAGATGAGGCTTTCCAGCCTGAAGGTCCTCAGGTCCAATGTTGACAATGTTGCATCCAATTGAACGAGCAGAGTTGACAGCCAGCGTCAGGTTTTCATGGATCTGGTAAATATTCAGTTTTCCTTTGTTGATTGTTCGTTCATCAATTGTTCCTGGCTGCGATATGTTAATCATCTTGCTGTCGCCAGAAAAAATTAATTCACGTTAGCAGGAAAATTATGCATTACAGTTCAGAATTACTTTGAAATCATATATTGATTTGCATAAAGGCAGAAGTGGCATAGAGCTGGATGGAAACAAAGATCAGAAGGATGTGGGTTTGATATACCCACTAGCCACATAAGGTTGACTCAGCCTCCCACTCCCAATGGGAGTGGGAGGCTGTCAACTATCAAATGAGCAAAAATTAGGACAGATGGAAGCCTTGCAGGCTGCCATACAGTTAATTCGACCTCTGTTAAGGGGCTGTCCATACATTACATACACAGGGAGTGATTCACCGGATTAGGCAATATGTGTACAGGTGCGTACAGTGGAGAGGGGCTCTAGACAAAATGTATGTATTCAAAATAAATGTATAATCATGTCATCCACATTAGCATATTTATAACTCTTTATTATCCTTTAGTCGTTTCGATGGCATTTGACTACATTGTAATAAAATTCTGTTCAGATCTAAACAGTAAATCATAACAGTTAACGAATTTTAGCTAGAAAATTTGATGTTTAAAAAAATAAATAGTAGCTTACGGTAAAATAAATGTTTTGTAGATGACTTTAGCTAATTTACTTTTGTTTTGAGAGAAGCTTATTTGCACATATGCATGGGATGGTCATTGGTTTGCACAAAATATACGAGTAACATCATGGAGAAGGTTGAAAATACGATTTGTTTTAGCGTAGGTGATATATGAATGGGTCCTATACTTCTTGTCATCTGTCACTACTGTATTATGTAATCTAACTTCAGACTTGTCACTTTGAATTAATAAATTAAATATCTTTACTGCTATTAATAAACCTTCTCACACAGCTCTATTGATAATTCTCATAAAGCAATGAAGAAATAAAAAGAATGAGCTTTAGTAATTTGTCAAAAATTGGAACTGCTATTAAAGGAATAAGGTATCTAAATCAACTGTTGCTCTGTATGATCCAACATTAAAATAAAACTTTTTAAACTTCTCAAATTCACCTTCCTCATTCCAACTTATTGATATTGATATTCTTGATCTGCTAGATTAAGCCTGAATATGGATGCCCACCTCCTAATGGTCATATCTATAGTCGCAAACAGAAGGACAAAATTTCATGATAAGTTTCTCTTGAAGAGTCACTTGTGATTACACTTGAAATTTACAACAAAAGATGTGTCAAGTGCTGGCCAACTGGTTAAGGACACTAGAAGTATGCATATTAAACCTGACCAGTCACTCAATGTGGAACTTGAGCACAGCTCATAGTGCACATTCACCATGACCATTAAAACTATGTGCAGTCGGTCGGTCATTCAATAGACTATAAATAAGTAAATACGCAAATAAGTAAAATACTTTGTCTGTGGCAATAGCATGTAACCAATTTACAGTGTGTGGAGTATGGAGATATTTTGTTTAAATACAGCTTTTGCAATGTTTTGTTAGTAGTTTCAAAATATAATTTTTGCATTGTTGTATCTGTAATAGTAATGTGCTAATCATAGTTATTTGAAATCTTTTCAAACTATGATTCATTCACTTTAAGTTCATGAAAGTGAGCTCAGGAAGAAGTTGGAGCAATTTTTTTAGACAAGGTCAGAGAAACATCCTGAACAATTTGGTTAAAAGCAGGGTTTTTAACATGCAGCTGTGTGCAAAATGCGTAATTGTAAATGGATTTGTGCAGTTGTAAAAGTACTTCTGCACCGTGAAAAATAGTCTTTAAAAAAGGTGCCATGTAGTTGGGAGAAATTCAGAACGGAGGATGGAAAAGTATGGAAGTTAGTATCGTTTATTCAAAAATTTGGCAGAAAGACTAAAAAAGTTCGTCAGAAAAATACACTGGGCAAGATTAAACATGCTGGAGGTTGTGCAGTTAAAAATTCCATTAAAAAGCCCTGGTTAAAAGTAACTTTCTATGCACTTCAGACCCTGATTAATCAATTTAAAAGTCTAATAGGTAATCTACTGTAATATTATTATTTCACGCCTCTTGAACCAGTTAAAAACGCATGTTAATTAGACAAAAGCAGTGCTAAGTATGCGTACCAGAAGAGAATTCCATCATAGCATTTAATGTAGAGATCCCTGGTCTCTGGATTCAGCGGCAGGTACCTAGTGCAGTCTGGATCATCAGACAAATTCCTTTTTGAAAAGCAGAAACAACACATTATTTATTTAGTGCCTTACAATATGCTATTTGTAGATGTACGAATAATAGTCATCTCAATCAGTTCACCTTCAAAAAATGATCAAAGGAATGCAGTAGCTCATAAATACCTTAAATTGTCAGTACCAAACACATAAGATCCAAAGGTAAACAGTACCTCATAAATAAATGGTAAGTACCAAAACACTTGATAATTATAGACACACAGTTACCCATAAATTATTACCATGGACCACTGTACCATGATAACATGGTCACCACTTTATAACGGGAGAAGTGGAAGAAAAATCAATTACATTTATAAGACTTAAAAGTTCATAAAGACTTCTTCTGATGTCACAGACTTTCTAAATGATCTCCACAAGATAACTCAAAATTGATTTACATGCAGATCATCAAACAGGCTAACAACACAAAAGTTTCCTCTGCATGCAGCTGCTACGATTATCTGGCACCTGTTTATCCAGTTAGAGAAGGCGACTTGTTCTTCTTTGCGGACAGTGTGCGTTGTGCCCTCGGCAGATGTTGTCGACATGCCACCATAGTTGTCAAGACCACCACGAGCCACCACTAACTTCTTGAACTTGTTGCCCAAATCATACTGGTCTTTGATTACAGCATACAGCTAAAATTAAACAACATAATTATAACATCTTGCAATTTCAAGCAGAGGTCTATTTGTGCATAAATCTCCAGTTAATAATGGATGTAAGATGATGCACACATCTGGAGTAAAAGTTGATTTCAGATCCTTATAATAATTTTACAAACATTGACAACGTTTGCCGTTTGTAAAGCTTATTTTCTTCATTTCTCTTGATAAAAATGTATTCAGTAAAATGTGTTTTTGTGTAATTTCCAATAGAAATACATTTACTCACAATCTATATAGTCTAGAAAGTTGGAATAAAAATGTTTGTAATGTTTTCCCTTCTCAACAATTAAATTATAATGCCATCATTTATAATTAATCAATGCATGATAACAATAACAGCAAGGAAGATGATGATGTTATCACAATGATGATGATGTTCGATAATCATTTTGAGTTGTGGGGGAATCCAGGAAGATCAATAAACTAAATTGAATTGAATTGATTTGAATTGATTAAATCTGATTCAACATGGTCACTCAGATCAGGCATATGAAATAAACTCAATGAGTCCTGATTTGAAGTTATAATATTTTATATTTTAAAATTCTAACTTTATCTTTAAATATATCAACTTCGTAGATAATTTAACATGACATAAAGTACAGAACGTTAGTTCTACTAGTAACGGACCACATATGTCTTCGAACATATTCTAATGCACATGCATACTCGATTACCCATAGTAAATGCAGCTATCCAAAGAGTGATCCCATCCTGCCCCTTGAAAAAGTTATGGCTTTCCACTCAAGAACAGCAATAAATAATTAACATGAGTACATGACTTGATTATATAATAAGTTGTCAATTTCACCTAATAGGCCAGAAGTGTGTTAACAAAAATCTGCCAAGCTGTGAAAAGGCATGATGGCAATGTTTCAGAATACCCATACACGTGCATTACAAAAAATCGTTTTTTTATCATGCAATTTTTGGCCTCACATTAAAAATATCTGATTCCCTGCCAGGTGAGATTGGGCATTTAACAATAAATGGATTTTCAAGCCCTTGGCCCTTTGCTAATGTAAACGTAACTCTACAGATCACTGCTCTACATATGACTGCAGTATATATGATGGGTGACAAGTTAGTGAGGGTCAAGAATATCCAACCATCTTACCGATTTGAACTCTTCAAAATCAAGTTGCTCATCCCTGATCTTTGTGTCATTCTTGGCAATGAGATCACGAATCTCATAGGCAGGTAACTTGAATCCAACAACAGCCAGGGCATCTCCCAGTTCAGAAACATTGATGTAACCACTTCCATCTGTATCAATCTGCAGAAATAGGATATACTTGCCCATTACAAGTCTGCAGCTACATTCAAAACAGTTAGAAGCAAAAGCTCTATTTACGCACAGGTCCATGCACAACGTTTCACAGTGCTACAATGTTACAAGTCTTCAATAAGGTGTCAACACTGGATTTTTAAATACAAAATTAAGAAACTTATTTCAAAGCATGCGATAGACTGAACGTCAACATCAGTTGTCAGCGCTGTTATTTCCAACGGGAATCTGGAAAAATTACATAATTTGGATCCCTCCTTCTCCATCGTCTGCACTTAGCAACAATCTCGAGATCTAAACTTCCCCCTTTGTGAAAATCCACATTCAGGCCGACATGTTGGCTTTTACAATGCTACTGTGCTACAGAGTGGAAGACTTTTATATATTAGGCCTACTCTGTTTAGCGAAGGGACTCTACTTAGAACCAATGAAGAACAGACTGATTGCTGTCTGACTGAAGTTGGAGTTTGAGGAAGGGGCTGTACTGAAAAAAGTGCATTAGAAGCAGAAATCCCCATTGGACAAAATACACCTTGCCCGCACTTTGCTGACTCTTCCCTCGCAGCCGCATGATCTCATTACAGACTGACAACTCCTAACATGAAAGTCGCTGAATTCTTTAACTCCAAAATCCATGATTTTTTCCAATCTCGGAACACATGTGAAATTTGGTAAACACAAGAAATAGTCAGAACACAAGAAATAGTCAACTACATCGAGAAAGACGGATCAAAACAAGCCAAAAATAGGTACATTACAAAAACAGACAAAAGTTCAATATAAACTTGCATAAAAAAATAACTTGGAAATTAGTTAGAAATTAGAGCCAGTAAAACAATTGGTAAAGAAAATAAGAGGCATTAAGGTGTCTGATCATTGTGTGCAGGCATATACAGGAAGGACTACAAGCTGAAACAAATTGAAAAACAACAATGTTATTACATCGACGCCTACATTCTGCAGAAATGCACATATGCATAGCACGTTACAGAAGTGCTTCATGAAGCACTCTCACAAGCTAACAGCGGGTGTTGCAATGTGAATTCTTGAGAATGTCACAGGAAAGCAGATTGAGTCCAAGTAACGGGTGTAGCGTCCACAAGTGTGTTGGCGAGTGGAAAGAACTGGCTAGACCGCCTGTGCAGTTATGCAGTTACGCGCACAGGTTGCATGGGCATGTCTATCCAGTCTAGACATGCCTCCTCTGCGTAGGGCACTTCAACCTGTGCCACATACCAAGAAAAACTTTGCTCTCTAGGCCAGATCCAAGTCCAGTTGACAATCATGATATGCCTGATTTCATGATAACTCATGCCCGTAACATGACATGATAAATAACATATACTTAGCCAATGAATCGATGCCAGTTCTGATAATTAAGATTAAATTAACAGAATGAATGCAGCCTTTGGAACATATTAAGACAAAGTTCATATCGAAACTACTGTAACAGCCTTTCCTTCCCAAATGCAACCTGAAAAATTACCAATTAATAATTAATGGGAAAATCCCAGCCAGGACATTTAAAGTTCCTGTAAGCTTAAAACCCATCTACACATTAGCAGCCCCTTAAGCTAGCCCAACAAATAGTAGCCATCAGTGTATAAGTGTTTGCCATTCAATCTTCAGCCTGATTGCATGAGGCAAGTGGCAATTCTCTCCATTGTCACCTGATCTTCTTACCAGCAGTGTGTGGACAGTGAAATTATTTTACCTGGGTTCAGTGGGCACTGAGTGGCAATCTTTGGGGGAAAAGTGGGACAAATCCCTTCCACCTCGCACAAAAAAGAGGTTAAAAGCTTTTCATGCTCACATCCAAATAAATGTAGAGTGTAGACTCAATTCAGAAGTGTTCCCAACATGTCAAACAAGATTGCCACCTCTGTCACTGGGGAGGATACAAGTGGAAAAGTCTCAAAATGTCTTTCCATCCTGGTAGGGATACTTTAGAAATCCTCGATCTGTCAGATGAATAATGAGAATTTCTCCAACTTTACCACGTTGAAAACAATGGTTTCAACAATCATAAAAATCTATGGTTAATTGAGCCTGTGACAGGTGAACAGCTGAACATGCCATATTCTACAATCTATGTAGTAACCCGTGTACAACAAGGGGCTCATGGGTCTTGCCAAGTGGAGTACACTTTAAGCAATCTGCCTCGATAGTTCCACTTTCTACAGCATCTATTAATATATAATTGCTTGCTATTACAGTTCTACAAAGATACAACATTGAAAATATCTTAAGAATTGTTTTAAGTGAAACAATATACATAAACAGAGGAAAATTGCTCAAAAAAGGTGGCTCATGTAGAAGAAAGCACTGTTGCATCATATTAATTAATTAATTCATTCATTCATTCATATTCATTCATATTCATTCATTCACACATGAACAAGACCAGCATATCCTCAAAGACTACAGTTCAGTGACTGTCCTTGTCAATCCTGCTTATCGAAGCGCAGAAACAGAGTTGTTGATATATCTTGGTTTTTTCAAACCGATTATCAATTGTAGAAATCCGAATTTAAATAGATGATCGGTTTTTTATTGGCCTTTCTAGAAAATCCACTATTGCCAGCAACAATAAACAAAGATGGCAGCCGTTGGAATTTAATGCATTTGACAACGTTTTAGATGTCAACACGTGATTAAGTGGTTCTGCAATTTGCTCATCTTATTATGCCAGTACAATGTGTCAAACATTGGGTGTTCACTGCACAGTTTTCAAGTCTCAAATCAAGAAGTTTGCATCTTGAGGTAGTCGTCGGCTATTTTTTGCAGGTACACATTATTGAATGTGCATTATTGTATTGTATATAAGCATTTATAAAGCGCCTCTTACAGACTAGCTATTCAGAAGCGCTCTCAGCGTGACAGCCCCGAGGACATAAGAAAGACTTCAAGTAGTGAAGGGCTGAAGATGACACCCCTAATAAGATCTTACTACGGATAGTGAGAGGGAGGTTATTCCACATAGAAGGGCCTACAATGGCAAAGGCACGGTGTTGGGCCATGGCAGTCCTTGGCCTTAGAACCAAGAGATCAAGTCGAACAGCAGACCGGAGAGGGCGGAAGAGACTGCACAGAGGTGTTTATGCATCAAGTCACAAAGGTATTTAGGAGCTTGTCCAGTTTGAGTTTTTGAAACTAAGAGCAGTACCTTGAATTGGATACGAGAGGCAACAGGAAGCCAGTGAAGAAGCATTAGCTGTGCAGCAACAATCTTCTCAAATATCTTAGACAGAAATGCAACATTTGCCATTGGCCTAAAATTGTACGGCTCAGCGTTATCAAGACCATTAGCCTTTTGCACTAGGAAGAGGATGGATCACTCAAACGAGGATCTCCTTCTTCTTGAAGAGAGCGATTGCACAGAACCGTGAGAAATGCCAAAGAGCTAATGCACGCTCAACAGAGCTGGATACAAATTTGTTTCAGCAGCAGACAACAGTATATGTGTGCATGTGTGTGTCAGCATGCATGCGTGCGTGTGTCCAATTGTCTGATCAAAAGTAAATTCCGCTAAAACGTGGTTGTTGCAGAGAATCAACTACACAATCTACATATCTTGACAACATAAAACTCCTTCCAATAATATTATACAATGACATAAACCTAAATATGAAGGTAACTTAGGTAAGAATATCAATAACAATCTGTTAAAAATAAAAACAGTCATCTAAATCAAAATGATTCATTTTGATTTAAAATCAATAGATCTAAATGAATCAAAATTTATATTTTAGGCAACTGTTATTATTAATCAGCATTAATGCAACCATTTTCTGCTACTACCAGTAAAACCACCACCGCCGCCGCCGTCACCACCAGCACTACCACCACTACAACTACCACTAATATCATTCTGTGATGCAATGCAATGAAATGTCACCAACTGTTCACATAGCATATCTTAACAGCTTTTGAAAGTGATAATATTGAGTGCATAGAGCACTAGAAAAGTGAAGATACGGTTTGTAAGTCCTTTTGTTTAAAAAGATCATTTATCATTGGACTGTCAACTCACATCAACGTCATCATCGTTATGACAGTAATTAATGAATCTGCCTCAAGTGCAGGGTGCCTAGAAATAGACAATGGCCGGCTGCAAAATCTGATTAGAGAAGGGCACACACTTGAGGTTAAATATTTGATATAGATAGAAGTAGGTGTTGGTAGGTATGCAGACCAAAAGTTAGCAATGTATTTTAAAGAGCTGTGCCAGTCAGAGAGAAATAGGGATGTCATGGATAATGATGCATCACAAAGCTGGTAATTCCCATTGAAGTGCTTGGGCTAATTTCTTAACCTTTTGCATGTCAAAGGGTCAAAATAATGAAGTGGCAAACTTTCCTCAAACACCAGCTCTAGGCACAGAAGCGTTACATTACAGGTGCACTCACTAAAACAGTCTTGATGATAGGGAATCAATTGCCTTTCTATCTACAAAATGCATCGATTTAAAGCAATTGTCTTATTTATTTATTTCTCCATTTCTATAGCGCCCCTTCAAGTTCTCTACACAGAAGCGCTTCTGACTACAGCACGGACACTGCATCAGAGTTTCACGCCACAGTGCCTGAGCAATGGCGAGTGAAGGACTTGCTCCTGGTCCCTACATGGCAGCTTGAGGTGGATTCGAACCTGCAACCTTCTGGCTGCAAGGCAACGAACATACCCACTACACCACTGTCCCACAATTAATGTGCTACATCCTCTTGCTGGCAATCAGTGTTCCTGGCAATTTATATAAGTCTTACACAAGGGGTGAGGTTGTGGTGGTTATCCAACGAACATACCCACTACACCACTGTCCCACAATTAATGTGCTACATCCTCTTGCTGGCAATCAGTGTTCCTGGCAATTTATATAAGTCTTACACAAGGGGTGAGGTTGTGGTTGTTATCCAATTGAGTCATTTGATTTGCCACAAGAGTAGTTTTTATAACAGGTTCCTTCCTGTTACTATCTCAGGCAATCCCTATTTGGCAGTTCTAAGTGCATTTTAGTGCATTTAATCATTCGCCATTGCATGGATTTCAGTGTTGGTAGAATACAAGTTACAACTTATACAAGCAGGATATACAATAAAAATTCTTGCTAAATAGTAGTCAGCTTGATGAAAACAGTTTCTGCTGTAATAGAAGTGGGATTGATACAAAATAATTCTTAATTATATAGATTTTACAATTACTGATAAAACAATTTCTAAAAATAATTCCTGCTTACATGGAAGTTTAAATGATTGTATACGATTCTAGTCTACCATAAATGGAACTGTAATTCAGGAAAAGAATTAATGCATAAATAGAAATTGCATTGAAGAAAATAATAATGCTGCAATGGGTATATAATCAGATCTATAGGTTAAAACAGGGACTAATATCGAAGGGATAGGAAGCCACAACGATATTAGTCCCAGGTTAAAATACAATTAAACTAGCTTACTCCATTCATTACATTCTGTCTGGGTGTTTCTCACGTGCTGTATACATTATTTCCATAATTTTGTGAACTGAACCTTAGATTCTCCTCTGTCTGTTCTACATCGTGTAGCCTATGGAGCCACACCAAACGTGGGGGTTCAGCCTCCAGGTCTTTCTTAGGACACCATAGTAAAGTTCTCATTGCATGCCCCAACACCATGTGCATTTAAATCAACGTCTGACCCCTCCCCCAAGTTATTTTTCTACAATTCTCATACTGACAGCATGTATTCAATAGGCCTAGACTTTAAATACTCAATGGGTGCTACGCTTACAATACATTCGTGAGTTCAAGAAAATGGTTATTTTCTCTGGATTTTCACGTCTGACAGTGGACCTATAATGTGAAAATTACTGCGCTGTATTGGTGCTATATCGCGGCTTTACGTGACGTCCAACAACTATATAATTAGTCATGTTACAACAATGCAGTTTGTTAGCCACAAATCACATATGAAGCAATTATTGTTTCCAAGTAGCGCTGTTAGAGTTTCCAAACGTACTTGAACTATAAACCTTTCTATTACTAAAGCTAACAGTACGCCGACTAAAAGGCGTTTACCGCTTCTAACGTGTACCAAATATACGGCTCTGACGTGCACATGTACGAAACCCAATCAAGTGGTCTTTACACAATCAGGTCAATACTGAATCAGCTGGCCTAACGGAAAGCATTTAACTTCCCTCTGCTAACTTACCCGCTGCAGACCAAAAACAAAACTAGCTTTGCTTTTGTAAATATGAAAGATCTGTCGTCCTTACCGTCTTAAAAACCTCAGCGAGATCTTCAAGCTGATCCCTTGTAAGCATGAGAGACTGTCTTTCGACTACACGTACTGCCATCTTCTCTCGCGTCTTGCTGGTCGCCAACTGAGAAGGACAAGACGCTCGCGACACCTACTGCCCAAATTAGCCGCTGCAATGCAATGCTGTGCACGTCAATGAAGAGATAATTTATGACTAAGCAATGTGCCCAACGCGACGTTAACGACATCTTATGTCTAGTCATCAACAATTGTGTAGCCTAAGTATGTAAGTGTCCAAAATACTTTCTCATCCCCGTAGGCTATAGGCCTGGGCCACTACCTGTGCGCTACCAGTCGACTCGGCAGCAAACAAGCCAACCAGCAATGTATATAAAATTATCTAATTAAATATAAAATATAATCATTATTTGTATATCGATCATTATTGTCTATTAGAATAAATTCATTCATTCATTCATTCATTCATTCATTCATCCATTCACTCATTAGTTCACTCTTCCATCATCCATCCATCCATCCATCCATCCATCCATCCATCCATCCATCCATCCATCCATCCATCCATCCATCCATCCATCCATTCATTCATTCATTAACTCATTCATTTATTCATTCATTCAGAACATTTAGGCCTATGTACCGCCTCCATCGGCCGACCACTCCACCGATGACTAGCAGAGCTCGACCGAAAAGAACAGTAGGCCTACTCATAGTCTGATCCAGAAGGACCAGACTACAATAGGCTAGGCCTATAGTCCGTTGAGTTGGGAAAGCTTTAAAATTATGCTAAACTGCGCAAAGATAGATTTGCAAAAAGTTTTTTGAGGGCAAATGGACGTTAAGCGTGATGGTATAGGCGGCCTAGGCCTATAATAGGCCTAGGCATATGATCTGGCCTAACCATAACCACAGTGGTGAATCTGTGAAGTTTACATTTAGAAATCTTCATGAAAAATACCAATATTCCTAATTTCCTGCTTTACAGTTTTCAACCTCTTGAGGCTCTAAGACTTGTCAAAACAATTTAACCGTAACAATCAAGTTTAAACTGCATGCATGTTCGCACAAAAATTATCTGCGGGGGCCACAGAACAGAGCTGGTGATGATCAATAAACTAGGCCTATAGCGGTGACGATAATATCTTTAACTATTATAGTCTTTGATTATAGTTCTGTCTAATCCAATGTGATAAAATAGGCATAGGCCTAGTTATAAATATGATTGTGCGTGCACTTGAACGCCCGTCGATTCAATCGCAACGGTTGTGGATTTGACTAGGCCTAGTATACTAGGCTATCAATTGCGTTTAGCAGAAAGTCCTATAGGTTGTCGATGACAGGGCCCGAAAAATGAGTTTGTCTAAACTGCATTTGTGATAACTCCAAGTGTTTAGGGCGGAGTTCAGATACTTCCTATATGCTATCAAGGTCTTCCCCCGTCCACACACACGCACGCACGCACACACACACACACTCTCGAGTCATTCATCAGAGATGTCAAGTTACTGACAGCACGGCTCTACTAGTATGTCGGCTCTACTACTACTACTAGTATGTCGAACACAGAAGAGGATCGATCCAATGGTTCAGGGATTGTAGGCCTACCATCTGTCAGTGAATATTTATGTTTGTGTTGGTGCATTGCGAGAGGTTCATCGCCCTCCGTTGCTTGTCTTCATTAGACCTATGATGATGATGAACAGGATTTAGAATTAGAAGTCTTCTCTCTACTCTTACATCTGCAGAGGAATCAGTTTGTTAAAATAAAACAAAACTAACAGTAGTAAGCATCATGTCTATTGTTAGTCTATTGTTAGAGATTTAATTGTCACAACAAAATCTTTGATTTTAAACTCTCAACTACACACAAGCAGATATATTACAAAATGAATGGAAAATTCAATAACATGATAAGGGAACAAAAAAGGAAGCCATTTTTTACATGGCAAAGAAATCAACCAACTGTAATATAAAACCATCTTAAACTCATGGGCGGATTTTGATTTGCGTTCTTGGGGGGGGAGGGGCTAAAAAAATAACTTGGGTTTTTGTTGGGGCGGAGACTTGGTCCAGAACGAGTGGTGCCGACAATATTTTCTCGCCCATAAAGAGCGATGACTTTTTTCGTCATTCAGTTCAAATATCATGAAAAACATACTTTTTTCCCGACCAAAAAGTTGACCTTTTTTAGGCTTTCGATTCAAATCTCATGAAAAAAATACTTTTTTCCCGACCAAAAAGTTGATGACCTTTTTTAGCCATTCAATTCAAATCTGATGAAAAAATACTTTTTTCCCGACCAAAAAAGTTGACCTTTTTAGGCATTCTATTCAAAAATCATGAAAAAAATACTTTTTCACAGCCAAAAAAGTTGATGACCTTTTTCAGACATTCGATTCAAATCTCATGAAAAAATACTTTTTTCCCGACCAAAAAAGTTGATGACCTATTTTAGTCATTCAATTCAAATCTCATGAAAAAAATACTTTTTCACAGCCAAAAAAGTTGATGACCTTTTTCAGACATTCGATTCAAATCTCATGAAAAAATACTTTTTTCACGGCCAAAAAAGTTGATGACCTTTTTAAGGCATTCGATTCAAATCTCATGAAAAAATACTTTTTTCCCGACCAAAAAAGTTGATGACCTTTTTAGGCATTCGATTCAAATCTCATGAAAAAAATAATTTTTTTCCTGACCAAAAAGTTGATGACCTATTTTAGGCATTCTATTCAAATTTCATGAAAAAATACTTTTTCACGGCCAAAAAGTTGATGACCTTTTTAAGGCATTCGATTCAAATCTCATGAAAAAAATACTTTTTCACGGCCAAAAAGTTGATGACCTTTTTAGGCATTCGATTCAAATCTCATGAAAAAAATACTTTTTCACGGCCAAAAAGTTGATGACCTTTTTAGGCATTCGATTCAAATCTCATGAAAAAAATACTTTTTCACGGCCAAAAAGTTGATGACCTTTTTAGGCATTCTATTCAAATCTCATGAAAAAAAATACTTTTTCAAAGCCAAAAAGTTGATGACCTTTTCAGACATTCGATTCAAATCTCATGAAAAAAATACTTTTTCACGGCCAAAAAGTTGATGACCTTTTTTAGGCATTCGATTCAAATCTCATGAAACACACTTTTTTATCATTCGATTGAAGTTTAGTGAAGAGCCATTTTCCCCAGAAAAATTATGAGTCTGAACCTTCCTGGAGGGGGGACGGGCTAAGCCCGTGAAAGTAAAAAAGCTGAATCTGGGTATTCTTGGGGTGTCTAAGCCGCCCCTTCAGCCCCTGATAAACTCCGCCCATGCTCAAACTTCTTATCACAAAAATATGCATAAATTTAATGTTTCAATGGTTCACTGCAGATTCAAATCAGCAAGAATGTGTGAAATGACCACAAATAAAAAAAATCACGAAAAATAGGAGATACTAAGAACTTCCTTAGAATGAGAGGTCACATTATAATCTTCCACGAGTGAAATACTTTCGAAATCATGTCCATGACTACACAACATGAGAATTCATGTTGTAATAAGGAGTATATTTATAAACAATTATTTATATATGATCATTTCATATATACACCGGTAGTCAATCAATCAATCAATCGCAATTTATATAGCGCCCCTTCAAGGTACGTACTCAGAGGCGCTCCCGGTCGAGATCAAGCGAAAAAAACAGTCTTCAACAGTTTGTGAAATTGAGAAGAGCTTGGGAGGTGTCACATAGTTGAGGGAAGTCCATTCCAGGTTGTTGGACCAACCATAGAGAATGAACACCTCTGCATTGTTGCATATATATAGTGTGTATATATATCCACTAGATAGGCTTCTGTACATTCATTGCATAATTTATAAACATAGATGTCTATCTTATTATGTTGAGATAAGTAAAAATATAAATAATGTAAATGGCATGTAAATATATGTACATTTTTCATGTATATGTCATGCTGTAAATTATAGGCAACCTCTGTTCATAAGAATAGTGGAGGTTGCATAATCTCCAGTCGTGGAATGCTGTTCCAGCTTAGCAGATACATAGAAATAACTATCATAGATCTTCAAGATTTCTGTGATATCTGCTAGAAAGGGAAGTCCCAATGCCTTTGGGAGGTTACTACATGACACCAACACCATATGTGTATTACACATTTACAAAGTGTCTTCAGAGAAGCTATAAAACAGCGGAAGTTCACATTTCCTACACGAAACCACCCAGAGCAAATACAAACGATGAATGAGCAAGCCATGAACCAAGCACATTCTGAAATTAAGTGCAATGTAATATATACACAAATTTAAATAGCACCATATAGGGAAACTTGTTATTTTAAAAAACTTCTCAAATGCTATGAGAAGCTGACATGGAATGCAAACAGACATTGATACTAAGCAAGGAAGACAAAAATCGGTGTACCACCTGCAAATATACATGTATAGCTCTTTGGTTCACTTCTTTGATTTGCGATTTTTAGTAAAAATGTCTATATTTAAATCACAGATACTAATGTTCAGATGGTCTACTTCATCTGTTTTTTGGATGATTTCTTTTTGGTGTAACTTGATTGGATGCTGGTGGAGGCTGACGTTGCGTTGATCGGTGGTAAGGTCAGTGAAACGGATCGAGGGATTGAAGAACGCTGATCATCGAGTCGATTTGATTGAAGTTTCTGGATGAGATCGAAGAAGTCTTCCTCTGGAGAAATGTCCGTTGCGGGCGTTGCAGGTACTGACGATCGCTGATCTTCATATCGCAAACTCTGCAGCATAGCAAATAAATATTTCAACCAAAGTATATGGAAACATTTGACTAGTAAACAAAATCAGAGGTATTTTTTATAGATGTACTGGTAGGTTTTTCAATGGGTGAAATGTTTAGAATAGGAGACCTTGTAAGTGGTTCCATTAATTAATTTATTCATTCATTAATTCATTCATTCATTAACGTACAAAAAGAACCATTATATAGCACATTGTCAAACAAGACTTGTAAGCATCAGTTAAAAATGTGTAGTACGTCGACAAAATGGCGTCAGAAACATGAGAAACTGATTCTCTATGCAGGTTATTTCCACATCACCATTTATATTTACCCAGAATAAAGAATAGGATGCTGGTCCTAACTCCGAAGCATGTTGCGACTGATAAGACTATAAACAAACACTTCTCTCAATTGTGGATAGAAGGATGATCCACCTGTATGGCCTCATCCACTGTCACAACCTTTGCAACAGTGAGAGCTGATTGTTGCTGGGAAGTTTAGATGCTGAAGCTACTTACGATATGCCGATGCAACAATAAGTTCACTTTCCATGTGAATGCTGTTGGTTTTACTGCGACTCATTAACCAATTGAGCATCTTTCTCAGGCTTAAGACTGCGAGGTAGGTGAGAGAAGAAGCATATTGACATAGGACAGGTTCTCAAAGTTTCCTGGGTTACTTTAACCTTAAGAATTACATGAACCGTATCTATTAAGCCGTTGCTATCACCTACAGCTCACCACATAGGTTTAAGTTTTATCAATAAGTATTATTATGTTTCAAAGTACTTAAAATTACTACTATATTATATTTTTAAGTAAGGTTGTTTCCATAATCATTGTTGCATCATTTTCTGAACGGTATTTATGACTCTCTCAACATTAATCGGTTCAGTCAAAAGAGAAAGCTCATTACTTATCTGAATCTTAGAAAATAGGTAATCTCTGATCTTCACTTAAATAAATATTCTAACCTGAGTGCGAACTAGCAAATTTATGAATTCATCATCTGGGGCACGTCTGTCAGAGGCACCGGATTTGTTGTCATGGTTACTGCTGCTATGAGAACCATTGATTCCAGCAAGACCATGCAGGCCAGAACCACCCCACAAAGAACCATTGACTACTCCAAATACTGATGAAGAAGCAGTCCTTGCACTTGAAATCTGACTTTCTATACACAATGCAAAAGTAAAAAATAATAATAACCAGCATCACAAATAAATAATCTAAAAAGTCAACAAAATGACAGAAAGAGGCATCTTATAAACTGACTGCATGAAACCTTAAATCCACTCTGTGAACCTGGACCCACAATAGCAAAAGCATGATGTTAGGCCATGGCAGTCTTTGTTCAACGCACAACGAGATCAAGACAATCAGCAAAAGGATCAAAAGGAAGACAACAGAGGATGGCTCATGCATACAATCATAGCTGTACTTAGAGACTGCCACATCTGGGTTCTGTAAACCAAGAGCAAGATCTTGTATTGAATTTAAGAGGTAACAGGGAGCTAATTTGTGATAAAGATAATAATAAATGTGGTCTTCGGATAATTTTAAGACACTTTCCACATATAAAACAAGCCAGGATCACCAATGGATACAACTGACCTACAACAACAATCTGAAGCAATTAATCATGTATTCATCACCAAGAGAAACTGTGCATAACCATGTACATAACCATGAGCAATGATAATTATGAGAAAAAGACATACATGTACGACATGTACATTACAATATACAGAAAGCAACACTCTAAGTACTAGCGAATGCGCACCAGCATTTGAATCTGAGGTTGAGCTGGATTCGTTCTGTACAAGGCAAGGAGTTGTTGCACTGAAACTTCGTTGCTTGGCTAGACTGTTTTCTAGAATACGATAGGAACAGCGTTGGTCGTTAAGTCGTCTCCCTTGAAACTGATTCAGCATGTCAAAGAATTTCTCATCATCCTCCTCAGCAAGAAGTGACTGAAACAGATATATTATACAGATTTCATTTCTGGCTTACCTGATGACATCAAAAGCAACAGATAAACTATAATCTCCTGTGCAAGTGGTTCAAAGCCAACAGTAAAGATTCCTTGTAGGCTACTTTACCTGCACGAAATTTTTGAAACGTATTCATAGATTCACATTTGATGCATGTCTCTTTCAAATAACAAGCAATTAGTAGATTCATTCATAGGACCACACATGCTGTATAACAATCTGTTCACATAATAATGCTAATTTTTCTAACATAGGATCGTTGCAGGCAAGAATGATTGAAAGCTGTGAAGAATTCTAGACCCCACTTCTCGTCAATACCTTGGTAAATTCAGTAGTGCTCTTAAATTTTACGTCAAACTGGGGTGAAACCCCCTGGCATAAACCCGAGGAACCCAAGGGTCCCCGGTTGAAAACCACTGTTCTAAGGAATCCACATAATATTCGACCATACATGGGAAAGCGATCGTTCAATGCATAAAAATAAAACAGCCATACCGAAAAATTACTCATCACAATTTCAATTTTTACGGATATACCAGTTCCATATAATTTTAAGTAATTGAATATATTCATATACAAACTACTTGCATTATGCACAGGCTGCTGAGAAAAGTCACAAGCCCTTAGGCAGAGCAGTCACAGACCCTAGACTATCTTATAACTTCACAAGAAAAAATTTCTAAATAAAGTGCAAGCAAGACCTACGACAAAATATTTATATATACAATTGGTTTTATCCAGCTGTTAATTAGAAGCTCAAACTGATTGTAGTTCAGTGTCAACAGTATTATATTTGAAAAGTCATAAATAAAAAACTTAGTGTAAAAATATATAACTACTGGACACTAAAAATTGCCAGACCCTTGGCATTTGCCCTCCCACCGACTCCCCCTCCCTTGGTGGGCCTGATTATGCAACATTGAACAGAAGATAAATGAAGCAGGATCTACTAACTGGTTCAAGTGATGGCTGAACAGTTGACCTAACAACAGCCAATGGTTTATCTCTGCTCTGCGATATGTATCTGCGCGTTAATCCAACATCCACAGCATCAGCATCCCCAATGGATGCGTCTGCCAGCTCATCCTCATCAGCAGAACTACAGGAAAACAAAAACATCATACAAGATAACAAAATATCTACAGCTCTAAGATTCATCAAACATGTTATCAAATTGTAGGCATTTATAAAGAAAGCCAGCAGCTGCTTGATAACGGACTTTAATAAATTCCATTGCTAAACAATTGAAACCAACGAGGCAGTTTGAAGACAACACTTGAATCCACACAATGTCCCATGACCTGATTAAGTATATACCCAATTATCATCGATTATAAGAACACTCGTTATAATCAGCATAAAAAATAATCAGTGCCAATGTAAAAATTTCCATTAGTTTTGGCGGCTTGCCATTCGCCAAGTGATTTAACAATACCATGTCATCCACCTACTGATGAACTGCTGTGGACTGCATAAATGCTGAAATAACGAGACCTCAGTCACGCAACCACCATGCTTATCATGGAGATCGTAAGCAGCAAAATACGTGCTTGGCAACTGTCTGCGTTGCAATGGCTTTATTTCAGAACGGGACTAAGCAAATAATGCAACAATAGTAATCTGTCTAAGAATCAGTATTGACTATATTAATAATTAATCAGATTATGTGGTATCGGTAAAAAGTGATATCAATAATACTTTAATAAGCTTTAATAATACATCTCTAAATGTACCAAATTATCCCTTACGCATAGATTTCTCTCATGAAATGTGCTAAGCTTCTTACCTTCCTCCAACGAACACCGAATCCGACTCTTGCAAGCCAAACTCCGTCTTCAAATCTTTGAGCTTCTGCTGTGCGATTTGCTGACTGGAAGCATCTCCCATCTGCAATTAGCAAATCATGACAAACCTCATCACCAACTGAAGTAAAGCAAACCTGCAATAAAAATAAGAAAATCATAAAAGAAATCACGTCTTATACTAATGTAAATATATGTTCAAAATGTACGGTAACCCATATCTGAAACAGTTCAAAGTGATGCATATTTAACCTTTGGGCATTCACATTTGCAATAACATGAAATTAGCTATAAAAAACTTAAGAGCAAAAATCAATAGCTGCTTAACAAACTGTTTCACATACATAAATGAAAAGTGTATTCAATTACAGAAACATAATTCAAGATAACCTTAGTAGACAAGTCAAGGTGGAGTTTGATAAAACTGAATGCCTTCCTTGTGTTTCCAGTTTCTGTGTACACGTTGCCAAGGCTCCAATATGCTCGGCTAAGTGCCACAGCGTCATTCAACTCCTTAGCGATCTGAAGATGGAGCAGATGATACTCAACAGCTCTGGCATGATCCTTCAACAATGTGTACAAATTGCCAAGGCTGTAACAGACCTGGCCTTCCACAGCCCTGTCCCCAAGTTGTCTTGCCAGTTCAAACGCTGTCCTGTCCAACGTAAAACAACGATGCAAGGAAGATTATTTCATGTTGCATCATAAATAATTAACATCAACTTTTAACAAGCTGTCCAACAGCACATCCCAGGAAAAGCATCACAGAGTTCAAATTTATGCCATTCTTCAAAGGTTGTAACACTTTTACAGTGTAAAAGTCTGCCTTTATACGATTGCCCAAAATGGTCATACAAAAGTTTTTCACCTTTCCAACATTCAGAAGCCCTAAACGAAATCATAAAACAACACAAAATACAAACCTGAGCTATGGAATACTTCGCAAAAGATACTTGGAATAAATGCCTACCCAAGAAAGTATATTAACATAATATATACAGTAGATAGTGTAAAACTCTGACGGGCAATAGGTGCATGTGAAAGATAAATGTTTCTTACCTGTAGTATTGAGCAGCCAAGTCGTATTCACTGCGAAACACACATGCATTGCCAAGATTGTTGCATGCCCTTCGCTCCGCTGCCTTATCGTCAAACTCCCGGGCAATTTCAAGTCGCTGCAAATCAAAGTTCCATGCCACAGAAATACATGATTGTTTAAACACAGTCTCCATAAACAACTGACCAATCGCATGAAAAATTAAAACAGAATAATAGCTTCACCAACATATAAAGGCAAAGACAAACTGAGAGATAAAGAAGTGAGATTACACTAAATAAGATTTGCTTCTGGAAACAGATTGCATTTCTTAATCCTGCAACACTTTGTTCTAAGTCAATATTGCAAAGAGACAATGGTCAATTTGTAAAAGTTGATAGCAACTGTTTGAAACTAGGCATGCCATTCCCAAATCCCAATGTGCCTTGTCACTGCTTCATTCAGAATGTCAGTCAATTGCTTCACGTAGTTTCTCACTTACTCATTTTATCGACTATCCCATTCATCGTATCTTTCATTCTAAGGTCACTTCCAACCTTTTCTGCCTGGCTGTAATTTTGCTCATTTCATGGCCATTCCTTTACTTTCTCGTCAGTTGAATGAGACTCAACTTGTGAAACAACATTTACCGACAATATTTACCTCCTCTCAAGCTACTGATACCCAGATCTTTAACAGTAAATAAAAAAATAAAGAAATAATACATCCCTCAAGTAGGCAGATCAATAATGCTCATAGCTTAAGATGCGGACAACATGACAATGCTGTGTCAAAATTAAAAAAATTATATATTTTTCACGTGCAATATTTTCAAAACATTTCAAGATAAATGAAACATGTATTATTTGAACACCACAGGCTTAACATGGTCTGCAAGAATCACTGTTTCGTTGACCAACCTGCTGGTGAAAGCGAGTGGCATTTTCAAAGTCACTGAGAAGATAGTACGCATTGCCTAGATTGCCACAGGTTCTTCCAACCGCAACACGATCTTCGAGTTCCATCAGTATGGTCAAGTTAGCTCTGTTCAAATTAATTATTAATCAAACTCAATAAATGTGTGCAAAAATAAGTTAAAATGAGACTTTCACAAAAATCAGTACGACAACTGCAAATGCTTCATAATAAAAATAAATATCACTTGACTGACAACTTGTGACAAGTACAAATAAAAAATGACAAATTTAACGAACAAATTACTTTTCTATCAAGAATGCAAAAACATGAACACAACACATTTCAAAGCATTTGATCATCAAGGATCTAGGCATGGGCAGAGGAAACTCTTTAGTAGTTGGCCTGCTAAAGCAAATACTTATGAAGACGGAGAACAATTATAGTGACACATATCACAGACCTGTACAACACTTAACTAATGATTAATTTACGAGAACCTAAACAATCTTACCTGTAGTAGTCCACTGCCTGATTTAAAGTCATCTCAGCAAACACAGGATACCGTCCTGGGTCGCCTAGATTTTGGTGGCCCACTCTTTGTGCTTCACTAAGGTAAGTGTTGCCAAGATTATACAAGGCACGAGCTTCACCAATCTACAGCACAGCAGTAATACCGTTTCAGTATCCTGACACGCAAGAAAAATTTGTCAACATGCGAGAAACTGAGGAGTAAATATTAACTGTAGAGAAACACATCAGTTAACATGAGGTACTGCAAGGCAAATCTGCAATAAATATATAAAAACTTTACATAAAGTAATAAGGCAGGTAATGTAAAGTAACAAAAAGTAATTACAATTAGACCTAAGCACTGTACATAGCAGCAACTTGAATCAAATTCATTGCCTACTCAGGACAATTCTTTAGTAAAAGAGTATTAGTAAAACAATTATACAAACATTGCATGTGCTTTCTAAAACATATGCAGTAGAAAAACTGAGACTTCCTAAGTTACACTGAACGTCAGCATCATACGAATTACAATTTTAATCTATGTGCAAATCCATTTCACATAAAAGAAAAAGATGACATGATTAAAATTTTCTTGCCGAAGTGAAATATACGAGTGCTTCCCTTACAGGTACGGATGATTCTAATTAATTCAGAATAACTCTCTTTCCAAAAAATGTCAAAAATTGCAAAAACTGCCATCACCAAAATTGGAAGACCCTATAGCACAATGAAAACATTAGCATATAATATAAGAACAGAAACATCTTAAAGTCATTCACGAAGGTATTACGCTAAACTTTTAGTGATCACTATTGGGTGGGAGGGGCAGGAACAATAAGATCTTATGCAATGGAAGCGATTGCAATGCAGCCACTGAGTACCAGCCACCTAACAATAATGTATTTTCAAATTTCTTTTCGACCATCTTAGCATGGATTATATGTATAAATTTTCACATTCTTTTTCAATAGCCTTAGTATGGACAATAATCTTGAAACCGGGTTACAACATCTACACCTTTCATCAGAAATTTGTAACTAGTTTTATGCGGCTGAAGCGGAAAATTTTAATGAAATGCTATGATAGTAATTCCTTCGTGACTTAGGATTTGACCAATCAGGTCTATTGCGCTTTTTAACGATCATCTCACTAAGCGCAAGATTTCAATTGCCATTTAAGTTAGTTCTTTTCTTCGTGAGCACATGAAAAATAAATTGAAGGAGTTTTCCCATCTTAGTAAACTATACAATGATATCATTCAATAAATTTACAGATCTTATCATTCAACATGAAATTAACATAAATTATTGGAAAACTGAAACATAATCTCACCCTGTCTTTAATCTCTGTTGATATACTAAGATGACGTTTGCCACAGGTAACAGCCTCATCAAACCTGCCCATGATCTTCAAGGTGTTGCCAAGGTTCCCATAAGCTTTGGCCATGCCATTCTTGTATTCTAGAACACTGTGAGATGAATTACATATTAAACACACTATCATCACACATATAATGGGAAATGGTTCGAACTATAAAATTCATGCCAGTCAAAAAGTAAATCAGTGCAATCAACACATTGATCCGATCATAAAAGTGTAGCGCATGTTAGAATAAAGGAACAAATAATAAATCCCAATAAGTGGGAGGAGGCTGAGAAGATTGTGGAGGACAGAGTGGTGTGGAGGAACTGAGTTACCCGATGCGCTGTCAGCGCATGGAAGGACTAAGGTCTAAGGCAGTGGTTCTCAACCCGTGGCCCGCGCGTTAAAAGTGGCCCGCCAGGCCTCCAAAAATGACCCTCATCTCTCAAAGAATTAACAAAAATATAAACAAAAATTGACAATTTGGATAGGATATAACACATAATTATTTTCTATTACAAGTTATTTTATTTTGATGTCTATAAATAACATCACGCATTATAATTTGATTCAATTATAACCATTTTATATGCTTTTAACTAATTAAATTCTAGCCTTGTGGCCCCTAATGTCCTTCATTCATTCAAGAATTTATATAGCGCTTCTTCAAGAGGACTACTCAGAAGCGCTCCCGACTCTAGCATGGCAAAAAAGGACAGTTTTGAGTTTAATAAAAAATGTTTCAGTAATAACCCCAGCAAGTAGACGTAGCTCCTGTGGGAGCCCATTCCAGACAACTGGGCCAATCACAGAAAATGCTCTATGCTGCATCGTTGCAGTTCGTGCAAAAGGGACCAATAGCAATCCCTTCTGTGCAGAACGGAGGGGGCGGTGGTCTTGGGTACCAGTGGAGCAGCAAAGCTCTCGCAAGTAATGTGGGGCAATTCCAAGCTGGCATTGCCTAACTAGGGCAGTGATCCTGAATTCAATTCGCTGGCGAGTAGGAAGCCAGTGTAGTGTATCCAGCATATAGCTGGATACATGATCAAATTTAGGGATATGTCCAATTAAAAAATAAAATAAATTTTTTTTTTCTTTAATTCAACGCAAGACGCACTGCGCTTTACATTTACAAGTTATGCAGTAATCTTAATTAAACTTAGCTACCAACTTATTGAACAGACAGCTCTGTAATTACACGGCGCTAATAGCAGCCTACAAAGCAAATCCGCCCAACGGGGGCTCGAACTCACTACCTCTCGATCTCTTGGCCAGCGTGTTAACCATTACTCTACCATGTGCTGCAGAGCATAAGACTCTGTTTAAGCACATTATTCGATTTGATGGGAGGCCAGAGTAGAGTGACGAGCAATAGTCAATACGAGAAGTAATGAAGGAATGGACCAGAGTGGTGAGAGCACTAGATGTCAGTGAACGAGCAATTGTGCGAAGCTGACACAGTTGATAGCAACAGTCTCGAGCAATTAAGAAAAAGTGTCCCTCGTGTTCTCCAACTTAGAAAAAGTGGCCTGAAAGTCAAAAAAGGTTGGGAACCACTGGTCTAAGGTAAGGAATACGAGGCAACACTCAGGACTCTACTGGTAAGACTCCCACTCACAAATCATCTCAGTTCTTCAGCCTATCTATATATCACACACTGCACTCAAACTCTGGAACAAACTTCCATCTGAATTCTGCATATTCTCGGTTCCTCCATCAATAGTGCCTCAACACACCAACACTTGCCTGAGGTTCCTCCATCTATCACTCAACAGGCTTTGAACTTTCTCATCCTCAATGGATCCTGTCTTAAGTAGCAGCCACTCTGCCTTCTATTTCTAGTCTCTTACGCAACTGGACTTGAATCTCTACTGGACATCGATTGTTGGATGATCTCTCAGATATGATACAGCTCAAATGAATCAACTGATGTCTGTGCCAAGCTTTAGAATAGCCCCTTAGAAATTTGGTGTTTACACCTACAACTATAAAATTTCATTTAATTGCTTGCTAATCTCACAACAAGGATTGTAATAGTTATCGAAATCCAGACATGACAATAGGAGTATAAAGGCAGTCTACAATTTATCCAAACCCACCAGATTGTGCCCTGCCTCATGCGCAAACAGTGCTGGGCTCGTGGGCATTATCAGTGATGATCCAAAGTTTTGGAATTCACTGTCAAGTTTTGTGCTATTCATCAGTTATCTTTTTATCCTTCAACAGTCAACACTGCACTTAAAACTCGTCCGTTTCTCCTTGCCCACCCTCCGTACCTGACTTCCAGTTCTCTCAATCATTAGAATTTCACTTGTCTTTCTAAAGAATGATGACTTTGATTATAATATGATGCAACCACCTGTTGATGCTATGCATTATAAAAGTGCCAAAGAAGTCAGTAGATTAGATCAGATTAAACTGAGACAAGACCCAAATCCCTCAGTTGTGAAAAAGAGGTGCTTGTATATAATATATGCGCTGGTTCTAGGAAATCCAATCAAACAAGAAGACGTTGTAGTAACCTGTTGATTGCCAGATCGTATTTATGGAACCTCAGTGCTTCCTCGTAGTCTTGAATGTAGAAATATGCATTGCCCAGTTGACTGTAGATGGCGCTCAGCAGCAGCAGATCATCGGTTCCAACCTGGAGTGCCATCTCAAAATACTCCACACCTTTCTGGCACTCACCCATCTTACAGTAGCACTCGCCTTGAAGTGCCAGTTCGAGACAGGTTCGACCACAGTCCTTGGCGTTATTCATTTATGATGCACGTACAAAGGTTCACTTCTCAAGAACCTGCTGGTGCACAAGTCATATAAGAGAGTCAAACACACAGAACAAAAAACACTTGGAAACAAATAATAACAATGACCTACATTAAAGATGCAGAAATCACAGGACTCCTGAGATTGAAAGCATCGATATAGAAGAGCTTCCAGTTCAGTTAGAGTACAAATACATTGACTTTTCTATGTGTTTGCAACAGGTGGCACCATTTCCTAGGTATGATTTAACATCGTCAAGGCACCAACTGAAGAAATTATGGTGCAATTGCGGTTTGTTTGTTTGTTTGTGCACTTGTTAGAGTAGCGACCGTTCAAGCTCCAGACACTGGAGTTTCGTGCCGAAGTTTTGAACAACTGCGAGTGAAGGACTTGCCCAAGGTCATACATGGCGACTTGAGGTGGATTTTAACCAGAAATACGTATATGGCTGCAACGAAACTATCCACAACACCACAGCGCCCCAATACAGTATCTGGGACTGGAGCATTGACGACATTAATCCTAACCCTAACCGACCCTCACGATGCCTAACCTGACCCTAATCAACCCTCACGACGTCTACCCTGATTCAAAACCGACAATCATGGTCCCTGAAACTGAAATTATGCCAAAATTGTCTACCATAGAAGCCAGTTCGAACGGGTGCGGCCCAAATCCCTGAAACGAATTTTGGCAGGATCCTTCAAATCGATTTTCACAAAACCTAACGATTTTAAACACTAAAATGTGTTACCACCAACACTCAATAGGTCCATTATGTCATGTATTAAATTTAACTCTAAATAGTTTTTGAGAGTTCGTTCACTTTCAAGTATAAACTGTTTTCGGGAAACCGGGCTTCTGTATAGTTTTGATGTTTTCAGGGATTCGGATTTTGGGGATCTGAGTGGACCCCCATTCTAACTTTTACTAATGTTAACTCAATCTATTCATATAAGAATGAAGCAACAAGATAATAGGTATGTCGTATATTCTGATGTACCTACTAATTTTCACGGAATTCAAAATAGTCCAAAACTCTTAATAAACCGAAATCAGTCATCAATTAATTATAAGGGCCTACTACAAATGAAGAAGACTCTACATAATTATGAATAATATGAATACAAATGAAGAAAACGGTAGAAGTAAATGACGGCTCGGTAGCAGGTACCGGTAAACATTACGACCATCACAGAATGGAGCAGAATAGAGCGGCCTGGCCTACGGCAATCGATAGCCCAATGTTTCTGCTAAAGCAAGTAAGTCAAAATACCATGAAAAGGTACATTTTTAAAGAAATATTAATATGCTTTAATAAGCTAAAGAACACAACAAAATCGACTGACCTTAGCACATTGACCGCTAGCTACGAGGTATCTCGTGGTTAAAAGCTTTCCGCACACGCCTTTTCCTGGTATTTTGACTTACTTACTTTCGCGAAACATTGGGCTATAGATCGCCGTAGGTCAGTGGGCTCGCAGAAACATAGGGCTATCGGTCGCCGTAGGTCAGGCCGCTCTATCCTGCTCCTATCTGTGACGGCCATAATGTTTACTTGCTACCGAGCCGTATTTTATCTCTATCAAGAAGACACTACATAATCCGCATAAATTGCAGAACACGGGACCGCTAGTTTTTAGCGATTTTAGTATATAGTAATTAATGACGACACTAACCCTAACACTAACCCTAACCGACCCTCACGACGCTTACCTGACCGTTACCGACCCTCACGACGCTTATATTACCCTGACCCTAACCGCTAAACTAGCGTTCCCGTGTTCTGCAATTGCACCATAATCCGTGATTTCCGCATTACAAAACTTACTTTCGCCGTCAGTACGTGATATGAATCTGATATGAATGGCTTTTAAAGTTTGTTTCCGCCTTAGCAGGACAGGCAAGGACCATTTATAAACAGGACTGGAATCTTCTTCTCTTTAACGTCGTTGGCCGATGAGTTCCAAAAATTTGTACATCTTGTTTCCAAAATAAAAGCATTAAATTACTGTCATTTATGTAGGTAAACTAACAAATAATTATGTTTGTAGGGTACTTTATTGCCCTTGGAGATTCAAAACTTGACCTTTTAGCATAAGAAATGGAATTTTAAGTGGGGCGACATCTGTCGCTGAGAGTGCAATAGACGGCCACAAAATGCTCACGAGCTAGATCCTGCATTGTATTGTATGAGAATTTATAAAGCGACTCTAATTACTAACTATTCCGAGACGCAAAACTGTAATGCATAGTCCTTGCAGTACGTAGAAAGAGGAGAACAAATGAGATCACCAAGATATTTCGGTGCAAGACCCAGTTTGGATTAGATTACCAGAGAAAGGAACTTTGTATTGAATGCGGGCAGAGAGAGGAAGCCGCTGTAGTTGGTTGACCATGAACGAGGATATATGATGGTATTTAGGATTTTAGGAAGACAAGCAATCACTAGTGCTTAAAGTGTGGAAAAAGAAGTGCCTGGACGCCCCTTACCTTTGCAAAAGAAGTGCTTGGATGACCCTTACCTTTTCATACGGTGCGAGCCAATAAGTGGAAGGACGGCGGCCAGATTGTAAAATAAGTGCATGGACGCCGTCCATGACCGTCCAGCGACACTTTTAAGCCCTGGAAGCAATCAATCGAGACACAGCATTAAGGACAGATTGAACTGGAGATCGACGAACCTGAGGAAGACCAATAAGAAAGGAATTACAGAAATCAATTCTGGAACAGACAAATGCATTAAATGGAAGTCATAGTAGAAACGGAGACAGATCGGAAAAATGGCCCTGAGACGACGGAGGTAAAAGTAAGGAGCATGTAAGGTTGGTTACATGTGCCGCAAATACCAGTGAGCTGCGAAAAGCGATGCCCAGATCACACACAGAAGTTGAAAATTTTAATTGAGGAAAGGTCCGAGATGGAAGCAAAAAGTCAATTTCGAGAAGTTGCTGGATGATATATGTTTTGAATATAATGCCTTCATTGATTCTTACTGACTCGTAAATTTCCAGGCATTACATTGGTAGCCTTGAAGCTAACACACGCACCATTTTGCAACACTATCATAGTACGTATGCAGATATTCTCTTGTCAGTTTGATTCTATCTAGCAATGCAACTGAAGTGAAAATCTTTGTCTGTCTTGTCATTATACTATGAAACTTACCACAAACAGTAAAGTTGGCTTTCTCACAGCAAGGTTTATTTGTGACTGTGTAAAGGTTTCAAATTACCCCCTCCTAAACATTACCCTCCCCCACCCCTGGTAACTTGAAACCGGTTTCAGATTACCCCCCCCCCCCCCCCCCACGTACACTAGATTTGCATCAGGGGCATTCCACACCAAATCAACACAGTCATCAAACATCACCATCTCCGATTTTGTTGAAATTTGGTATGGTGAAAAGCCACTATGAAAAACTTTCAAAGCCAGAATTTTAGATTTTTGGGTCAACCGGTGTCCGAGATATGGGTCAGTGAACTTGACCGAAATTGACCGATTTCTGCTGACCGGCCGATGTTCAAACTGCTGTATCTCAGCTTCTACTGCACCTAGAGACACAATTAAGATATCAAATTGAAGGTATTAAATAGTTCTATCTGGGTAAAGCATTCACAGGCATTCATATTTAGTGACAAAAAATTTCTGAGCAACTGTAACCTAGTGATACTGACCTAGGTCAGTTTGTAAAATCAGAATATTATCAAATAATTCACATGCAAAGCCTTTATTGTTCCTAACAATTGGTGAAAATTTCAGAGTGGGCGCTCTTATAGCTTATTTACAGTGATGTTTTAAAGGTACCATCATGGTCAAGATTCGCGACTATCGTACCTTGCCAAATAGATCTTTGATATCCCTGCCATATCCACAAATCTGCAGCATATCAATTTATTGAATCTATAGAAGAGAGAATATTATAGTATCCAAATGCAACAAATTTATGTCACATAAAATTAAAGTTATTTTTTCCTGATGCATTCTAGTTGTCCACTTGCTATAAATGTGCACATGTTGAACTTTTCTTTCAGTTGACAGATAATTTCATGTTCTGTCTCTTGCTCGGTTTTTGATTCATCACTATCAATAACATCACTTCCTCTTATCATAGTTAGTTACTTCTTAACAGATTGGTGTATATTCAAAAGCTTTTTCTTTGCATAGTGTAAAGGACCAGCCCTTAGCTCACGTGCCACGTGATACGGCCAAACGGTATAGTGGAAACCGCCGAGATTTAGCGGGCGCCAATTAATTACCCATAGCGACTGACTGATAGTTAACGCTTTAAGATTAAGATCTTTCCTTTTTCTGGTTGCGTTCTGGAATGGCTGACACGTTGTCATATGGCCGGTTTTAGTAATTTTAGTTGAATCGGACAGTTTGTTTGCGATTTTACTTTAATGATAATACACTGCGAGTGGTGATTAAGTTTGCGAATCTTTGTGTGTTGTTTGTTGGTGAACTGATGCAAGATAAAATGGCAACCCAACAAAAACATTCCTCCCATGATTCAACCCTTAATACTGCCCACGTGTACTCGAACATTAATAACTCCGCCTGCGATCGAGCAGAAGACGCATTCACACAGGATCCGAGGGAAACTATAATTACAACCGCGGCGGACGACGAGACCCGAGCGGATGCCCGAGTAGGACTCATGCAGTTGTGGCACGTTAGCGTGGTGTCAGGCCAATTAGAAGCAGACTACGGCAGGGAGCAGTCGGACCCAGCCCGACCCCTGGCGGCGGGCGTTCTCGGACAGAGAACCGGCGACGATATGTCCTTTATTCCACTCGAGCGGCGTCCTGGTAGAATAACCGCTAACTCTGAAATATACGACTCCTATTCAATGAACCATTCCGTTTTGCAACCTATTCCGAATTCTGACTCTCTAGGTTATCAAGCTACAACGCCTCTTCATAATCATCCATCCATTGCTCCCTCGGCGTCCCCCTTCGATGAGATAGCGACGACATCAAGGGGGCGAAAGTTTACAAGTGATTCCAGAAGTGTGGGGTGTGTTGAAATGGATGAAACAGGACAGCCCAAACTTACAAGTGATTTCAGAAGTTGGAGATTGCGCTTAAAAGATGATGAAGAGAATGAAAGGTGTTCGAGAGTTGATAATGAGACCAGAGACGAAATAGAGAAACGGAAAGATGAAAGGAGAGGCGAGATATTAAGAGGCAGTGAAGTGAAGAAAAGGAGTATATGTCAACAAGAGTACGCAAGGGGAATGGAAGAAGTTGATGGAACTAGCATTAATTCTTCACGACTAAAGAAGAACACGACGACGACCCAGACTGGACAATTGCAAGACCTTTTAGCACCACTACAAGAACTGTGTAGACATCTCAGTGAGATTTGCGGGCAGAGTGGAAAAAGTGTAAGCAATGGTCCTGGGTTGTGTGCTGAAGTCGGACAAAAGCTAAGTTGTCCTGTGGGGTCCAGTCCGTTAGAAACTCGTGCAGTGATTTCAAGTGAAAGCGATGAGTTGAGAAGTAAGCCGACCATCGAACAGAAATCATGTACGGAGGATGAAACGATGAAGGAACCAAGAGACAAATGCAAGCAGTGGCTGAAACTGGAGAAATTTGATGGTCAAACGCCTCTGGAAGCGTTTCTAGTCAAGTTTGAGATCTGTTCGAGACAGAATGGATGGGACGAGGACGAAAAGGTGAACCAATTGATGTGTGCCATGGTAGGACCAGCAGCGCATCTGTTGTGGGAATTCAACGCCTCGGGTCTGTCATCCTCGAGCGACCTGATAAAGCGACTCAGGAGTAGATATGGATGTGCGGACCAGACGACATTATATCGTACTCAGCTTCGTACTCGAAAACAGAGAGAAGGAGAGTCCTTGCAAGAGTTAGCGCAAGACATCCGACGACTAATGGTGTTAGCCTATGCTGGTCCACCCACGGAGATGAGTGAGATGGTCGCCATCGATGCATTTCTCGACGCAATAGAGGACTCCGAGCTTGCCCTATGCGTGAGAGACCGCGAACCGACTAACCTCGAAGCAGCGTGCAGATGTGCTATTCGACTAGAGGCGAATCGAGCAACTCGAGGTAGAACTGGAGATCATGAGCGTAGATCGGGACGAATCCAAGCGATCCGAACAGATGACAGTTCTAGCGAAGAATTGCTTCGTAGATTGTCGGAGCAAATGGCTAACATGGAACAGCGTCAACTGCAGATGGAACAGTGGTGGTGTGGGCCAACGTTGCAAGCATCTGACGGAAGGGAAAGACACTCGGTAGAACCTCGATATGTGCCGATGGAAAATCGACAGAGATCGGAGGGAGGAACGAGAAACAATTTAGAGACGCAAGGTCGAAGGAATCGACGAAGTGGTGGTCGGTGCTTTCTCTGCTTGCAGCCAGGACATTTCCGGAAAGACTGTCCACAAGCAAGGACAGACGTACAAGGTCAAGAAGAAGGAGAAAGGATAGCTAACGCAAGATATATCCAAGGAAGTACTAACGCGTACTTGCCACTTCGGATAAATGGGCGCAAGATCCTCGCTCTGATTGACACAGGAAGCGAGATGTCGTTAATTCCTGCTTCGTTAGTACGTCTTCAAGACATGCGAGAATCGCGACAGCTCCTGAACGCGGCCAATGGCACCCGCATTCGTGTGCTGGGCGAGATTACTGTGCAAGGTGAAATCGCAGGGCGGATTTTCCAGATTCCGTGCCTCGTCACCGAGGAGCTGAACGAGATGATTCTGGGACTCGATTGGCTGGAACAGCAGAACGCGAGGTGGAATTTCCGCGAACGGTCAATTCAACTGCAGGGACGAGACTACGCACTGTCTCGTGGAGCTGGAACTGCGCGATGTCGGAAAATAGCGTTGGCAAGAACTGTTGCGCCACCTATGAGCGAAGCGGATGTGGAGGTGTTTGCCGTTCTTCCCACCAAGAAGGACGACCTTCGACCCTGTCCTGTACCGACACAAGTGCTCGAATCTGACATGCTATCAGCCAGTGCGTCGCTGCCTGCTCGAACCGCAGAAGTCGATGTGTCTGGTGACCCAGACATCCTGCTGTCCTCTCTTCGGCAGAATGTGTTTGACGACGTTCCGCTAGAAGCTAACGATCGGCCGACGCAGACTGTGCCCTCTCAACTGCGAGTCCCGTGTCTCACCGTCGTTGAAGAGTGCGATTTCGAGAATCAGCCCCAACCCGACTCCGCGCGACCCTCCGCTGACGAACTCTCACGTCGACCGCATCATGTGGAGATGGTGCAGACTACGCGAATTCCTCTTCGACCGGAAGAATCCCTCCCAGACGACCGCAGCATCCTCTTACCTGGAGTGATGGCTACGTACCGCGCTACCGAGCGTTCGGGTACGAAATTCGGCTCCAACCTCCTGTTCGTGGGACGAGACGTTAGCGCGCCCATCGGCCTAGTCTCTGGTTCGGCGACAGAACTCTGCGACCAAACAGTGGACGAGTTGGTGGATCAACGCCTGCACCGGATGCAGGGCGCCTATCGTCGGGTGCGAGCTCACTTTCAGCAGTTCGCGCAGCATCGGACTGCCCGATACAACCTTCGAGTCCGACCCGCAACTTTCGAACCTGGCCAATGGGTATGGTACTACTGTCCTCGTCGACACGCCGGTATCAGGACCAAGTGGACCAAGTTCTACGAAGAACCGTTCAAAGTTCTGGGGCGCGTCGGACCCGTACTCTACCGAATACAGAAGTCGACCCGTGCCCAGCCGAAGTTGGTTTATGTGGACAAACTGAAAAACTTTGGGGGAGACTGTCCGAAGGACTGGGATATGCCGATCTCGAACGATGTTACCGATCGAGACGAACTTTTGGGACTTGACGAACTTGTCCGAGACGAGGAACTGAACTGTCCCCAGACCGACCAGTCCCCATGTTCTTCCTGTTCGGTTTCGTTTATAAGCCACGCCCTGACCAGTTATTCACAGTTGTGAAAACGTGTTATTCACCGTTGTGAAACCGTGTTGGTGATGTCAATCACCTAGATAAGTGTTTGTGTTGCCCGAACCCGAACTTCTGATTAAAGGATTGTGCAAGGAAACAGACGACCCTGGGTCGTGCGATAGTTAATCATGTAGCAGGCTAAGGATGATTCTACTGTTTCGCGTTTGTTTGTTTCTGCATTCTGTTGGAGTGCTTTGTTACAGTCACGTTATGACATTGGGTGCATGGGTAGGAACAGTCGGTGACCCTGTAGTCCAAATTTACATTTGCCGGATGCTTTAGGCCCGAGGTATGGAAATTTGTAGAGGGGTTGACCGTTGTTTGAATGGTTCATCTACTGTTTGTTTTTCCCGGGTTTCACCATTTGGGTAGGCGGAACCAGTAGTCCAGATTTACATTTGCCGGATGCTGTATTTTGATATAGGCCCGAGGTATGGAAATTTGTAGAGGGGTTGACCGTTGTTTGAATGGTCCAGTACCGTTTGTTGGTTTCCCCGTGGTTTCACCACTTGAGTAGGTGGGGGAGAGTGTAAAGGACCAGCCCTTAGCTCACGTGCCACGTGATACGGCCAAACGGTATAGTGGAAACCGCCGAGATTTAGCGGGCGCCAATTAATTACCCATAGCGACTGACTGATAGTTAACGCTTTAAGATTAAGATCTTTCCTTTTTCTGGTTGCGTTCTGTAATGGCTGACACGTTGTCATATGGCCGGTTTTAGTAATTTTAGTTGAATCGGACAGTTTGTTTGCGATTTTACTTTAATGATAATACACTGCGAGTGGTGATTAAGTTTGCGAATCTTTGTGTGTTGTTTGTTGGTGAACTGATGCAAGATAAAATGGCAACCCAACAAAAACATTCCTCCCATGATTCAACCCTTAATACTGCCCACGTGTACTCGAACATTAATAACTCCGCCTGCGATCGAGCAGAAGACGCATTCACACAGGATCCGAGGGAAACTATAATTACAACCGCGGCGGACGACGAGACCCGAGCGGATGCCCGAGTAGGACTCATGCAGTTGTAGCACGCTAGCGTGGTGTCAGGCCAATTAGAAGCAGACTACGGCAGGGAGCAGTCGGACCCAGCCCGACCCCTGGCGGCGGGCGTTCTCGGACAGAGAACCGGCGACGATATGTCCTTTATTCCACTCGAGCGGCGTCCTGGTAGAATAACCGCTAACTCTGAAATATACGACTCCTATTCAATGAACCATTCCGTTTTGCAACCTATTCCGAATTCTGACTCTCTAGGTTATCAAGCTACAACGCCTCTTCATAATCATCCATCCATTGCTCCCTCGGCGTCCCCCTTCGATGAGATAGCGACGACATCAAGGGGGCGAAAGTTTACAATAGTACTTGGCATATAGTTTTCTTTTCGCAACAGGGGACTCACTGAGTCCCGACAGTGATGAATTTAGTATAGACAGTGCATCAGTTGGAGACATTGTTGACTAAATCAGTGGTCATGGGTTCAGGGTCTCCTTCTGATGATGAATTATGTTTGTCCTGTGCTTGTTAAACAATTGAAATATCTTTGCTACATGGAGCCCACAGCTTATCCACGACCTTTATAGAAAGATGCAGCTGTATTGTAGCTGATGTGGTAGCTTGTAATCCAGTCACCTTTAATTGCTGTTTATGATATTTGAATGGATCACAACATGATCTGTAAGACTATGTCATATATACTTGGAGACTTATTTTAAGATTCTATTAGAGCAGTATGTCTATTTGAGGTATTTTATCACAACTCCACTTATAACAACACTAAAGGCTATTTAAAATTGCAACCGATGTCATAATATTATCACTTTAATTTAAGACAGCAGGAAAGACTATGAAATTGATGACCTAAACAATTCCTTTACGACTATGAAATTGATGACCTAAACAATTCCTTTACTCGAGCGGCGTCCTGGTAGAATAACCGCTAACTCTGAAATATACGACTCCTATTCAATGAACCATTCCGTTTTGCAACCTATTCCGAATTCTGACTCTCTAGGTTATCAAGCTACAACGCCTCTTCATAATCATCCATCCATTGCTCCCTCGGCGTCCCCCTTCGATGAGATAGCGACGACATCAAGGGGGCGAAAGTTTACAAGTGATTCCAGAAGTGTGGGGTGTGTTGAAATGGATGAAACAGGACAGCCCAAACTTACAAGTGATTTCAGAAGTTGGAGATTGCGCTTAAAAGATGATGAAGAGAATGAAACTGTAAATAAGAACCAGTGAGCTTGCAAATAAGCCTAATTCTTTTACTCCATGCTGTGAAAGATAATGCTAGAACTTGGAACAAGAAATGTGTAAAAATGCATTGGTGTTAACAGCTGGGATTTAGCAGTTTAATAGTCATGTCATATCGCCGGTCGCGAATTACAACAATGACTGTACCTTTAAAAAATCACTGTAAATAGACTATAAGAGTGCCCACTCTGAAATTTTCACCAATTGTTAGGAACAATGAAAGCTTTGCATGGGAATTATTTGATAATATTCTGATTTTACAAACTGACCTTGGTCAGTATCAATAGGTTACAGTTGCTCAGAAATTTGTTGTCACTAAATATGAATGCCTGTGAATGCTTTACCCAGATAGAACTATTTAATACCTTCAATTTGATATCTTAATTGTGTCTCTAGGTGCAGTAGAAGCTGAGATACAGCAGTTTGAACATCGGCCGGTCAGCAGAAATCGGTCAATTTTGGTAAAGTTCACTGACCCATATCTCGGACACCGGTTGACCAAAAAATCTAAAATTCTGGTTTTGAAAGTTTTTCACAGTGACTTATCACCATACCAAATTTCAACAAAATTGGAAATGATGATGTTCATTTTTTTCTTCAAATGTGTTGATTTGGCATGGAACGCCCCATCAATCATCACATTTATTGCACTTACTGGTATTGTTCCACAAATAACACCAATTAACATATCAACTGAGCCCCTCATTCTGAAGATTTGCAACATTCACCACTGAGCTACATTGCAGTTTTGAATTTACTGAACATAAACCGAAACCAATTATATAGGCCTATCGTACTACAAATGAAGAAGACATTACATAATCCGAGATTTTTGCATCACAAAACCTATTTTCCTACAAGCTGTCCAGAAACAGTACCCCAAGAGAAATGCAGTAAATTAATTCTTTGTTGAAACATCTGTATTGTACAGGAGACTGGAGTTGAGGTCAATTTTGCATATGCATACTTGAAATTGTCCAACTCCCAACAGCCACTGATGCTAGACATAAAATCAAGATGAGGAAATTACTGTACAAACTTGTGCATCATTAGTAAATTTTATAACGTTGTCGGTACTCTTTAGAATAAAAAAACACCATACTGAATATGCATAACACTATGACTACTTCAAAGGAACTATGAACAGGCTACTAAACTTATTCAATTAAAGGACCATTCACAAACTACTAAACTTGTACAGAAACCTAATAAAGTAACTAACAATGTCTCACAATGGACAGGACTCGTGGGCGCATACCTACTGAATGCGGCTTGCGGTAGGAGACATTGAGCAGTGACGATTCATTCGTGTAGTCAACTGTCGCGAAGCGACGACGAGACATGACAACTAACAACACAAACTTTTTGGATGAATTTTAAAAAAGGCATTTACTTTCAATTTTTATATTAAAAAACATAACATATCACCCAGCATTATTATTATTATTGTGTAAAGGTTCCTTTTTTAGTGGCAATGTACGTGTAGCAAAAGTGTTCACAGCAGATCCTTTGCTTGATAGAGGTATCAAAATTATCATCCATGTGAATTAAAGGTTCAGGATAAATGAAACCTTGCAAAATGGTGTAGTGTCAAAGTTATTGTGATAAAGTGGAAACTTCAATCTCATTCTAATACAAGACATCACTTTAAAATACATAATAATATCCAAACAGTAAATATAGCAATATATTTTTCCAACGTGTTATTTTTGCAACCTGCAATCAGCTTGATTTCACTTTGTTTTCCTTTTAAATTGAAACATTAAATTTGTCCTTTGCCTGTCTAGTCACAGTCCATGATGAATTCATTAGACAGTCCTTATATTATATTTGCATGTTGTCGGTCTGTGTCAGAGGAAACAATGGGAAAACTCTCACATGAAAATAATTTGCAAAATATTCAATACTGCTAAGCATGTCAATGTATAATTACAAATGCTGCTGCAACATCAATGACCCTCCATACCATTAGAACATTCTACATATTACAGTAAGACCACTGTTACAACAAATTGGGCTTCAACAGTCTAAAGAACAATTGTTCACATTTATGAATTCATTGACTGGCAACTGTTCCAATGCTTACACATCGTGCCTTCAACTCCACCAGAATTTAAACATCATTGAATCTCGTGAAACATGAATGCTTATGCAAAACCGGTGGCTTATTTACAACATGGCACAATTACATGCAACGTTTCTTAACAAAATCTCTACAGTGAATTGAGATCAATTCAACCACAGTATCGAACAGTCAGTCCCTGGGCAGTTACTGAAAAGTCAGTAAAAAAATTGTCTACGATTCCAATGACTCCGCACGGTGTTGCAGTCCTGGCTACAAGGCTTTGCTGTCTTGTTTGCAATCAGAGTAGGTTTCACTTGCAACATTTCATAGCCCACGGAACACTGTTTTTCTGCTTCTTGTCCAGATAAAGTTCTGTGAATTCTAATCAGAATACAGTTTACGCTTGTGAATGCGAATTGAAGTGCGGCCCTGAATGACTAAGAAATGCTAAATGACCCTTTGGACATTTATTGGCATAATGACCTTTCTCACCACACTAAACAACAACAGAAAAACAAAAACTAATTACTATCAAAAGAATATAATTTTACAACTTGATTGCATAGCAAAAAAATCAGTTACTATAAATCAGCTTGCATAAAATCCTTTCTTAAAATCCAAATTTATCATAAAACTAATTATGATAGAGCTGATCTACAGAGTTAAGCCTTGTTCTTCAAATTTGTTCTACAACTTTCTTTAGTCTTGATGAGTCAAAATGTCATTAGCTGAATTCATACCAAATAGAAAGTTGCAGATAAACTGATAAAATAAACAGCTTACACCCACCTTAAAACAAGTCACTTGGTCAAGTGGTCGAAGGTCATGTTTTAGACTTAAGTTGGGTCGTGTAGAGGGTACAGTGTCTGAATGGTGGTTGGCACCCTGTTCTCTTTTAAGCGATGGTATCAACTGCGGACATGCGATAGCCTTGTGCCCAACTTCATTGCAGAAGTGGCAAACAAAATTAGCCTTCTTGGCCTGTGACATCTGGGCCTCCTGGGGCAAGTCAAACCTAGGGCTACAAACAGAGATCAACAAACAACTATGTATATGGAATTTATGACTGACAGCTTAAAACAGTTGCAGACTAAAATATCCAGTTACTTAAAGTGACACGGTCATTCTGTAAACTACCATCCCAATACATATGTTACATTCCTCTCCAAAATATTAGGATGAAGCGTTTCTAATCAACTAATTGCTTACTTAGATATATGAATAAATCCTTCTACTGCAGTAGGGTTTTTGGAAAAACCACTTTCCCGAGACCCTGCGGGTCCACCTCCTATTCAACTTCAATGGCACATGGACTTGCTCCTTTTCATGTAGGCCTACACCAGGGATCGGTGTTGTACTTTCTGCTCTACATTCCTTATATGTCTGATGTTAGCTCCCTGCTAAGGTTACGTGGACTCTTACTATGTACAGATGACATTCAAGCATAACGTCCACTGCCATGCAGCTGACGCAGTTGCCTCTGTTGGGGGAGGGGCTGATGTGCAATTAATGCACTTTCTGGTTGGATGGCCTCAAATCACTTGCTTTTGAATCCATCCAAAACCCAGTTTGGTGGTTGCAAGACAACTGGCTTGTATAGACATGCACCTGTTGGCTGAGACCTATCCCATACTGCTTTCTCGTATCGCCTTTTGCAGCATGTCAACTTGGTCACACAAAGCTGTGACTACCAGCTCTGTCAATTGTATGTTGTCCTGCAGTCCGTCCCGATCCCATGAAGCTACTGTAATTGTGGCCCCGTCAATGCCTTCATCACCAACCAAGCTGATCAGTGCTGTTCGGTTCTTGCTGGCCACCCATCTGGATTAATAGGTTATCCTGACCGGGTCCTTCGTTCTACTGCTCGGCCTAATGGTCATATTCCCGAATGCGTCCCATTATATGCGCAATGCTTTTCACTGGAACCCATCTCCTACAGAATAGCAGCTGTTGCCTGGTGTTGTCTCACTGGCAGTGCTCCGTCCTACTTTTTTTAACCTGATCTCCGACTTGCCCAGGCTCGCATTAAGGTAGGTGCTAAGGGTGCTGCAGCACCCGGGCCCGCGGGTTTTGGGGCCCGCATTTTCGGAAATGATGAAATTTCTTAGCAAGAATATTGCAACAATAATAAATACGAAGTGATCGTCAACGAAATTTTGTCAAAGTTCTCCTACACATCCGATTTATTAGCTCCAGCTTATGAATTGGTTGAAATCGCAGGAACTTATTGTTATTATAAATTTATCTTTGGGCACATAGTCGAATTAAGAAATGTGGGCCCTGTTCGGGAAATTTTTTGCGTATCTTCGGCCAAAAATTTTGATGACCTTTTTCAGTCGTTTGGTTGAAATTTGATAAAAATCTAAAAATTATCAGAAATTTTTTTCCGCATGTGTGGGCCCCCTAAAGTGTGGGCCCCTGTTCGGTTGAACATGTTGAACATGCCTTAATCCGGCCCTGTTTGGGAGGTATCTTAAAAATTAAATTATAAACCATGCGGGTCAATCATTTTTACTGGCTTCTTCAAAATAATTAGAGAAATAACGTTAGAAAACATGTTATTGTAGAACTCCTAATTTCTTAAACCTATTAGGCCTATAGCTTATCATCTTCTTCTCTAGTTTTCTGCCTCCGAGTCTGGCTGAAATGTCCGATGCCACTTCCTCTAACTTTCCATAGGCCTATCCATTTGCTATTATCCATAACCTGTCGTGGTCCTCCTCTTGTTCACTTCCCTTCATTTTTCCTTCATGACCGTGCTTTGCATTGAGTCTGCCCACAACCTGTGCCCTACCCACTTCCTCCGTCTCGATCTCTTTCACTGTATAGGCCTATGTACTCTTCTCCGATAATTCCTATTATATAGGCCTACCTAGATAATTGGTGCAAGAAGATCATGACGCTCTAAAGAGCGGTTTGCCAGGATATTATTGGAGTCTGCGAAAGAAATATGATGCTATATTTTATTAGACCTGAAAATAGGAAGTAGGAACTTATAAATTTAAATTTAGGAATTACGATAAACTGAAAAGAGAAAGCAGGAACCAGAAAAACGGATGATAAAACATTGACATGAAGTGCACGTGGTGTTGTTTGGATTTGAGACATAAACCATGAGAGCAAGCAATATAATCATTAGAAGACTGGAGGTCTTCGAGATGTGGAAGTGGGAACAATGAAGAAAAACAATTGGGTGGAACATAAGCATAGGGCTTATAAATATAAATAACAATTGAAGAAGCTAGTCCTTCTGTCACGTATAGACCTACATCTACTAGACTAGTGTAGGAAACTTATACTTAGAAACAATTGCCCGCGTACCAAAGGAAATCTCCTGGGTGTATAGTGTATACTCATTAGGAAACACGGTATAATTACATGTATATGTGCCTCCATGGCAGACCAGTGGCTGACAGAAGACTGAGAGGAGGGCCCGCAAGGTTACCACAGCACCCGGGCCCGCACTAGCCTTAATGCGGCCCTGGACTTGCCTCCCATCGAGTTTTGCGTTTTTTGGCAAAAGAGGTGCTCCTGGTCCCACTCTGCGGTCAGAGAGCATCAAGCCATCTCAGTTGTTGGTCCATCCACTTGGGCTTACTACATTAGAATACTTTGCCTGCTTCCTATCAGTTCAAGATTTTTCTCTTTAATAGCCATATGCCTGAAAATGCCTAAGTAGGTGCACTCAGCCTAGGTAGGAATGCCATATATATTTCAGGAATTAATAACTTTTAATGATGCTATGCAATGGTTTTAGGTTAAAAATTAACAGTGAGGCTGTACTCTGTTATTAGTTTCACCATAATTTCTTTGCAGATCTCTCAAGACACAGTGTGTGATATGACAAATTAAATTCATGTTCAGCCAAATATTTAAAAATTAAATATTTACATAGTTAAAAAAGTAGATCTGAAATTTGAACTTGACGAGCTATATGAGGCACTATCACAAAGGAATAATGATGTATGAACATCAAATCACACGTGTACAGTAATGGCCTAGCGATTGCATAACACAAGGAGAAGCAAATATTGTCATCACATCAAATTGTGTTACAAACTCCTGACAGATAGAAAATTTATTTCTCACATCTGCTACAGTACCCCTTCAAATGCACTACTCAGAGGCGCTTCCCACTACAGCGCGGACACTGCATCAGAGTTTCACACTGAAGCGCATAAGCAATTATAAGAAAATTGTAGTATATGTACAAATATTTATTTATAAACTCCTTGTTCGACATAAAGCTAAAACTTACTGAACATATTTGCAGCTTGGACCATCAAGACAAAAACCACAGAGATAATTGAGGCACATAATTTTTCTTACATGACGATTTTTGCAATTAGCACCTGTAAAAAAATTCAAAACACAATTTAACTGGAGCACCATAGAAGCATTCATTTAAAAAATCAACCTTGCTGAGAGATCAAGAATATAAGTTAGAAATATTGAAGGAATAAAGTCCTGCAATTCACAACAGATTCAGTTTCAAATCGGTCTCAACCACAGAAATTTCAATAAAATCGTGGCACTACATCACACGTATACATGGTAGGGCAGTGAAAGTGTTAATAGCAAAGTGCTTAAGTATATGTATACTAATGCAATGTTAAAGGCAAACTGACCAATCATTATTTTGTTATGGTGGGTTCCTTAACTTCCTCCACAGCAAATTCTTAGTCCAAATCCATCTTATTGATAGAAATCTCAATGACTACATTACGAAAATCTCAGGAAAGCAATAATATTTATAGAACCCAAAGCAATGTTTGATAAACCAAACTTTTAATGTGAAAATTTCAGTTCCAATCTAATAGCCTACAGAGTAAGAATTGCTACACTACTTACAGTGCTTTGTTTAAACCAAAGAAATATTAAATCACTGAGAATACTAACCATGTCGACAAAAACCTCGGTCATACCAAGCACATATTTTAATCTTCTGTTCGGGGTCGATGTGCAGAAAAGGACATTCTTTATTTCCGCATTCACCTGGTAGACATATTAATCTAGATAAGCATCCAAGGTTATATATGGATACAATGAGGATGGGGTTTACCATTGCATGATGTACAAGCATTGCACATATACAATTATAAATAACACAGTAATACACTATGCAGGCATAGTGCATATTTATCCATGCATTGCATAGTCATAGCACTTTATTATGTAACGCTACAAACTAATTGGACTTAAACAATTATTCAAAATTTTAAAAATATATCTCATTATCTCATATAAATCGTGTTTGTTTATGCTCACTTTTTTTGATACATCAATCTACCACATTACTTCAATAAAATTTACAAGTATGGCAAAGTACTTCTGAAGCTCTGGTGAACTTACTCACCTAGACCATGCTAAACAATTACCTAGGTGCAATTATCAGCCTTCTTGCATACATGAGTTTTTGTCAAGTACACACTACTCAGTACCCACTCGCAATAGCCACAAGTACCTGGGGTATATTGTACCAAACATTTTATACATTTGTTTATGAATGCTCCTCAAATAATTAAATTTTGCATCAGATAGCCATTTCTCATGTAACACTGAACCTTTCTAGCTATGTGCAATGGCATTTTAATATATTAAATTAACAGCTTGATATGATTTAGTCACTTGATTAAGTAGCAACATGATATAAAATGTGCAATGTGCATTTAATAACAGCCAAGCTGAATATGCATGTTGCAAAATATAAGAAAACGCTGCAGCATAGCACAGGTCTGCAAGTGTTTCAATTTCATATCAATAAATATAACTTTTATTTTACAGCCGCGAATGACAAATAATTAATACCAGAGCTTAATCCAAGTCCAAATTGGAATAAAAGCTGCCCATGTCTGCGGATTATAGCATCAGCACAAGAAATGCTACTGAATCACATAAGACCGTATATAATATCTTACCAAATCGAGAGTAGAAATAACACTCTGGCATTTTTGTCATGTCGTACTCGTGCAAGAATTCACAGTTGTCACCTTTCTTGCAAAGACCTCGCAACCAATGTTTGCAGACAACCAGTCGTTCTCCTCGAACATGACGAAATGGACATGACATGCCTTTACTACACGTTCCCAACAGAAAGTATGTGCAGATGGCAGACCCAGACTCTGAAATAACAAACTAGAAGTGCTTGAAAAACTTCATCATATATATCAACTGCAATGAAGAAATAAAATACTAACAACACCAACACTTACACTTTAAAAAATTTTACTGCTAAAACAGGAATTAAGTTTTTGGTCTTTAGTTCTGATTTTAATATTCTGTAACTTTAGTTCTGAACAATTCAAACAAAATTTAACTAGACCATAAAATCAAAAATGATCCAGCTTTTAGAACTGTGCATTTCAAACAGAAAAAGCTTTTCATCATAATGTAATAAAATGAAATCAGATAACTAGAAGATTATGGCTATTGTGAACATCAAAATTAGAATTTTTTTTGTGTATGTACACATTTTACCATAGGCAGGTGAGAAACTGTTGGTGTTGGAGCGCATATACAACTTCAGTATCTGTACCCATCTGTTGTTTGTATTAGATGCAATATTTTTTAGTCAAATGCGCTTTCATGGACCCTACTCACTCACTGTATTTCTTAACATAAAAGTCAATGGTACACAATCGGCTCGGTTGCCGATATGCACAGGGCAAACAAATATTTGTGGGGTGCGGTGGTGTAGCGGTGGTTGCCTTGAAACCGGAAGGTTCGAGGCTCGAATCCACCTCAAGTCGCCGTGTAGGGACCTTGAGCAAGTCCTTCGCTCGCAATTGCTTGGGCGCTTCAGCATCAAACTTTGATGCAGTGACGGACTGTCCGCGCTGTAGTCGGGAGCCCCTCTGAGTAGAGTGCTTGAAGGGGCACAATAGAAATGGAGAAATAAATAAAATTAAAATAAAAAAATGACCGCCACATATAGATGGAATAGACTCTCTGTCCTGCAGTCCAATATTTCCATGAAAGTTAGTAAGTGAGCGAAGTAGTGTCCATAGACATAATAATAATAATAATAATAATGACGACAATTTCTATGGCGCCGTAACACAGCACATGCCGTTACAAAGGCGCCTCTACAAACACAAACATAATATATTCAGTTCGTTGAAAAATATGTAGCTAATTTAAATACTGGCACTGAAAGACAGAATATGTAAGATTGTTGGCGTCGCAAGTGTCAGTAAGGTTCAGGTCAGGTGTCATGAGGGTCAAGCGTCATGAACGGTTACGATCAGGGTCAAGGTTAGTGTCGTTATTATAAATCGTCCGTGCAGCATGCCCAGAAACTTTAATCCTCAAGTTTGTTGTTTCTATTAAGAAGTAATATATTTTTGTCGAAAGCTTTTTTCATGGACCTACACGTTCACTTACTTACTTTCATGGAAATATTAGCCTGTATGTCGCAGCAGGCTCAGGCCGATCTATTCCTCTTCCGATCTGTGGCGGCCATATTTGTTTACTCACTGCATATCGGCGACCGAGCCGATGCACTCGTCCACCGATCTACCTTTGGATTTATCTCGAAAGAATTCAAGCGCTTGCTTTCAGATAGGCCTAGCCAAATAATGATCACATTCACCAAAACAACGTAGCTGCATACAGTTAAGAACACAACATGTATGCATACACTCGTCAACAGAGCAAGCCAACTTACTGTCCATCCCGTGAAACGGCAACGGCTGACATCCTAACTGCGTCTCCAAAGCGTTCTCGATGTTAAAAGTTATGTGCTCGACGTTTGCCACCACCGCCTCCATGTTCAATTCAGACAACTGGTGGATCAAGTCGATTTGGATTCTATAATAAACTATATTTCATTGATATCAGAACAACGCTTACGCTCACGTAAGTTTTGTTCCTGTGCTTTTCTTCTTGAAGAAAGATATTAAATAGATTAGTAGATGAGTAAGTATGTAAAATTGGAGTGAAGTGTAATCTTATACTCGAAGGAGGGGAAGGTTACTAAAATGCCAGGCTCAAAGGCTTCATTGAAATTGTCATCACAACTGCGGAATTTATATAGTCTACAGCACACACAAAATCTGAATTACTGGAATCAGCTTGTCCACTCCGCAGGCGCTTAGCCAAAAGTCGATTTACATTATACGGGGTGTGCAAAAAGTAATGCATTACTGTTTTCAGCCCATATCTTGGCCAAACATACGAATTTTTAAATGAAACTTTACAGTCTTAAAGGAAATTCATATTTACGTACAATGGCCAAATTACAAAAAAATATTTCAAACAGAACAACGCGCTGTGTTCTGCAACTCAAGTAATGTCCTTGGTCCGCTATTACCCCCATTAAGAATGTTTCCGACTCATTCCGCCCTCGTTCGCACAACCGTAAAATTTCTGATGCTGCCGCTTTAACCAGATGTGGTTTTATAACACGGATGCTATTTAAATCACCTTATTTTTTATTACAGTATTTCTTTTCTGTCTATCCTTTCTCACCCACATAGTTCCAGCTCCATAGTTTTGATGTATACTATGATAATAGAATTGCATATTTCAATTTTTTTTATTATTGTACACGTTATATTCTGTTCTCATCCATTGTTCGCTCAGTGCGATTGCAGGCGGTTCAATGAAGTAATACTTACTTACTATACGAATTTATTTTATGAATCTGAAAACAAAATAGATCTATGCTGGTAGATTTTGAGTCTTTGGTGTCGGTGAGTGATAATATAATTAGGTGTGTTTTTAGAGACATTATGCACTTTGAGATATAAAATAATATGAATGAAATCCGAAATAGTTTGAAGTTTCACGACGTTTTATCGTACGTGGATGTATATGTATATATTATGGCGTTAAACCAGAAGTTATTAACGACAGTTTCAGGATAATTATGTTGATAATTATGGTCGTCAGTCAAAACTTCATGATTAAGGCATAAAAAGCTAGTTGGTAATTAGATGTTACTAAAGACCTTAAACTCTTTGCATTTCTCAAACGGCAGCAAAATTGATTGATTTGTTAAAAGACCCATTGTTATAATCTATTCAGCATTTTAATGCATTCAGCATTTTTGCTCACCAATCAACATGACCAAAGTTAGTCAGAATTTGTAATCAGCATTTTTACTCTGGCCAATGAGAAAATTTTACCCGTGCCGTCATATTTAGCCGGTATGAGAACTTGACCCTTTTTTTCCATATTTACCGCAGAATCGTTTAAAGACAGTAGCTGCTTGGGATGGATATAGTACAGAGTCTGCGTCACTATGACTTTCCTGAGTGCACACGAATGGCACTTGAGCAGCTTGCAAACCTTTTGAACCATGGCAACTCTGGAATACCAGGACTTGGAGTAGCAAATGAAGACCTAGCTGAACAGGTGGTTACAGAGTTCATCTTTGGAGTGTCCTCGGTTAAGTCAAGGCAGCAGAGGGTAGGTTATTTGATTAATTAAATACTGTCTATATGTTTTTGAAGTGCTTGACCTTAACATGTAAATTATTAGAGAGGGAGTAGGAAGGGTTCAAGGGAGGGATGGTAGGGAAGGACAGGGAGAGGGAGTAGGAGGTAGAGGGCTAATATAGTGTAGTCTAAATGCAAATCTTGTAATGAGGAGTAGCATACAATAAGGCATCGGTCTCCTGCCTTTATAACTACTTTGCCTCTCTTGTTATCTGGTTACCAGACTCTGACCTCCTTTGGTCGACTGTTACAGACAACCCTCTGACTCTACACAGCACTCATGAATAAGCTGGTGCCCTATTGGGATTCCTGGCTTTCAAGTGGTGCTTTAGAGGCTTGGAGATTATGATTAGGAAACTACCTACATGTGCCAACTGACTAGTGTTATTATTATGCCTTAAATTCCTTGGGTAGTGTTGAAGTGTATCACGTTCTTATGCACAGCGTTTCTTAGATGGGATGGAATTCTTTTTTACTTAATCAAAGTTTTGGCGCATTCTAACTTCGCTGTTGCATTATAATGACAAACACTCTGTTGAGTTTTTCTTGTCTATGGAAATTTCAACTTTTGAAGGGTAATTGATGGGTAAGGTGTCTGTAATACTTGTTTATCTGGACTATCAGCACAAGTTTGGTACTAAATCCTTGTCTGATCAAAAAGATTTCTGAATTTCTGTTTCACTGGTGATCTTTAGCATAAACTTCACTATGTAATTATTACATTGACCGTGTATTGCTGATGGGAAGCTAGGCTCAAAGGGAGGGTCCTGGTAAGTGTACCGAACGTTAGGATCATGTGATGAAATCACATTCCAAAATGTTCAGTGCTTTTGTAATTAAGTAACTTCTATTATGTCAATGTCTAATGCACGAGGCGTCAAATGATGGCACATCCAAACCAAGCCATTATCAGAGTTTCTTGAGAGTTGTTACACGTATAAATTTTAAACTGTAAAAAGGTGTACACATGCTTAAAAGGATTTCAACTCTATTGTATAGATATGGACTAAAATTAGTCTAGAGCTGTTGATGACTATACTAAACATTACCTGACTGTCTTTTTTGATTCCTTTCAAAACAGAATTACTCTGTTATATATATTTTGGTAAATTTGACAGAAGCTGAGCGCATTACAGGAATTGCAATTAGTCGAACTGATCCTCCAGTTCTATGTTCAGCACAAGGATGAAGCGGCCAAACATTCCGTCTTCAAAGCAATATTTCTTCGGTGTTATGACAATGACGTGAAGCTGTCTGTTCTCACAAAAGTTATTTCTATGGCTGTTGGTGTTCAGAACTCTCATCTCCTAAACTCAGCAGCCGTTTGGATGCAGGTCAGTTTGCCTTCATCCGTTTTGTTGAGCTCTGCCTGCTTATTTATTGGTAACAAGAAATCTGTGTTTTCTTATTATTAGTAGTAATTCATAAAATGAACAAGTGCATACTGTACAGTGCACACAATAAATGACAACAGTGTATAATGCATCACTTAACACTTGAGTTCCAGTCAGTTGAGTTAGTGTTTAAATAAGCAAAAAATAGGCCTGCCCTACTAGTATTTCTAACTGATTTTGAGATGAATCGGCATGATAATAAAAAGCAAGCAGGGACCCTCGCATGTTCAAAAGTTTTGTATATTAGAATGAGTAATTTCAACAATTATTTTGTTCTGAGCTTTCGGTTATTTTACTATTAGACTTAATAAATAGCATTAAGATGCAGAACTGTGCTTTCATGGTGGTAGGACCCTCATCTTGGAATGGCTTCCTCGTGTTGCTTTGCTCCCTTTCTAGATCTCCTCAGGCATTCCTCTTTCATCTTAAGACAGGAGCACCTCAGAGTAGTCCACTTGAAGAGAAACTGTACGAATGCATTTAATGAATGAAATAATGAATATTTGTTTAGAAAAGAAAACTTATATTGTCATTTGTGTTAGAAACAGTTTTTCTTTCTTTCTGTTTTAAAGCCTGTTGGTCTTTATTAATTGATGGAATGTTTTATAGTCTGCCTTATTCAGTGTGAAAATTTGATGTGTACAGTTTTCTTGGTCTTCCATTTGAATTCCAGTCTGGGATGCAAGTGACAGAACAGACAGCTGTGTATGGATAATAATAGACTTAGATAAGTGTGCAGTCCAACTGTGTGTATGTGATGGTGAATGCTGATGATATCTGATGAGTAGTATGAGAGTAGACATGGCTTAGAAAAGATTGCATAGGGGTAAAGCTTTATGGCCGTTTTCATTTGTTGAAGTAAGCTGATTAAGTGCGCAACTTTGCATTGTCGCAGGAGATGTTTTAAGATTAAATTGAGCTCAAATTTAAAGTCTAAAACAGTAGCATCAAAACACTTTCCTAATAGGGATATTTTTCAAGGTAGTTCACAGAAACTATGTGCAGGAGATTTTAGTTGCATATTGCATTTCATAATGTTTTTACATTTTAACAAATTAATTACGTTACTTTTTACATTACGTTTTAACATTTAAAACTCACAGTACGCAGCATAGAGTTGTAATTTTGTAACTGTTTCCTGTTTTATTGGAATTGAATAGACAATTTTTGTTTGTTGATTGTTTGATCACTTTACTTTGTTTTGATGCTTTATTTTCAGTCGCAAGGATGCAATTCTGAAGTGGTCATGACTGTCGTGTCTTCAATAATTCAGGACTACTGTGGTCTAGTGCCAGACACCATCTTGGCTCTCAAGGATTTGCCCAAAGTATCGACCCACTTTACATGTGCAATGATGACTGCCATTACATACATCTATTCTCTCCCTGGTTTGTAATCTAGTTCTTTGGTTTTTTTTATGTTTGACAGTTTGGCTGACTACTTGGAATTCTTTTTATGCAGAATTTTCTAATAGTTTCTGCATATAGTATATGCAGACATATTTTGTTATAGTTGCTATTTCATCCTTTTGTTCTATAAACAGGTCTAGCTTTAGAATTTGCTTATGGTGTTTATATTGCTGCCTATCTGAACTTTGAGGCTTGCTGTAGTTTACATTTAAAATGTAACTGTTTACAGGCTGGCAGTAAAACAGGCAATAATTAATTAACAACTTGAAACTGATTAACAAGGAAACAACTTATAAGTTAACATTCAAGTGAAATTCCTTTGCGCTAGATGTGATTGTGATAAAGAGCTTTGAAATCGTTTGCCAGATTCTGCCACAAAAAAGCCGATTATTTCGAGCCAGCTGCTGGAGCGGATGATTGATTGGATGACGTCCGACTCTCGACTGGCTCTCACTTCGATACATCAGACTCAGTATCTTCATTCTCAGCGCTCAACTCTTTGGACATCACCAACCAAACCCAACACCCAAACACCCATTCCAGGACTGGTGCGCTGGTGTACGAAGGCTCCGCTTATGATGGCCCTTCAGAGAAAGAAAGCGGTAAACTTATTTAGCATAAATGGCTTGTAGTATGATAAACTGGGTAAAGATTTAGCCACTAAATGATGAGTTGTATAAGCAAAGTGAGGTTTCCTGATGCCATATTAGGGATGTAAATGTTATGATGTGACTAATTTGCCATTGCTCTGCCTCTGATGCAATGCATTCATTCATTAAAGAAATTTATATAGCACCCTTCAGGGCTACTACTCAGATGTTGTCCTGACTCCATTTGATTCCTGTTGCTTTGATTAGAATAATAATGAAAATAACTATATCATATCTTAATTTGTATAGAAAATTAAAAAAGTATGGATCTTGTGGTGTAAAAGGGTCGTGAGATAACAAGCTTATAAGAAGACAGTCCTTGGCTATTGTGGATTTAAGTGAAATGTTTGCTTGCAAGGAGTAGAAACATACAGTTTATGGATCTGTTTGAACTATTATTTTATTTGCTTTAATTTTTGTATTTTAAAAGTTTGAGACGTGGTGTGTTGAATTAGGAGGATGCTGCTCTAGTTCAGTCACAGGAGTCGCAGAGATGCATGAATCTGTGGACCAAGCTACACCTGACCATCTTGCAGACAATTCTTCAGTTCCCTTCGATTCCAGGCGCTCCTCAGCTCGAACTAATTACTCTCGCGGACATGATGATGATTGTTAAAGACATTGCTCTTATTGTGCAACTTCTTGCTGGTGTCCCTAGCACAATGGACGCCACGGAAACAGCTGTCGATAGATTGGTGCAGGTGCTGCAGGTCGCCCTGGCAACCGGTGCCTTTCGATGTAGCATCGGTAGGTAGTAAAATCTAGGTCATTCAGTCTCAACATCATTTATATTTGATCACTTGGGATTTCTTTTGCCCTTATATCATAAAAATCAATGTACTGGGGTAGCTAGAATAAAGAATTGCAAAATTGTATTTGCTTAAAGTTCATTATCACTTCGAAATCTTTTGTGCAGTTAGAGACAATATCTGATACTGAAATTGACTTTTAATTGCTTGTCCAGTCGAGCAAGGTAGATTTGACAATTTGTGCTGTTGTTTCTTGTGCTAACTTGAAGTGCAGCATCTTAATGACTCAAAGCATCAGAAGTAAATTAGCCGAATAAGTTTAGACATTTATAGATACTTTAGCAAACCACTCAATTTGTTAAAATGCATATGATATTTTGTTGCTTTACTAAATAACTTCTAATTGAATTACTGATCTATTTCATGTTTCGTTTTCAAATCAGGTGACCTTCGTGTTATTTGCCAGACAATTCCACCTTGTAGGTAAGTACTGGTGACATTCTTTAAACACACTTTCCAGAAAATGAGTGTCTGTCGTATCGTATAGTCAACATAGCGAAATACAATCTGAGATATTACTGTTGTAAAATATTCTGTTAGAAATGGATTGATTTTGCACAGCATCAGGCAGACAAGAATATCATGATCATTGCGGCTGTTAACTGTTAATGCAGCCGATAAATGATTAGGATTGTACAACTGGCTAACTGGCTCCATATTGAGATCTTTCTGTAGACAGTATTGTATGTATGTATCTTCGTTTAATTCAATAAACAACAGACAGAACGCTGTAGGTTTACATTAACAGTATGGCTGCTTAAAGCTTATGGTAAAAATAGTTAGTACATGTTTTATTGGAGGCTGTTACGTTCTAGGCCACAGGGTAAATAATCTCTCATGTTTTATATATTGTTTCTAAATGTCAGTTCTAGAAGCCACAATGTTATTGGCTGTCTTTGCAATTTCTCAGATGTTGGCAATTAAATGAAAAAATTTGAACTGTTTAGTGATAAGACATGTTTTGGCTACAATGCTACATGGTTGTCTGCATAGTTGATCTGCCAAAGTTTTGAAGCTTTACTACATAATATATACATTGCAACAGGATCTATTGCATTTAGCAGGTGACATGATACACTAAAGTTTAGCTGCAAATCTAGTCAAGTTCTGTTTTGCTTTCAGGTTATTAGCGATTGTTCAGAATCAGCATCTGTCTTTTGCACCACCTCCAATGCACAATGCATCGTAGAATTATGAATTGTGCTGCAACTCGTTCTTCAACAGACGTTTAACTTGTGTCAAATGGAACAATACAACTGTTCGTCGATAGGTTTCATAGAACAGACAGCTGCAGATGAAACCGTTTGAAATAGGTTTCAGTTGCATCGTTTGCAACCTTCCAATATTCGCCTTTTTTCTGTGTAATAAGCAACTGTGCCACTAGACTTAAGATGTTTTAACGTACAGTTAGCATTACATGGCTAAAAGCATGCTGCTTTATACACTTCCTGCAGTATATGCAATGCTTCCACCACTGCCTATACACAGTGCTTCTCGGACTTTCTGATGCTGTGGACCTGTCTGGTAATTGTTTGACCAACCCCTTTGTAGACCAGGTCTTGTCAACATCAGTTTACAATATTATATTGGCCTATGTCAGCTGAAGTTGATCAAAGGCCTATTAAAATTTAGGTTTCAAATTTTTTTTTTTACAACTATATTATTGATAATACAGAATGGGTCATGCTCTTATTTTACATGTTTCTCACTCCATAATATTCTGCTGCAACACAACATGAATCATTTCTGTGAAGACTGAAAATAAAAATTGTGATTCCTGTTGTCATTCTACGGTCCAGCAACCAATTCGCTTATCGACACCACTCGTGACCACTGACCCGGTGCCAGGCCGTCATTTGTGGGCTTGCACCAGGCCGTGGATCACAGTTACAGACATTGGTTATCATTGATTTCAAAGGCAGTGTTTATTTAGGTCTGTTTGTAGCGTAGGGGCATGAATTTAATTTATGAAACCTTATGCTAAGTTAAAATAACAATTTACATATTTGACTGCAATGAAGCACCAATCTATGTTATAGCATAAACTGATACTTGCATGTAAAAGATTAAAAAAAAAGTAAAGCCAAGATTCTGAGCTTGACTCTTCTAATTTCTTAGTCAAAGCAAAGTCTTCTACTTTGTTTTCAGGAGTGGGTTCTGTTTTTCAACTGGATTATAATGAAGCTTTACTATATGTATCTCCATATACTCTAGTATTTAATTCTGTTTTTATAGTTGCAAATACAGTAAACTTTGTTTTATTGAAGCTCATCATTAAAGTTCAATATATCTGAGGTCAAAATCGGTGAGATATATATTCATTTTAATCTCTATCCGACTCTACACTAATGAAATTGTGGATGTGTTTGTATAGCAACTGTTTGGTCTCAACTACTGCCCATTTGAATGAAGACCATGCCATTCAAGTTCCCACACGTGGACCATGGTAGCCCAATATTCAAATATCTGAAACCTCTAGCCATATTAGAGCCAGCACCCTGATGCATGGAGGCGTATCAGGCATACACTATAACCAGTGCAGCAAACTAGACCATAATATCATTGATATTATACCCATTTTTGAGCTTTGCAGCATTCTATACACAATCTGATATATTGACGCTTTCAATGCTTCAATTGGACCACAGAGTACGTTTCAAATAGGTGAGGCAGGTTTAGTAAAACAATCCTATTGTTATGCATTTGCATAGGTTGTAGCTGGGCCTTTTATACTCCATACAACCTGAAGGTAAAAAAACTGAAGCATCACTGTTCCACCATCCCTCATTTCCACAAAGCAACTGAAAAATTGTGACTACCATCAGTCTTTGGCTAATGGGATTGTATGTGCAAAGTTTACATTACATTCGCTAAATGACTAGGGACAGTAAGTTGCAAAAAATCACAATCTTCTGAGCATTGATGACTGTAATTGTTATATACAGAAGCAGTTATAAATGTGAATATTAAAAAACAACAAAAAGACATCAATCACTACCCAGCATGCTGCTTCTTTCACCAGATGCATCGGCCTACAGAACCAGCTGCCTGTGCACTCTCTTGTCAGATTCACCATAGTATATACAGCACTTTTCAGTGAGAAGAACTAGCTAAACAGGAACTTTGAATCATTGGCAAGAAGTAGTTTGTGCAAGCTATACAAGCGTCGCAATGTGCCTGTCGAGCAGATTTATTTTATTGGAAAGCAATGCATGTGGGTAACTTGTTTGCAACTCCAATATACAGCCAGGAGGAATCCGGCCTTACAAGTATCACAGTGCACACCGATAATTTATTTTTGAATGCCAAATTATTACCTATGCAGCCATTAAAAAATGGATGTTATAATTGCAAAATGCATAGTAAATAAACAGTCGCAGCAAAGAATAAAAATAACTTGTGCATTGGGCAGATTTTGTACATGCAAATAATAACCGTCTCTTTTCTTGGGTCCACAGTGTGCCAAGAATCTCTCAAGTATGGTACACGACACCTTGGACAATGGGTTATTCAGTCCGAAATAAACTCCTTAAGTTTCAGAGAACTGAAAATTTAGTTGGCCAACACCTGCTATGTTTGGTTCAAATCCTGCATAGGGCAGAAATTTACATTGAGGCAACTACCAATAGATACTCCTTAAGATGATATAATTATTTAGCAGTTCAACTTGGTCGCTTTCACTCTCAGAAATTGTGGGGCGCGGTGGTGTAGTGGTGGCGTCGTTGCCTTGAAGCCGGAAGGTTCGAGGTTTGAATCCACCTCGCCACGTAAGGACCTTGGGCAAGTCCTTCACTCACAATTGCTCAGCGCTTCGGCGTGAAACTCCGATGCAGTGTCCGCTCTGCGGTCGGGAGCGCCTCTGAGTAGAGAGAGCTTGAAGGGGTGCTATAACAAGTGCACATACAAACAAACAAACCCATAGAAGAGCTGGGCAAAGGATGTGGACCTTATCTGCTAGGTGCGCCATGTTGCCAATGGTTGAAGAAAGGATTCAGTTTAACTGCAAGGATATACGTCAACCTGTGTTATGCAATACGCCACATGTAGTTCTGATGCACGATTTTGGGAATTTTATGGCCAAATAGAACTTAGGAACATCATTTCTAAAGCTTTAAGCTGCACATAATAATGCATTTTTAACAAATTAGATACGTTGCCGTCAGGGCTTAAAGTGTGGCTGGACGGTCATGGACGGCGTCCATGCACTTATTTGAAAATCTGAACGCCATCCTGCCACTTATTGGCTAGCACAGCCTGGAAAGGTAAGGGGTGTCCAGGCACTTCTTTTGGAAAGGTAAGGGGCGTCCAGGCATTTATTTTTCCACACTTTAAGAACGGTTTGCCACCTTATTTTAAAACAGGAAATTAAATTAGTATTTACGCAGAAAGATGATAGGCCATCAGCATATTTATTAACCTATACTGAAAGTCAAGTGATACATTGCAAAGCACAAAATCTACACAATTGAGGTATGTATTAAATTAACCCATTAATGACAGGCATGTACTAAAATGCATGGGAACCAATGCAACTCATCGTTACAGGGTTAACGGCTTGACATTCGCCTCACATCTTGCAAGACAGTGAGCAATGATTGACAGTTCAACACAGCTGGACCATAACCCATGCTGCTCATCACCCCAAAAGTAGTTTCTGAGATCACAAAGAACCATCATTATTTCACTATTTGTCTATTACTATTTGTGTATTACTATTATTACTAGACTAGCCAATTGAGGTACGGGTTCACCATGAGCAATCTCACTTGTAAAGTTAAGGAAGTAAAGGTTGCTTTGCTGAACTGTTAAGCATGAAGTATTTGCCTTAAACCTTTACTGACCGAAGTGTAGTAAATGATACAAGAAATACTATATCCTCGTTCGGTGAAGGGTTAAGAGTTACTATACCATCACTAGCATATCAAATGTACAAATATTCACTACAGCTACTCTGCAAACTGCAAAACTTTGTTTTGCAACTTCATGTTAAATAAGCTGTACTCCCTGACAAGGCTTTTGTGTGGTGTTCGGAAGTTTTGAGATGCACATTATGTGTCAAGTCGGATAGAAACTGACATCACATCTCGCTTATTTTGAGCCTTGGATATAATTATTCATCTCAAGACGATCGATGGATTCAATATATTAAAAGTAAGAATAACTGGGCAATGTGGCCATTTTAATCGATTTAGTCAAATTTTGCACAATACTTTCAAATTCAGACAAGTGGCTTTTCATAGCCTATATTCTATGAAACAACACCAGCCACTTGGAAAAGTGAAATTAGTAAAAAAAAACATTTAGTAAAAAATTACCAAAAATTGGTATTGCTGTTGGCGGTTATACTGACTACAGAACTAGCTCTCAAAACAGTCAATTGCAGAGTAAAACAGAGAATGCTTTATTCAAACCAAATGTTCACAGAAACTATATTTGGAATCTGAATTTGTAACCATCTACTATTAACAAGGTTGTTCAGTCATTGCTTCTTCAGCTGACACAAGAAATTGCAAGCAAATATACAGAGCTGGTTTTAGACCGACCTGGTCAGCACGACAATCTCTAGAGAGAGACAGAGAGTGATAGAGAGAGAGAGCTACACGATTGAAGTTCCGATGAAAAAAAGAGCACAAAATGTCTATCAATAACTATATAAAAAACATAGAACAGTTGGAAAGCAGACACCATTCATTAGGAAAACAATCAACAATCATTTGAACTAAAAATCAGTTATATAAAAACCCAATAATATGACACCAAAACCTAACAAACTCAAGTTGATAAGCTTTCAAGGTTATTAATTGTTTTCAACTAGCCCAGACCACTAAATCATTATGAAGACAAACATGTCAGTTTGAAGCAGAAAATACAGGTTCAGACAGAAATTTGCAGAATTCTAGCAGTAAATTTGTATGATATTTGGCCACAGTTTTGTTTAGCTTTAAATCTATCATCCTTTCTTTCCAAATAAAGAACTGCAGAAGGGAAAAAAATAGCAAATACCACAACCAAAGCCCACTGCATCAAACCCTGCCAAATATTGCGAACATAGAATTTTGGGCACATATTATTCTAGAATGGTTATCAAACTAAAATCCCACAACTTTACAATGCATTGCACAAGTTGCAAACAAAATCACATATATACATATACACACATAAATATATATATATATACACACACATGCATGTATATATATGAATATATATACATGCACATTCCACACATGTATACATTATACACACTGCAAACAGTTAGGTAGGGTCGATGTGAATTACACAGATGACATACAGATATCAGGATAGCGGTATATGCAATCGTCAAACTAATGATCTGATTTGTAGAAGCAAAACAGAATCCATTGGCTTTACAAACAATTGACATTTGGCTGACATCAATCTGAATTAAGCTTTTCACAAATTCCAGCATACTTAATAAAAAGAAACAAAGCTTGTCACACGTACTACACAAATGAAAAATCTGCATTGCAATTACAGTCACCATGCCCACTTGATAGAACTCCTGCATGCGGAGGCATGTGTGAAATTACGCTGCATCAAGTACTAGCACAACTGTGCACAACGATGCATGGCTGGACTCACAATAGCATTGGGTGATGCGGCATATTTTTTCTTGTGTTTTCTTAAAGCTTGAATCTGTTTAGCCAGACAGCAGTCAAATTAACAAATTGGCATAGGCCAACAAACTACTGCTCAACATACAGTTGTTACATTCCAATCTTTTACACATACATGTAGTTATGTAATCTAACAATTGACATTTCACTTGGAGCTGATCCTGTAGCCAACAAAACGACAGCAATTCACCAGGAAAGCCAAAGAACGTTATATGACCACTGCACAGAAAGCCAAAGAACGTCATATGACCACTGCACAGAAAGCCAAAGAACATCATATTATGACCACTGCACAGAAAGTGATTTGTCATCATTTGATATGATACACAACAACAATAAGTTCATCATAAGCACAAATTCAACTACAAGCAAAACGGCCACATTACAACTTTCTGTCACTTCATTTAATGGTCTTTGGTACACTAGAAAAATCCACATTAAATACCTGTGCAGCAGCTTTATGAGCCTTATGCAAGTTATACAAAATCAGGTTTCCTTATTCGACAACAGCAAACACGCTACATTAACAACAGCATATAAATACTATCGTGATAGAACATTTTCTAGTTTGCACACTGGGCTTTCATATAAAAAATTGCTGGGTAACTTCAGGGAGCAGAGCTAGCAACCACTCTAAAAAATCTGTATGGCTATTGAATTTTGTCTTAAATCATATGTTCACAGACAGGAGCACAATAATTAGAGGACACTTAAAATTCAGTTGACGACCAACAGCAATTCGCACATAGTTTGGCTCTTTAAATGACAACACCATGCCACATGGTTTACACATATATTTGTGATTGCAACTATTGTCACTGAATTACTGCTAGTGTTACTGCAAAATAATATATGGGTCACAAGCAAATTAATGGAAGACAACTTAAAAACTGAAAAACAGTTTCAAAACTACAGAGATGGAGAGGCAACATATTTATGTGCACCCCTTTTGGAAAGGCAACATATTTATGTGCACCCCTTTATAGACAGATCTTGGAAGTTTGGTCATAGATGGAATTGTCTTCCAACACAAGTCAAACACTACTGCATCACTTCCTAACCTCTCAGTGACAGTCCGGATAGAAGGGTGACAAACTTAAGTTGGCCTGGAACAGGAATTCCCAATGCTTTGGCAATACTTAATTCACCAGGTTTCCATTTGTTAAATATAAAGTGTCAATGTCATAAATAAAGCACCAATGAATAACTGCAATCACCTGGTAGAAGCAAGTATGTCAAGCTCATAATAAAACACCACAAGTTTACAAAGTACACATCACAGCATCATTGTGTCTACAGGACATCCATGAAGCATACTTTAGGCACTCAAAGACACAAGAGTGACATCCACCATACTTTGCAACAGAAACGCTGCTCAATCTAATCTAATCAATTGTAAAGTGCTTCTCACAGCAAAGCCATTCAGAAGCACAATGTTGCAGGTTGATGTTGTTCAACAGACACTAATGAAAAATTGCTAGCGTCAGATCGACAAACTCTTTGCAGTAACTACAAATTTTTTCTGGTCAAAATGTGCACACTTGATTTGCATACACAAGAACAGTGCACTGGAAATGTTAACAGACATTTGCATGGTGCACTTGACAACAGCAACATAACAACTAACGTGCATCTTGGTCTCTACCATAGTTCAACTTCATTGCATTGGCGGTCAGGGACTCCAGTTGAAGATCGCATGATTGGGAAAGAAACTGCCTCCGCTTGCAGATAAAAAAAAAGGTTCAGCGTGGGGGGAATTCACAAACGAAATAAAACCGACAGCTTTCTTCAGCACGCATGTGCACACACACATATACATACATATATATATATATATGTATATGTGTGTGTATATTATACATACAAAGTGACCTAAACAATGCTCTCAATCAAATTTATTTAATTAATACACTTGTTGGCTTTTGGCCATTTACCTAACACAAACTTTAGCCTTAGCAAGATTAGCACGAAAATATTTTTAGTACTGTTTCACTAAATGATCTTAAAAAGGTTAACTTTAAGCAAAACAATCTGATAAGTAGTTTTATGTTCAAAGCAATTTCAGCCTGGATCAATGTAGATAACATCAGTCATTATGATCAACTCAACTTAATATGGTGGTGGAGGTGGGGGTGTAGGAGCAGGTTCACTGGGCAGTGGAGGAGGCGGAGGAGGTGGAGGCTGTAATGCACCAGAGCGCGGATTCGCCTGATATGATGCAGTAAGGTGCGGAGGGTATTGCTGGGCGAGACCGGTTGGATAGTTCTGTCCCAGATAGTTAACCGAATACGGATTCTGGAACTTATTCGTCGAACCCTGGCTACCGTTTCCAAAATTTCCCTCCGCTTCCAGACGAGGAATCTTTTGCTTACTGTGGGAGTCAGGTGATGAAGGACGCTTGTGACCTTGGTCGCTTCGGGCTGGATCCGATTTGGAATGCTTGTGTTTTCGTCGGTGGTGATGCGATTCTTCGTGATGCGCTGAAGAGCCGCGCTGATACTCTCCGGAAATTTTGTCTTTGCTTAGCACTAACTTAACCCCTTGTGGCGCTATACCACCTCCTCCGTTGTTCTTTGAAGATGGCACCTGGGAAGAATGGCCTTCGTGAGAGGTTGAAGGGGCAGGATCTGAGGAATAGGCAGCAGTCGCCATGTATCGTTCATCACCTCCAACGGTTTCGTGTTTTCCAGCTGGGCCACCAAGCCTTATCTTCAGCTTCTTGATTTCAGTCGTCTCTGGCGTGCCACTGCTTGCCTTGTATTGGCTGCCTCCTTCCACGCCAGGATTCTTGATTTTATATTTGAGATCACCAGATTCTAAGTGCGATTTCTGAGCAGGTGGGGGAGTAATGATTTTTAGCTTAAGAGGAGCATTGGCAGGGTTGACGGCTTCAACTGCACTGTGCCTGTCACCACGTGAATGATGATGCGATTTTTTGTGATGTCGCTTCATCGGTTCTGAGCTGTTGACTGCCAACAGCGGCACGGCGTCTGGTACATTAAGTCGTGTGGAAGGTGTGGGATGCGGTGCAGACTCTATACCTCTTCGTTCATTCTTGCTAGTGGTGTTTGCTAACAAGTCTGTTTCATGTTGCGATTGTGCATCACCCATCGCCAGCTGATCATTGACCGACCTTTCTTTCGTTTTCATCCGATGATGGCCAGGTTCTGCGCTCACTTGGCTCGCTTCCGCTGCTGATGGCAAAGACGTCGTCCGGCCACTGTGGCGACTGTTCTGACTCGGATCGACTGGCTGATGATGCGCATTCACCGCGGTTTTATGCGTTGCAAGAGTGGCTGCTGAGAATCTGAGGTGACTGCTGCCGTGGATGTGCTCCGGCTTCAGGATCACGTCAAGGTCAAGCTTGTCCCGCGAGTTTTCCGTCTTCAGACTTTCTAACAACAGACCGTCTCCATCAGACATTGGCAGGACTGGCTTCTTTTCACTTTTGGGATCCTTCTGTATCTTTGCAAATATATTTTCTCTTGGTTCCAACTTTACTGCATCGGATGGCATCACTACCGACGGATTCAGGTCACCAAGCTGCCTGGAACCAGTAGCAACAGCGTCGGGTCTGGCAGAGTCCTTTTTTGTCGTTTCAGCCAGCTGCTTTCTCTGTTCCTCTTCAGCTTTCTTCAATTCTTGTCGTCGTTTGTATTCTTTTGCAGATACAGTAGTCGTTATGCTTGCCTCTGTCTTGACACGCCTCAACTGAGTATCACCAGCAGACACAGTCGTTGCACTGTTTACAGCAGCCTTCTCTTGAGAATTTAAATGAGATGGTTTTGCCACCTGAATGCCTGAACTGGTGGCAACTACTTCTTTGTTCCAGCCCGGCGCAACATCAGCCTTACGCTGAGTGCTTGGGCCTGCTGAGCCCTGAGAGGCAGTTGCCGCGGCGGAGCCACCGGCTTTACCTCTTTGATTGAAATTTTGTGGCAACTCAAAATGCGTTCTTTTTTCCTGCTGACCTATGTCCTCTGGCGTAAGCTTGTTATGAATGATCTTTTTCTTCAGTTTGTTTGGAAATTTATCTAAAGCGGCACAAAACTGCTGTGTCATTTCCTCTAGACTTTCTGGATTGACTGTAGGTTCTATGTACGTGTACCAGGCTTTTCCTTCAGTTGACTGCGGAATCTGCAAAATTTCAATCAAGCACCAATTCCAAATTCACTTTGAAATTCCTTGATATTTTTAAAACTAGTGAACTTGAAAAATTGCTACAAATATATCAACCATTGATGTGCAGGACCATTCTTTGTCAAGTAATTTTTCTTGTTTGGTATGGAACACATCTAATCGGGAGGGGGGGTGCACATTTTTTGTCTCCATGTCACTCTCTACACTGAATGAGCATAAGTTACAAAATCACATGCTAAGAACAACATACTTATAGAAGAGCCAATCAAAGACAATACTGTCCTTTAACAGAGCTATAGATAACAGTAAAACCAGGGATGATTGGTAGAATGCTAAAAGATGAGTGTAATCATTGTCAAAAGAGTCCTATTGTTAAAACTAACACCATAACAATGTAGCTATTAACTGTCTGTATGCTAGAAGATGTACATATATCAGAGTACATGCACATACTTAGTACTGTCAATGTTTGAACATCCGTATTGCACAACAGTGACTGCTAACTAGTTAATAAAAAAACAGAAAAAAACATTTACAAATGAGTTTACCTCAAAGCTGGACCACCTGCAAGCGGCATGTATGCAGACACAAGCAACGACCGATGTTGGATACCGAAGACACATCGTCGTCATAAGGAGGCTGAAAAAGAGATTTAAGTTCAAAATCTCTAAAGTATTTTATCTTTCATCCAAAGTGTTTGAACACAAATATACCAGATGAGTAACAACAGAATAAATACATCAAAACAAGTTAGAACTTAACTGTTAAGTGATAATGAGAAGAATTTTATCACATAGGGACTGATGACAAGTGCTCTCACCAAGCAACGACTATTTATAATTAAACAACATTGAACTCATGATTTCTCAGTCATTTCTTGATCTACAGACATAATATAAACATCGTTCAATGGCATTTATCTCTTCTTCCATCTCATCTGTACTGTACTGAGTCAGGAACAAAATTGTTAGGGTGCTTAAATCTGGCTCAAAGTGTATCCCTTTCTAATTTTTACCATTCAACTATGCTTTTCTTGTCAAGCTCATATAGAAAAATATGTTTAGTGATAATATACGCAACGCATCATGTGAACATAAAAATGTGCAGATATTAATGCTAGACAAAACACACACAAAATTTTGCTCCAGAGCCTACAGGTTTCCTGAGGCAGCCACGGTAATGTGGCTGTGCACAATAACAGACAGAAAAAAAGAGCTGCAATACCGAGCAGACCAGCAAAATACAGAGAACTGAAGATTTCAGGTAAACGAAACACACAATAATTATTCAGTTTCAAGACAGTCTTCACGCATTCGTAAACTGGCGCTGGAAAGGAAGTCATTGCCACATTTGAAAATTCTACAGTTTGGCAGAGGAGTCTAAGGTGTTGTGGGTAAGAAACTGAAGAAATTACTGGGCATCTCGAATCCCTTGAAAAGGAATCTCAGCAGAAATTCCCCGCTTAAAGAAGCTATACTTGTACAAAATCCTTTCGATGGTTCCCTGAAACAGTATTTCCGATGAAGACACTAACTAATGAGTTTGGCTTTAACAAACACTAGACTGTGGATTTTGAAGCTGCTTGCACAGATGTATTTCTACTGACTATCAGCTCAAAGATTGCCGTGGGAACAAAGTCAATCGCAAGAAATAATTGGTATCTGCGACACTTTGTTACCCATGGCCCATCATATATGAGGTCATTGACCCACTGTATGAAAAATATGGATGCATGATACTTCAAATGTGAATCATCACACATTTAGTCAAATTTCAAAAAATTTGATGGCGTAAATAAAACAAGCGAACGAGACGAGTGAATCAAGGAACCTTTTACATCGAAAACGTCAACAAAGACGAGCAGCCATCATTTTTGCTTAAACTGCCAGCTGGAAATTTGTATGACTTATATAGGGCCAATTCAGAAAAGTAAAGTCCTATCCCGTTCCATGAGGAACATAGGGAGGCGCTCATCTCCTTTTCCATGGCCCTGAGCCAGCAATGGACGAATCCCAAGGTCCTGGATACGAGGCCAGTGTATCGCAGGACTTGCTGTTTACTTCCCAGCTTACGCCGGTACCAAATTATACTGCTTGGTGACAGAGGCACGTGTGCGTGAACAACTTGCCCAAGGTCGTTACCCGGAGTCAAACCCGCAACCTCCCGCTCCGTGAGCGGACGCGTTACCGAAATTCAGAAAACCGATTTTAAAATGAATTTCTACACAAAACACCGGTTTGCTAAAAAAAACGATTAACAACCCTATTTTCTTCACCTTAGGCTTAGACCAATGTTTGCTATAATGCCTTGTTACTTAAGGGTTAAGACAGCAGTCAGAAAATCACGATAAAAACAACACATCACTTATAACTTGCAGTTTGGTTGAACTTAATTCCATCATAAAATTCACAAGCATGACGACCTGTAAACAGGACTAATCTTGCAACAGAAACAAGCAGCATTAGTCAGTAAACACACAAACAATAATGGACGAATAAAAAACAAGGTAGGCTTCAATACCTGCTAGAGGCCAAGAAGTATGAAGACTGTGCAAAATCTCTGGATGCTAAACCACAATAAAAAAGTAATTATAGGAAACATCCCTTCCCTCGAAAAGCCTAGAGCTTCATTTTCCTCACAAATACAACTTCAGTAAGCATCAAACACAAAATGCCAGCCAAAATGTTGTGTCAGTATCGGCACATCTTATGCCACGAGGGGCCTGGTCTCCAGGCATGGTGATGGTAGGTTTTGATCCCTTTCAAAATTAGGCATGAATCTTAAAATGTAGCAAGATTAGTGCGACTAAAGTCAACAAAGGCTTTCTGCGCAGTAACACATTTAAAAACTGATAGAACCAGAAAAATAAGGTATCAACATTCACAGCAATAAACCTCATGAAGACATCGGAGCTTCAATAGCCATTATCGCAACACAAAAAATTACTTACAGCTGTACCAAATAGCATTTTCTACCATATGGCAGAACATGAATACATGAATAAAGACAGTGCGGAGAATAAGTAAAAACAAGTACAAGTATATTTAACATGTGTTTAATATGATTCACATTTTATACAGTAGTTGACCATCATTTGGCCCTTCTCAATTCTGAATTTCTTTATGTAAGATAAAATAAGAATATTCTGTTATAGACCAATTGCTATCTGCATTTTGGTGTACATACATGGTATAATAAACAAACATAATGTGGTATTACAGAAGAGAATCATTGTCCTTTTAACTGAAAGTTATGCAAGTTTGCTGGCAGAAAGACAAAACGTTCAAAATTCTTGCATTGGACCTCCCATTGGAGATGCATCACACCTAGAGTGCATGAAAATATATTCTTAATCAAGTTTGCATTTTAAATGATCATTTAATGCAGCTGTGAAACTGCACAGAGAGGTATTAATTTTATACAGCACATTTATTAGATGTGCTCTAAAATTTATGTACTTGCTCAGGACTACTATTTGTATTCGCTTTAAAAATAATTTCGCCGAATATGAATAAACAATTCTGCACACTTTTTGGCCAAAGTGAATCGAATTATCACAGATTTAAAATTAATATCATAAGCATTATACTAAACATACCTTTGATCATGGTACATGTCCTTACAATAGTGGTGTGTGGATGTTCCACTGTTGTTTCAAATCCTGCAAGAAATATGGACAGAATTGCACACTATTTTGTTTACTGTAATTAAACAAAGAAACACAAGCAAGACATTATAAGGAAACAGCAAACTATGCCACAAAAACTCTAGGCATGAGCTCCTTACTCTATTTCCAATCATCAAAACAACCAAAATTGCATTAATTGCTACGATGTCGAAGACAGATCTCATTTTGACCCAAAAGGTCATACATCTAGAAGACAAATAATTGAAATAAACTAAGAAAACAATAAGCAGCATAGGTCTTGACACAGAGTGGCTCTGGTAAATGAGGATAGGCAACTTAAAAAGATAGGAAAACCAGACAGACCTGTCAGTGGGCATCGACTCAGATAGATCTACCAGTATAAGGCTAAGACAGTTGTGGCAGCATCACAAGGGACAAAATATCCAGAAGTCATCCTAGTAATACTAAAGCACATGGCCTGGCTACTTCATCAAGTTAGGGCAACTGAAGGTTTATAGTACGTTCGCTCACTTGGGAATAGCAAGAGCTCAAGCTTCCTACTACAATTCTCACTTAATTGTGAGCATAAGAATTGCAAAGACAATTGCACATAAATTGTTTTGCACAGTTAATGCATTTCTAATTTGATAGAACATCTGAGCCACTACTTACTCAAGTGACAGCATGCCTGATGAGTAATTTTATAAATTGCCATTTTCAAGTCCTTTTTTCTTATCGAATTGTGACTTACAGAACATATTTGGCAAATATGATGACAAATCAGCACAGTGCTGTCAGTGCAGAGCCGTTAACATCAAGTCATTGGGAACAAGCCATCATCACACATAGAAATTATAAACTGAACTGCATGGTAATTCGTGATAACTTCAGCATTAACAACAACCGATTGATTGATGAGCAACTGAAATGTTCACTTTAGATACAAAATAGCCACTCACCATGCCAACAAAATCCACTTACCCAAAGTCATTAACAGATCGGTTTCACACCAATTGATATCTTGTGCAGACTGCATATAAGCCTGGAATTTTTAAAATCCAGGGTTAATATTCAAGCATATGTGGCTCAGGCTGCGTAATTCGGTTCTATTCTTTCACCACAAACTGGCGTTTGAAATTTGCTCACCCATGCCTAAAACGGGACGTGGCTTGATTGGAAGTTATTAAGATATGTAAAATTGCAAAATCTCCATAAATCTCATCGGAAATACAGTAAATAAACACATTAAAATTCGAGAAAAAATAACAGCACAGCCATTTGTAGCTGCTAGTGGTGATCCAACCTGTGAAATGAACAGTTACTAAGAGCTTTAGATATATAGCATTTCAGGTCTGCATGAATAGTACTTGAACCATTCGAAAAGGTGACATATGATGTGTACTTGAAATATCTTCAGTAGCGTGGTCATTAAAATTCTCATATGTCATTTCCACAGAATCAATCTATTTACTACAATGTAATTTGCATGCAAAAATTCATCATGACCCAGGGAATCTGAACTAACCTCACAATTCTTCTCAATGCCTGGAAGGTCTCGGTTAAGAATAGAATACGCCACTGGAATTACATGCTCCATTTTTCTCGGCTGCTCTTCTACTTTGGCAGCAAGAAATACGCATGCAGGAGCCATGCTCTAAACAAATCAGAGCAGACTTCACAACACTGGGTAACTGATCAAATATAGAATATGAACAAATGAAATCTTAACATGGATTGCAGTACAACAACAAAATCAAACAGTGCAAAAGACAAGATGCAGAACAGATGTTTAAACCAATTTAAGTGGCATTCATCCATGAACAGGAAGTATCAGTGTCTTTGTTTCTCCAGCCTCAGCATTTGAAGCCAGGCAGCCAGTTCTCTCCTCTCCTCACCTGCTCTTCCCACTGACAATGCATGGTCAGCATGAATGGTCAATGGTCATACGCAACTAACATACATCCTTGTTTAGTACATCTATACTCAGCATTTACAGACAAAAATGGTGCCAAGATCATGATGTCATTAAACAACAAAAAGGGATGTCAAGAAAGACTCAAGATACGCAGCTAACATCATTAAAAGGCACAAGTAGAACAAATGTCTTTCTGCCCTGGTGAAGATTTAAACAACCAACCTTTGTGTTGACAGTCCAGCACATCAACCATTACACAATCATGTATGACAACATGTGTATGCTCAATATGTCAACCATTTTCTTAAATATAATTATTTAACTAGGGCCGGTAGAAGTTCATGAAAAAAAAGCAATAGGTTTTGCAAAAATATTGGGTGAGAAAAATCATGGTAAATTGATGCCTTTATTTAAGCCAAGATCCAACACATATAACAACAAAAAGACGCTGTCATTGTCTACAATGCCACAAAAAATGCCAGTGTAAACATCCTGTTTCAGACCACTAAGGTAGACTTATTCATAATAATAACATAGATTACAAAACAATGACCACTCTCTACAGTCTACATCATTTGGACTGCTTGACCAACATTGCTCTAGAATGGCTTTGTTCATTCCTAAATGAGAATCAAGGTATGACTTCAATCATCATATTACAAAAGTAAAACAATACCAATGTTAGGTTAGCTGCATGTGAACTTAAATTCAAATCTTAGAAGTTAGCACACTTTATGTGTAAAATAACTCGAACATCAAAAAGGGATACGTTAAACAATGGAAAATAATTTGTTAGAAATAGTAATAGCATTTTACTAACTTTGTATGACATATTGGAGAAAGAGTTGAACATGTAGTATCTGTGCATGTAGACAATCGCTGTATTAATGCACAGTTGGGTTCTAAAATTAAAATCAATCAAAAACTGTTACAGAACATCAGAATCATCATCATCACATATCTGCGACACAACTGAATACAAATTCAACCACCACAGCTTAATTCCAGTCAAAACAGTGCAATAAATTACAAGACCTTCACCAGAAATTGGTATTCATACCAATAACCTCCTTTAAAACTGTACAATATGGCAACAGTAACTTACAACCTTAAAAATGTTATCAATTTTTACTTGATGATACATAGTTCCAAAAATATAAAATGCATGCAATCTCATATTCCAGCAACAATCCTGCAAATTTTCTATAGGTTTTTCAACCATAAACTACAATATACTCAATGAAAAAATGTTGTTCCTGTCAACATTTTTAGAATGATCTGTGCATACACAATATTTGCAGCAAGCAAATGTGCAGACAAAAAGAGAAAGCAAGCGAAATAATGGTTTTCCATAGCATGTAGCTAAATATTATGTAAGAATTTTCAAAAATTAAAGATTGTTGAATCAGAACATGGGATTAATTATGGCGTTTGTTTCAATACTTATGGAGCTACATATCATCAGGTAAATATTTGGCTACACAGCAACAAAGAAAATACACCTGCACAAACTATTCTAATTACCCTACAAAACATCATTCATTCACTCATTATGGACATTTATATAGTGCCTTTCACGGTTACTACTCAGGAGTGCTCCCAACCAAACCTGCAAATATTGGCAATGTGTGCAATTTTAGCGCAAAATCTACCGTAATTTTCAATATTGGGCTTTGATTGGCTTAAAAATCACTGTGATGCGTGGCAATTCAACATTAGCAAAACACCAATTGGCGATAATTACAAATGTCTACCAAATAATGGAATGATTGCATTGAAATTATAGAGAAATTTGTAGTTAAGGATGATGATTTTAGTAGTAAATCAGGCGTGCAGAAGTACAGGGACGCCGCAGCCATGGGCGACAGAAGAAGAGATGGAGGGACATGATCTAGCAGGACATGGAATTTCTTGATTTGAAAAAGGAAGACGCTGGAGACAGAACAACATGGAGACAAAGGATCCTGACCCTCCACAGCGAGATATTAATCCTAACCAGAAGGAAAAGAAGAAGAAAGATTTTAGTAGTAATGCACAAACTCAAAGAACCTCACGGCCACACAATAGAGGAAGTTTCTCAAAGCAGTCACATAGGAGTGTCGGCTTGTGATGAAACAAATGAATTTAGCCTGGAGGCATACACATGAAGACAGAGGGCTACTATTCAGCATGCTGTGTAACTTGGTGATTGATTATATGCATGCCATATACTATCTTAAAGTTGTATTTGTAATGAGCATAGATTTTGGTGAGCATAAATTCTGGCAAGCTAAAATTGTTCCAATCATCTGAATATATTAATCTCGCAGTTATAGGAAAATTATAGCTGCATTTTTTGCTTCGTGGTCCAATTTCTAGGATACCAAAGCTATAGACTAAATAACAAAAACACTATTAGAAACTTTGGTACACCGATCCATGCAAAAAAGAATGCACTTATTAATTTATAACTTGCACAAAATGCGCGCAAATTTATCGCTTTCGTTGCAGATTTGTCTCAAATTTTGGAAGGCCTGTGAAATAAATTTTTTAGACAACCATAAGGATACGAGAATTATGTTAGAAATCTGCAACTGATTACACAATCAGATTTGGTAGCAGAGATGGATTATAGTGCCATGAATAGTGACTACAAGAAACGATGCTGCTGTAAGCGCTATTTCTAGTAAAACAACCAAGAACACGAAAATGAGAAATCTGTGGTACGCAAGTGGAACGATGACTACAGGAAATTTGGATTTTAAACATGATATGATCCAAAGAAAAATCCACGAGCAAAAATCCAGTTAAAAACTGTCAGGCCTAGTTTAACTTACCATATTTTTTTAATTTAACGATGCTCAAATATGCCGATTGCATGGTGTGTCGCCGAATTTGATTACAACTTCATACATGTATGTCTTGTGTCAAAAAATAGTAAGAACCTCTGCCTTAAATTACACACGATCCATCCGAAACTGGCAGTCCCCGATACTACAAGAAAGCCGAATTCCTCATTCTACACCCCGAATGCAATCCGGTATAAGAAAATAACCGTACAATAACTGTATCACGTGGAATATAAATTCAACCATTCAAATTTAGGCAAACTTTAAAAAAGGTTACAGTTGATGACAGTGAAATAAAAAATTACTACAGCTGGTTTGAACAGCAACTCTATTTTGTTATATCTAAATTTGAAAATTAAGTGAATACGGCGGAGTAGCATATCACACATACACTGAAAGCTTGTTCCCTATGTCTCGTATTAGAGTTGCGGCGTGAAACCGATAGTTTACTTCTTCTTCTGCTGGTATTCCACATCGTCTACTCGGCGTGTCACTCAGTTGCAATTCCGTGAAAATCCATCGATTAGTGTTTGTAGCCATTTATTTAATGAAAATACAGCAAAAAGCAGGCCTCACTATCCTTTACTACTTCAGTATAGATCCGCAGCAAATACTCTTCCCAAGTGACTTCCGATCAGAATGTGTAACTTCACCAAAGACAGAGAATTTGACAAGCGTGACAAAACAAACGATATTTCTACTTATGAAAGACGATAATTAAATACTTTTCGAATTTACTTTTAAATAAAATATAGTGTACTTTAAAATCGCCACCGCAGACGGAAACTCATTCGAAACCTTTACCAAAAGCGAAGAGTAAAACTTCATTTCATCGGAGACTTTGAAACAACTTTTATAGCACATGCATACAGTTTACAACCGCGAAAGATCAGCGAAATAATTTTTCCAATCGTTGACGCCGTCCGAAGCACAGACGCTCAGCAAAAGCAAAATACACAGGTCTATTGAGAGTTTGAGACGACTTGTAGGCCTAGGCAATCTATAGACTTACGTCTGGTCATTAAGATCAGATTCAACCTGTAGGCCTAATGCAGGTATAGGATACGAGCTCGGACGTCTGCGCGATTAAATAAATGCTTCAATGGTCCGAGGCTAACAGTGCAGTTGGTTCAGCACTTTTATGACAACCTGCATTTGGTTTCCATCCGTTTTAATAGTCGTCGTTAAGTGCTAATGCGATTAAGGCTCTAAAAACGTTCACCACGGTAGACCTAGGCCTTCAACTTACAATTAAGTCAAAGCCATCAGTAATCCTACGTGACACTAGGGACCTATAGCCTACAGGTCTATGCCGATGATAATAATAAATGATAATAATATTATATATATATATATATATATATATATATATAATATAACTATATGCTTAGGCCTACTGGCACATGAGACCAAATAAGGTATGAAAGAGATTAAGGTTTCTGGTAGTTTAGGAACTCAATCAAGACAATTCCGACTCGCAAGTCCAAAATAGGAAAGCTATGAAACTTAGCTTTAGCAGCACACATGGACAGTTGACCAAAAGGTGCCACAACCCGGCATAAAGGAGATTGAAATGCAGAAGTCCCTAATGCGCTAAAGCATGGTGGAGCAGAGCCAACAAGACAGTGACGCATATACAGGTCGATGCGGTAAGTAATCTGAATAATTATGTTGCTGGATGGGGAGCCAATGAAAAGTATACCACATACATAAAACGAGAGACATCATTTGGGGGCAGAGCCTCTGCCACAGAGGCTCTAAATTCGGTGGGAAAATCAAGTATTTTTCTATTTGTATGCATGTCAGAGCATTTGATGAGGTTTATTGACAGGCAGACAGACAAACAAAATCTGCAACTACCGGTACTACCGGAGACAGTAGGGTCAGACGAACAGACAGACAACCTTTAAGCCACTCAGGTTTTTGGATAGGGCCTGTACCGATTGAGACTGGTTCACAATGTCACAGAGGTACCCATCTATACGCCTACTTCTAACACACACATATATATATATAGTACCCTGATACCATATTCATAATGTAGAATTGCAGATCAATGGTAAGCATTGTTCTGAATAAATCTGAAATCTTACATAGGTCTACACATTATATGCACCCTGTGCATGACCCAGCCCACACCTATGGGCAAATTTCGGTTTCGTCCTACTCCACCCTCCTCGCCACAGCCTCACACTATCCCACCCAGCCAAACCCCATCCCCAACTCCACCCCACCCCACCCAACTCTTCAACCTTTGAAATCCATGGAAGAAATGTTTCACTTTTTTCATCCCGGCCCCACCTCACCCCACCCCAGGCCCATCCCCTCAAATCCACCACATTCCTCACCCTGCCCCACCCCCTTAGGAGTAAATTTAGGCTTTTCGCTCTATCCCTCCCTTCCACTTCGCCCCCACACCATCCTCACTCCACCCCAATGTTCCAACACACCCGCCTGGTGCATCACGCTTGGCTTTTGAGTAGCGCTTTATAAATTTCGAGTTTACGATTACGAACTAAAGTAAATTTCGATTTTGCCCTACTCCGTTTTCCCACTCCTGCTCCACCCCACTCAAGTCACTGCCCCACTCATCTGGGGTAGCTGGAACTGCCCGGTTAAATTCAGTTTTTTGCCCAATCACACTTCTTATCTCCCTCACCATCCCCCACCCTGCCCCAATCCCTCTGGTGTAACCAGTGTTCTCCAGGATATTTTAGTTCACTTGGCAAATTATTGCGTGTGCGTCAGTGTGTGCGTATAGAACTATGTATTTTACTACAAGTTAACGTAGCTGGCACGGATGGGAAGACATTTTAACGAGATATCTCGTAGCAGGCGGTTAATATGTTAAGGTGCATGAGCATTAAACTTTTTTTATTGATCTAGGGTACTAAAGTGTGACTTAGGCTTTTCATAAAATTTACCTTCTTGGACCAAACCTAAGAAGGTCCGAGTACAAATGAACACCCAGCAGCAAATATCAGAATAGAGTACCCGGTAATTCAATTGTTCATCATGAAACTATTTCATTTGTAATTAAAATCATCTTACCAGAATAACTGGCACAGTTCTAATCATTGCACAGATACATTAGTTAATGATATTTTAAAGTATAAAAACGACTTACAAGCGACACACAGAATCATTAATAATGTACAAAGTGACTTCTGCACCTGTCTTTGAATCAAAGTCTAATTAGGCCACACCAGCATACACATCTATATCCGCAATGTCAAATCAACTGCCTTAACAACAGCACAAATTTCCGACGAAATGATGGGAATAAATTAACCAGGAGTTGATCAAGCTTTCATTCCTCTGGTTAAACACCTCTTCTGTGTACTTAGCATGAGACTTCTTCAACATCAATCCTTTCAGGAAATGAATACTGAACTGAATCGTCGAGAATAAGATCGCACAAATCAGGCATGCGCAACCCTAGCCCGATTTTAGCATCACAGGAGCTTTTCTACGATATGATATATGAATTTAACCATTATTTTACACTACAAAAGACATCACTGGTAATGTATAGGATCTGATCAATCACAGCTGATTTCATCATAATCAGGGTTGCCTTTGATTTGGCACCTGATGTGAGTCATCACTGTAAACAATTGCTCGTCACAGGCGATAGGTAGATTACAGGCATCAGAACATCTATGCAAGTGGTGCTCAGTTTGTCCATTCAGGTAATGGCATGTTAAGACCGACTTTGTCACGAAGCCAAAAGGAATCCACTTTTTCATCATCCTAAAACAACACAAGAGTTTTTAAGAGTCGGCATGAGCTACATGCCGCAAAGGAAAAGGTTGTACAGGAGAAAATAGTTGCAGGAAAAACGTTTGAATCCGATCTACAGCTATTCAAATGTTTAAATATGTATCAAGCAATTAGTAGGCTGCTAACATCTACTCAGCTAATCACAATTACAGTTAGCCAAAGCACATATCCAATAAGACATACAAATACTAATAATTTAGTAAATTATTAGTATGCATTTACTAAATTATTTAAAGAAACTGTAATTTTTTACAAAGCTTTATATAAGATATGATATACACATGTAAAAGTAATATCTGCTGCTGACAGTTTGACCCATAAAATATTAAATTTTTATTGGGATGATTTACTCTTGACCAAAACACTGTCGACTGCACACTTTGAAAACCAATAGAAATTAGAAATGTAACATTAAAGACTATAGGCCTATGTACTACACATGCTGCCCGGGTTACATTTTGCTTCTGCCTACGCCACTGTATGAATGTACAATATTGTACATGCATTATGAGTTGTAATGTAGTTGAATAAATAATTATATGTCATTATATGAGCATTTTCTTCCATAAATCACAATTACACTTTAGGATTATAAACAAGTTTTGAACATGTTAAACCTGAATTTATGACAGATGTTCTAGTTAAGGTATGGTGTAATCACTTAGCAACATTAACACTTTTGACAGCATACCAGGTTTAAAAAATGGATGATCATAATGGAAAAAGCTTACTTTAGTCTTAATATAACCAGCATTCTGCGTCACAAACTGATGACCATCCATGCCCGTCAAATGTGTGTTTGTTGTTCCACTAATGCGTATCTTTGGCGCTAAAAGAAAACACTTTATGAGATAAAACAGCAGAACGTGCTATTAGGTGAATGTTGTAAAAAATAATGCAACCATTCTGTGGAAGCTCCTTTGATGTATGGTTGTGGTTGAAGGAATTTAGTCTGAAGCACAAACCACAACAAGTCGAGAACTTCAAAAGCCGATAATGGACATTGAAAGTCTTTTCAACAAATGTCCTTAGCAGCATGGTCATTGGTCAGTCATTGGTCAGTCACCTTTTCAACAACTTGCAGGTACACATAAAACCAATTCCAACTCCTGCTGAATTGACTCAGATGGCTTCACACACAGCTACACATCCAAGTACATCCACAATCCACATATCTCCGTAACGCTCATATGCACAGTTCCTGCCAGTATAAAATCCTCTGTGCCAAGCTCCAGCTAGTTTGGTTGTACAAACAGTGTAAACATAGAGGGTCATGTGTAACATTGTGTAAATCTGTCGTTCTACCCAAAATAATGCACTGATTGTAATGTACTGTAGAATGTAGATACACACAAGTTTCAGGGCTTAAAGTGTGCCTGGACGCAGTGGACGGTCATGGACGGCGTCCATGCACTTGTCTTAAAATCTCAACGCCGTCCAGCCACTTATTGGCAAGCACAGACTAGAAAGGTAAGGGGCGTCCATGCACTTCTTTTGGAGAGGTAAGGGGCGTCCAGGCACTTATTTTTCCACACTTTTGGCACTGCACAAGTTCAGATACAACATTTGTCCAAATAATATGTATTTATACACATACATGTATATGTATATATTTACAAACCTTGACTTGCAGCCTGCATTGCAAGACTTTGATGAACGATTCTGCCATAAATACGATATCGAGGTATGAGTTTTCCAATAAGAACACCGATAACAGCACCTGAAAATATGAAAATATCATTACCCTTTAATTTGTCTCCTGCTAATCCAGCGGTTCTCAACCTGTGGGTCGCGACCCCCACGGGGGTCGCCTGACGATTTGCCAAGGGTCGCCTGAACCCTTCAGAAATTTTCAAAATATATACGCGTGTAATACCAAGTTCAGCGCGATCCACTATGCTATAATAGAAACTTAAAATAAATTTTTACTTGTTCTTTTGCTATAATTAATTCTACAGATTGCGGCAGCTAATTCAATTTTTTGCCACTAATTTTTTAGCTTTTTAATGTAAATTCCTCTTTTTACATTCTTCTAAAATATAAAACAATACCCTTTTTGCTAAAAGAATCTATGCAGTCTACTATCGTCAGGCCTATTTATGGGAGAAGAATTTGGAGACAGAGGGTATTGGTCCCCCGAAGTGTGTGATTGGGATTGAGCTGCTTATTATCCCCCATTATTTCCGAAATATTTTCTAGATACCACTATAGATTTCTACAGAGTTAACCGCCGTTTAACCATAGGGTCTAATGACCAATTTTGCTAAGATGACAGCCTAAAATATATATTTACCGCGTGCAAATAAAAAAATTGTGAGAACTGAAATCATGAGTACTTTTATTCTGATGACAGCTGCCTTAAAGTGCTACCAATGGTGTGCAAATTAAAAAAACTTAACAATGGGGATGGTAATTTATTGAAGTTTTTAACCGTGTCTTACAGTAGCCTACTGAAACTATGAGAATTTTTTCTGAGACAATAGATAAAATTGCGACCATTGCAGTGTGGAAATAAAAAAATTAAACAATGGCAGGAGGATACTTTTTAAGTCCTAAACCGCAACTATCAGCAATGAAATACTGTTAAAATGCTACCATTGCAGTGTGGAAATTCAAAAAGTTTTCCAATAAACGTATAAGGCACATCCCCTCTCAAACCTCTATTCGACTCATTCATAAAGAGCACAAGTAAGGTTTATGAAATTGATAGCCTTCCTAAACGAATCAGCCAGGTGAAAAGAGTGCTAAGAAAGAAGAACTATAGTGACCGATTTTGAAGGCATAGTCTGTTTTTTAATACTTGCAGCATGAATAGACAAACTACAACGTCTTATTTGTAATGACATTTTGTCGGTCGAATCAATGGAACCCAACAAATATACTGAAGCGCCATTCAGTTACCAAACATCATAACTATGCAGGAAAGCATTACCAGTAGGCCATTTTTAAGAGCAAAGCTGATGACCCCAAGAAGGCGCACTTGAGATGGGATGTTTGGGGAATTCCAGCACCAAGATGTGGCAGTTGATGAAGTGTCACAAACTTAATAGACATTAATAAGTATGAAACTTCAACTTCAAACTGCCGAATAGGTAGCCCTCAGAACCGCCATTAAGAGCCAGAAAACTCACATGGTTGCCAAAAGCAATTTCGAATTATGAAGTGAACATTTATAACAATGAACATTGGGCAATGGTCAAAAATGCTGTTAGGGAGGAGGGGAGGGGTAACTCGATAAAAAAAATTGGGGGTCGTCACAACTATCGAAATCTTTTCAAGGGGTCGCCGCACTAAAAAGGTTGAGAACCGCTGTGCTAATCATTCAACATATCCCATTGGCAAAAAGAAATGGCTCTTGTTATTCACATTCATAATTACTCTTGTTAAAAACAGATGATAATGCATAAAAACAGCTCATGCAAACATCAATGCACAATCATTTGAATGCAAACCCTTTTGATGTACAGTAATACAGTTGGCTCCTAAATTGAACTCAGTATTGGAACCACACGTCTCATTATAGTCTACCCTTTGACAAGGTTCCAGTATAAATACATCGTTAAATACCTACATTGCATGTTGTACACAACTCCATTCAATGCAGACTGAAAGAGCTGTCTAAGCTATGTTTATGTATGTTGACAACACCTAGATATTTCTTCAATCTGACAATTGTCTCATCTAATTAAGTTCCAATCACTTGCTTTTTATTTGCATAAATTAATCTAGCCACTGCAGGTGAAAGCTTAATTACAAATCATAAACTACAATAGCCAGGTTTCATAATTTAATTAACTTGCTTCAGGTGAAATCATAATGGAAAAATCATAATCCGCTGTGAAAATTGAATTCCGTTAGTAAAATGGAGGAGTAAAGAAAAAGAGGAAAACCGAGACAGATGATGCTGGACTGGATGATGGAGGATGATTCAAAAACATTACGCAACAAAAAGAAAAAAGTGATTTTATTAAATCTCATCTCAAATAATTGTTACCAAATGAACAACTCGTGTTCAAAGTGTCCACCACCAAACATGTTATGGGTCCTTTTGTAAAGTTCTTGATGGCTTTGTTGATGTGTTTCAGAGGTACTGGTAAATCTTCCCATATCAACTCCAATGCGACCATCAATTCTCTTATTACTCTTGGCTATGGTTGTAGAATGTGGCATTTTTCTAGCATAGCTCTCCACACTTGATAATCCATCAGGTTCAAATCCGGAGATTTAAGGGTCATTGGTTTTTCTGAATGAAACCAGACCAATTGCCATTGAGCCAATCTCCTTTCATTAACAGCACATAACTTGATGGTCATCATTCATCAAGCTAAGTGACTTCGCAGTGACGTGCAGCTATGCTTGTACCCATAGGCGCAACCACCCTATGGGACCCACGGGACGCGTCCCCCAACTTTTGAGTGGTCCCATTGACTTTATCATTATGGTCCCCCCCAACTTTTAGGACGTGATTCATTTGGTCCCCCCCAACTTTTAGGACGTGATTGCGCCTATGCTTGTACCCTGTATCTTTTCAAAATAATAATAATAACGATTATCTGGCAATATCAAGGCTTTTTGATAACAATTGTTTGAGATGAGACTTTATACAATCATTTTTTGTTTGTTACTAAAGTTCTTAATTTCGTTTTTGAAGTTAAAATAATTAATACTTTTACTTCTATGGTTCGTTAACAAAATCATTTATTCTTACTTCTAATTTCAATTGTCGTTCAGTAAAATATAAAAGAGCAACAGAGAAATGGAAGTCATACCAGTGCTGATTCCAATCTGCAGTTGAACATAGGAAACATTGGATGAGAAGACAGCACTTAGCAGATGCAAAGCCAGAGTGCACATGTCAACTGCATGCGTTAGGCTTCGTTCAGGAAGGCCACTGACAAACATCATTGCCTCTGAACTCGTATCATTACCAACCTAGAATCACAACACGGGTAGACATATTTAAACCCAGAATATTTATCTGGTGCTTCTAGTAGTCTACACTCTACACTACCCTGCATGGTATTACAATAATCGTGTAAATCTTGTGGCAAAACAACCATCTCTCATATAAAAATAAAGGGTGGTAACTATCTCTAAAAACTATCTCCTTAAACTCAGCCACTATTCACACTCTGGCAGTGTCAGCTATGAGTTGGGATGAAGGAGGAGATGACAATAAAAATCTTTGTTATCACACAACGTCCTTAAAATGAAGATACATGTCAGACATCGGAAATTCGCAAAACATGCCAATCGGTCTAACACTAATCAGAATATAATGACCAGAGATCAGTTAATGACATAATAAGCTTAATGTACTGGGTATGTGAATATATTATGTAAAAGCATTAAGTATATATACATACACACATACAGGGTGCGCCAAAAAAGTAATCCCCTACGGTTTTTAGCCCATAGCTTGACCAAACATAAGAATTTTTAAATGAAACTTTGCAGTCTTAAAGGCAATTCATATTTACGTACAATGGTCACATTTCAACAAAATATTTCCATCAGAACAAAAGTTATATCACTTTTAGTGAGACCACCCACCGTTTTCGTGTCTGGCTAATCTAAAGTAACTTTCAAGAACCTCACAAGAATGCTTAACATGGCATTGTAACAGACCGAAAAAGGCAAATCTTAACATATGCAATTATGCATACATGCCAAATGTAATGTCAGAATTGATTGAAACAGATCTGACCTTTCACAACCTACAACTGACTGGATTAACAACAGAAGCATAGCAAAGACTGATTTCTTCAATTACCTTGTGGACAGAATAAAGACTCAAAACATTGTCAAACAGTCGATGAAGACCTGACACGGCCTCAGCAATCTAGAAATAAAAGGTCATAAAATATTAGTACAGATGTAGACAACAGTATCAAGCATTACAAGTCTGCAAAGTATAAGTCACATTCTTCAAACAGGTGCCTGCAAATAGCAGTCAATGGTGTCTGCAGATGCCAGTGTTATTAAGACATCCAATGTACAGGGTGGGCCTGTAGAAATGCAACATTTTTGACGCCTTATGACTTGAATACATTTTATCTGAGCGTCTTGTCCAATATATCAGATTGAACATAATTATCCATTCTGTCATTCCGCAAACTATTTACAAGATACTGTAGCGGACCTGCCTGGGCGCTAATTTTTGTAAAATTGCTCCTCTACGTTTCTTTGTATGTTCTCTGTGTTCCTGTTGTTCCTTTTATGTTCTGTTATGTTCCTTGATGTTCTCTTATGTTCCGTATGTTCCCTTTATGTTCCCTGATGTTCTGTTATGTTCCCTATGTTCCCTTGATGTTCCGTATGTTCCCTATGTTCTGTTATGTTCTCTTGTGTTCCTAATGTTCCCTTGATGTTCCTTCGTGTTCCTGATGTTCTGTATGTTCCCTTTATGTTCCTATGTTCCCTTGATGTTCCCTATGTTCCTTATGTTCCTTTGATGTTCCCTGATGTTCCTTATGTTCCCTCGATGTTCCTTATGTTCCTGATGTTCCCGTATGTTCCTTATGTTCCTTTGATGTTCCCTCGTGTTCCTTATGTTCCCTATGTTTCTTTTATGTTCTGTGATGTTCCCTTGATGTTCTATATGTTCCCTTATGTTCCCTATGTTCCTTTTATGTTCTGTTATGTTCCTTGATGTTCCCTCGTGTTCCTTATGTTCCCTTATGTTCCGTATGTTCCCTTTATGTTCCCTGATGTTCTGTTATGTTCCCTATGTTCCCTTGATGTTCCGTATGTTCCCTATGTTCTGTATGTTCCCTTGATGTTCCCTCGTGTTCCCTATGTTCCGTTATGTTCCCTATGTTCCCCTCCGAGCCTGGTCGGCTATAAAAGGAGCCGGCAGTCAACAGTCGACGGTCAGTGGGGTGCAGTCGACAGAGAGAGTAAAGTGCAGTCGGTCGAGGGTCAGTCAACAGTCGAGTGCAGTCAGTCAGTGCCGGAGTCAGTAAGTGAAGCGATGGTCAGTCAAGCGTCAGTCGTCACGTCTGTCAGTCGAACGTCGGCCAGTCAGTGAGTCGCAAGAACAGTCACGTCGCAAGAACAGTCACGTCGCAGGCCAGTCAGTAGAGCCAGTCGACACGTCGGTCGCCGGTCAGTCATACATCGGCGGCTCAGTCAGCGGACTCCCTCGATCACCGTCAGTCGGCGGACTCAGACACCGTCCGCTCAGTCACTCGGCGAACTGTAGTCAGTCAGTTATCGTGAAGAACATTGTCGTCGCTCCGACTTGCGGAACTGAATTGCGAAAGACACTTCAGTTGACATTTGGTTGCGGTATGAAGTAAATTCGATAAGCGGACATTGTGTGCTGAAAACAGTGAATGAACTTGCAGAACTGTATTGCGGCGGACACTTTGACACTCGGTTGCGGTTCGAAGTAAGGTGTTTCAGACTGCGGAATTCGACAAGTGAAAGTTACGGTCAGAACAGTGAAACATTGCGTTGAACTTGTCTGAAGGATTATTTCAGTTTACTTCGTAATAAAGTTGTTCATCTTCTTCAAGTCTCCTAATAGACTATTAGGAGCCGTACCCTGCCTTACCACTAGAGAGAGAGAACGGTCCGGGGGCAACGTCATCCTGGTGCCAAGTTCGAACCCCCGGGTCCGCCACAATACTATTATGACGTCTTGAGATACTGCTATTAATATTCGATGTCCCAACTCTACCACACCTTCATTTTGATATTTCTAATTAGTCAAAGTTTTGCAAATGATCTGTTATCCTGTTATCATCCTAAGCAAAGTATTTGTGTCATTGCATATTCTTTATAACTTGCACATAGGTTTCCTACTTGCTGGATCAATGATCACTTCAGGGCCTTGCCTTGCAACCTTCTCCTATTGACAATGTGATTTGCAACTTTGAAATAGTTTAATGGTTGGTTACAAAATAGGCATTGATTGATATTGATTGATCTATAGTATAGTAGTAGCCAGCTTACATATAACTGACCAAGTTTTCATTGCTTCGCATGTATTTTAAAACTCAGGGTAGTGTTCAATGTGATCAAGATTTGACACTTTATGGAAAGTGTCACAGATATTTTATGAATAAGCACACCAGCAAGTCAATATGTTGTTCTATCCAAATAGTTCTGATAAGAACTAATGCTGACAGAAGCATGACAGATCATCAAACTCAAATTATGACACAATGATGACCTTTATTCTTTGCAACAAACTGCATCATAATGGTCCAGTTGCGAGCGATGCACTTACAGACAACTCAATCATTGTATTCTTATGTCCAGTGATTTTAGTGCATGTATGTTCCTGGCTGTATGTGAAGAGCCTTTTTAGAGTCTCACAAGGGAATTTAACTTGGCAATCTAGCAGATTTAAGGAGGTGCACCACAAAATGTTTCTTGAGCAATCTGAGGTGAAACTGTACAATGTGTACAATGTACATTTATCTACTTTTGAATGATACTCTTCCTGAATGCATGAGAAATTTTTAATATGTGACTGCATTGTCATATGAAAGCGTGGGACCAAGCCAAATATACGAGACTAAAGACTAGTGTACCCAGCCTGTGAAATAAGTAGTCCATTAATTTTGGATCCATTAATTTTGGACAAGTACATCACATTTTCTTCAAACAATGAGATACAAAAGTTCATTATAATCATGCAAAATCAATCTTATGTAGACTCTCAACCATGAAAAGAAGTTTGATGACTGGTAATTTGGGCAGAGCATGAAAAGTGTCAGCCTGTTTAGTCATTATGAGTGGTTAATAACCATATTGTGTTGTTTGGGTAGATGCCCCAGAGGAACTTTCTTCAAGTGATATTATGGAACTGTCTCGATGAATAAAATAAAATAAAGGCCTAGTACTTTATACATGTACCATTGTACCATGTGAGTACCTGGGTAGGTGTGAGTGTAGATACAAGTTTCTCCATCCCGACAACACCACAAAAGCATACTGTCACAGGATCACTCATCTGTGGCCCAACTTCACCACCAACAAGTAAGACATCTGCCATTGATCTGAAAAAAGACTCATCTTTAAGTAACATAAATTAATCATTCTTTGTAACATTTTTATACTGATGTTGCACATCGATTTCGATTTAGTCCCAGACAATATTGAACAACCACAAAATATGAGCATAGTCTAAGGTAACGCTTGCAGTTAGCTGTTAGTGAGGCGTCCTTGTAGCGCAGCGGTTCTCAACCTTTTTTGTGCGGCGACCCCTTGGTAACATATCGAAAGTTGCGACGACCCCCAACAACAAAATTTATCGAGCCGCCTCTACATCACTACATTTTTTCTATCATTGTCTATTGTAATGCATTTTGACTTCATAATTAGAAACAGCTGTTAGCAAGGTCTTAGCTATGGGGTGTTTTTGAGTGTTTGAACACCCCCCGAAATGTGAAAAGTACAAAATAATAGAATGCATTTACTAGCACATGATGTAAAACCATGAAATAAAACCATGAAAACACCCCCGAAATGAAAATAATGGGGAAAAATAAAATGAATTGATTTCGGTCGGATGACTAATAAAAAGGTCATCAGTTTTTTCGGACGGGAAATTTGTGACATTTTCTGGAGATTTCGGTACATATTCTGAAGATTTCGGTCGGATGACAAAAAAGGTCATCAGTTTTTTTCGGACGGGAAACTGAAGAAATACCCCCGAAATCAAATCCTGGCTACGGCCTTGGCTGTTAGCAATTGTGAGAGGCTTCGTGGCTCGTGTGATTCTGAGAGCTGCCTATTTGATAGCTCGAAGTTTAAGTTTCTTAAGTCTATTCGGCTTGTGCTGCTGGAAATCCCCAGACTCTCCATCTCAAGTGTGCCTTCTTTTGAATCTCCACACTGCAATTGTAGCAAATTAGTCTGTCATTTTAGCGAAATTGCTCATCATTTCAGTGCTGAGATATTGTTAAAGACTTCCAAAGTGTTCTTCCCATTGTCTAACATTTTTACATTTCCACACCTCAATTGTCGCATTTAGGCCTAAAGCTGTCATCTCTAAATTTTTTTCATGATTTCAGTGCTGAGAGACATGGTTTAAGACTTCAATAAATGGCCAATGACATTGTTCAATTTGTTAAAATTTGTACATTGATGGTAGCACTTTAAGCTCTCATCTGAACAAAAAAATTCACTATGAATAAAGAGCCGATAGCGCTGTAAAAAGGAATAATGACATATACAATTATACATGTATGAAATACAGCTTATCTGAAATATTGGGGGATATAAGCAGCTCGGTCTTCACAACAAATTTCGGGAGACCGTTGACTTTGGGAGATAGGGGATCCTCTGTCTCCCAAAGTCTCCCTCTAAGCATAGGTCTACAGGCCTCACCACCAGTACGATAGCTGACAGCACAGATTCTTTGAGCTATCTGGATATTGTTTTCTTGTTTAGATGATTGGTAAAAGTGGAATTTACATTTGAAAACTAGAATGGCCAAAATAATTTAGCTGCCGCAATCTCACAAATAAATCTTAGCAAAAGTATTTTTAAAAATTATTTAGTACAATAGACAGTGGAGAAATTGCTATTATATACATGTGTACATATTTTGCGAATTTTTGAAGGGTTCAGGCGACCCCTGGCAAATCGTCAGGCGACCCCCGCGGGGGTCGCGACCCACAGGTTGAGAACCGCTGTTGTAGCGGTAAGGCTGCATTATGGCGCCATATATTTTCTAAAATTGTCGTTTATTATTAAAGCTTGCTTTTAGCCACAAGATAAAATTTAAAGTCATTACAATGGATCAGACTGAAAGAAAGAAAAACCACAACAAGTATTTGGGCCATGTTTTAGGTTTTGCCAAAACAGAATGTTCATATAGTTACTAACTTATTATTTGACTTAAACTTTAGGACCCATAAACATATGCAGAGTAAATCCTAGATCTAGACGTGAGCCCAAAGCTATTCAGCAGTCAAAATATCACTTCCTTAGAGTGCAGATGGCTCAATCAGGAATCAACACATTTCGCACGACAAAGTCGTGAAAGTCAGCCAACACAAATGGAACTGCAATTTAAATTTGGTCAGAAAACGTCGCACATTACGCACTGGGACGCACTAGGAGCACTTCTGAAAGGCTCTTGCTGTGAGAAGCGCTTTATAAATGATCAGATACAATACATTACTGTACAATATACTAAATACAGATCTGAGTCAGATGATGGACAGGATATGGCACAATGTCTTGTCTTCAGAACAAAAGGATGAATGACAGCACATAAGTCAGCCGTAATTATTGTAAGATTCTCACTTGGGGAACGTACTATACATCCATCGTTGTGTCTTAGCTTTCTCCTCCGCTAACTGATTAGTCTTTGTCTCCAACGACTCTTCAAGTGTCTTATAAAGCCATTCCATAATGTTCACACGCCTACAAACATACAACTACACAAAACAACTACGCAAATAATAACAATAACAATAACACAAAAATTACAGCATAATAATTTAAATTCTTATTCTTTGTTACTCAGTCTCAATTCAACTGACCGTCAATCAGTCTGACCTCAACTTGCTAAATTCACACATGTGCGGGATTACATGTATGGCCTTAACAACGAGAACATTCTATTGTGACGTTGAACTAGGAAATCATTTATATTCATGATTCTCTTCTCTAGGCACTGGGCAGTGGGCAGGGATTGTAACTGTCATTGTACAGGAAAATTTCACTTCTCAGGAACCTCAGAAAAACTGCTGACCTGTAATTTTTTATATTTTTTAAAATTTCTCGCATCTGCTATAGCACGCCTTCAAGCTCTCTACTCAGAAGCGCTCCCGATTACAGCACGGACATCGGAGTTTAATGCTGAAGCGCACAAGCAACAGAAAGTGAAGGATTTGCACAAGGTCCCTGTGCAACGGCTTGAGGTGGATTCGAACCTGGAACACCTGGTTCCAAGGCACCGAACCAATCACTACACCACCGCGCCCTGGTTCTGGCTACATCTTAAACTATAAAGCAAAATTCAATCTATGGCGATGTCGTGTTGTGTATATGTCTGTCCGAAGAAAGGCTCTGAAACCGATTGGATTTCAATAATGAAACAATTTTTAAAACTTCTTATGCGAATTTGTAGGTCATCGCGACTATTTTCAGTTCTCAATTCACTTTAAAACCCGAGTTATTGACATTTTAAGTTTGGATATGGAAACTAATGCGAAATTTAGATGCCATTAACTGTCCTAGGCTGCAGCCACACTGCAACGATAGTAGGCTGCATTATTCTTGCCGATATATAATTTCTTTTGATGACATTAATCTGACATCATTTCTAGCTGTAGAGGCGTCACATGGTCAGTAATGATAATAACATAGCAAACCGATTTGCAATTGTATTTATTAAATGACATACGTCCAATGTGAGCCGAAGATTGGAAGGTAAGAAAACAACAAACTGATTATTATCGGAGTGTGGTGGGGCAGCAACGCAAAATTATTATATTCGTTCAATTGGCAACAAAACTGATAGACACACCTCTATCCGGTACAAAAGTAGTTCAACAAATGAAATATAATTATACCTAAGATTTTTTATGTCCATACTTTGTCGGGGAATGCTGGGTGTAGCGAAAAATCAAAATTTCCCCGGGCAATGCCGGATATCATGCGAATTTGTAGGCCAGCATGACTATTTTCTGCTCTCAATTTACTTTAAAACCCGAGATATGGAAATTTTAAATCTCGATGCGGTAGTTAGCGCCTATACAGATTTAAGAAGCGATTTTACCGAAGGGGAGGGGGTAGAAAACCAAAAATTTCCCGGGCAACGCCGGGTAGCACAACTAGTCTTATATAAAGGTGAGACATAACAGTAGGGGAGAAACAATGATCTTGGCCCCTCCACTGTTTCTGGCCCGTCACTGTTTCTGGCCCGTCACTGTTTCTGGCCCGTCACGTGACTGTATGACGTCATCTGTAATGTAAGCTCTCGAAAATGACTATTGCTTTTGGCCCTGTGGTTTATAAACCGTAATTATTCGCTAATTATGGCCTTTGATGTGTCTTTTGATGTATTGATTGATGAAGGGGATGGGGAAGGGATGGGGAAGGGCTTGGGAAGGGAATGCGGGCCCCCTCCCCCTAACCCTAACCCTAACCCTAACCCCTTCGTCAGCACATTTGTAATTGTAATTGTAATTGTAATCGTACATTTATATAGCGTCTTATATATTAATTTAAAACTTGTAGGTGTATACATTGTATAGCAGCTGCAGCAGCAACTGCTTAGTCATCATGTCAGGTCTTGTGGTTGTTATGATGATATGTAGACAGACGAGTACGCATAGACGGACAAGCAGACATACTCAACAGACTAAGGCATGCATTGTATAGCATTGTATAGCATTGCATTGTATAGCGGCTGCTCCAGCTGCTTAGACATGGAGCTGTTTCAGAGTATTTTTATAAGTAGAACTTTGACTGTAATAGCGGTGCTATAACTCTCCCAATATTTTAAACTATTATTAATGTGTATACAGACGAGTATGCATAGACGGACAAATACACGTACTCAACAGACTAAAGCGGACATTGTGTATCATTGTATAGTATAGCATTGCATTGTATAGCGGCTGCTCCAGCTGCGTAGACATGGAGCTTTTTCAGTGTATTTTTATAAGTAGAACTTTGTCTGTAATAGCTGCACAAATGCAAGATCCTTAGAGCAGCACAGCATTACGGGCAGGGCTTGTAGTTGTGATGATGCGGCTTGGTGTCCTAAATCGATAATTTGCGTTGCATGCAGGTCTTTCTACCCAGTCGGCTCACAAAAACATTCCTCTCTCTTATACATTGAAATCTTTATTCCAGCCATTTCCAACAGCTCTTTCGGACTTTGCGAATTTTAATGCCACATGCACACAAACGCCTTAGGACACAGCATTAGACTAAGGGTGACTTGCGAGGAATTCGCGAATCAATTCTTTATGCCCACACACACACACACACACACACACACACACACACACACACACACACACACACACACACACACACACACACACACACACACACACACACACACACACACACACACACACACACACACACACACACACACACACACACGCACACATACGCACACATACGCACCCGCACACACACACACACACACACACACACACACACAAACAAACAAGAAACTGCACAGACTCTCCATCCACACCCTTCAACCTCATCATCCAACCCTCCATTCCACCCCTCCCCACCCACAAATATTCATTTTACACACTAGAGCTGAACATTACGATAGCGACAAACTTAGAGAGGCAGCAAACAGCAGGCTAGAAACTCTATATACGGCATCTCTCATCCTCCACACCCTTCAACCTCATCATCCAACCCTCCATTCCACCCCTCCCCACCCACAAATATTCATTTTACACACTAGAGCTGAACATTATGGAAGCGAGAAACTTAGAGAGGACGCAAACAGGAGGCTATATTCCATAGGCATGGCATCTCACAGCCTCCACAGCATTCAACCTCACCCTCCAACCCTCCATTCCACCCCTCCCCACGCACATTTATTCATTTTACACACATGAGCTGAACATTATGGAAGCGAGAAACTTAGAGAGGACGCAAACAGGAGGCAATATTCCATAGGCATGGCATCTCACAGCCTCCACAGCATTCAACCTCACCCTCCAACCCTCCATTCCACCCCTCCCACCCACAATTATACATTTTACACACAAGAACTGGCCAATCAGAAAGCTTGAAACCTAGTGAGCGACTAATCAGAAGGCGAGAAATCCTACACACACGCCACCCCACCCTCCAAACCTCCAAGCCTTCACTCCACACACACAAATTTGGCATACATGTATAAAATTTAAGCAACTAGCAACTGCTAAATCCTTAACATGACCCACTCAGAAGAATATAATTCATACATATTCACTATTTTATTCGAAAATATACATATAACAGCAATAAATACAATTAAATTATACTAAATTATAACATTTATTCAGAATTTGTTACAATACTAAGCAAACTATAGCAGACAAGCACCATTTTCATATATATTTCTTCTATATTTCTTACATTTCAAGCAAGCACAAAACCAAAAACCGAAGAAACGCTCAACCTTCCAATCCCAAGATGGCGATATTTCTAACTTTCTTGCACACACGAACTCAAAAACCAACGAATCCTGCAACAGGCCTTTTGGAAGATGGCAACATTTCTTACTTCCTTGCACACTCGAACTCAAAAACCGACGAATCGCTCAGCCTTCCTTTCGGAATATGGGGTCATTGCTAACTTTCTTGCATACACGAACTCAAAAACCGACGAATACTTCATCCTTCCACTCCCATTTCCTTGTACACAAAAACTCAAAAACTTAAGAACCTTGCAACATTTCACTATCAATATGGCGAAATTTCTAACTTTCTTGCACACACGAACTCATAAACCGACGAATACCTCAACCCTCCAATCCCAAGATGGTGATATTTCTAACTTTCTTGCACACACGAACTCAAAAACCGACGAATACCTCAACATGCCAATCCCAAGATGGCAATATTTCTAACTTTCTTGCACACACGAACTCATAAACCGACGATTACCTCAACCTTCCAATCCCAAGATGGCGATATTTCTAACTTTCTTGCACACACGAACACATAAACCGACGTATGCCTCAACCTTCCAATCCCAAGATGGCGATATTTCTAACTTTCTTGCACATACGAACTCAAAAACCGACGAATACCTCAACCTGCCAATCCCAAGATGGGAATATTTCTAACTTTCTTGCACACACGAACTCAAAAACCGACGAATACCTCAACCTTCTAATCCCAAGATGGCGATATTTCTAAATTTCTTGTGAACACAAACTCAAAAATCGACAAATACTTCAACCTTTCACGTCCAAGATGGCAACATTTCTCAATTCCTTGCACACAGATACACAAAAATCGATGTATCGGCTAGCAGTGCTATCAGCCGGAGACAACAGGGCCACCTTTCTACATCATACACACAAACACACACACACACGCACACATACACAGCATTTCTTACGAGTCTAAGTACAAATATCTATCACACACAAACAACTTTCGCACTACAAGATAATGCACGCTCAATCTTTAACACACACGCACACTCACTCACACACACACACACACACACACACAAACACACACACACACGCACACATACAGCCAAATTTCCCACTGCAAGGTAATGCACAGGCAATCTTTTGCACCGACACACACATGAGCTCTTATAATTTCTAAGTTACAGATATATACTTTGTACAAGTTTTCTAAATTAAGGTAGTAAGGACACATGAAACAGCGAAGAATGCACTCTGTATAAGACAAGTGCTCGAAATTCATAGTTGCAAAGTTGCAGGAATTGAACATTGGCACAGGCAAAATGATAAGTATGATAGTTGTGCGAGCGAATAGGACTTGGATTTTTCGAATTATTTCAAAGTCAGACGCATGCCATTACCAATATACGAATTCAAACAGGCAAATTCGCTAAGTATGAAATGCAGAGATTGCATGGGGAACGATGTAAGATGCAAAGCGTGGGGGGGGGAGGGGCACATTCTTCAGTTTGTGGGGGGAAAAAAGATGTTCATTGTTTGCAATATGACAGCAATTTTGGCAAAGTTAGGTTTGCAGGCGGCGTAATACACGACTTTTTAGGGTTGAGCGTTTTAAGTTGGAGAAATTTGGGGTGGGGGAGAGTGTGCAGGATTATGATTTGCGGAAACAAAAGCTGTGACGCACATGTAATGAGTCATCGATTTCAGCAAAGTTCGAATATATCGAGCGAAGAATACAATTCAGGGTTGCGAGCGCAATATTACAAGTTGAATTAGGTGTAGCGAACACGCGCCGCTTGGCCGAAACCAGCGTTCGACAAGTCGAAAATGCTAAGTTCCAAAAATTTTGCAGGGCAAATTTGCGAGGCGGCCCCCTTCGTGCGTGGGGCGGCGGCGGCGATGCGCCCCGACCCTCACGGGCGACTTCGGCTCCAGCAGCGGCGACGGCCGCGACATGTGCACCCAATCGATCGTGCTTTGACTCGTATGAAGCTAAAGTCTCACGCGTATTGTGGGTTATGGAAATTATTGAAAGATTTGTGCCGGGGCGTATTCGACTTTAGCTTGCACGGGTCAAAGCTTGATCTAATTGGGAGCGCATGTCGCGGCCGACGCCACGCAGCTGGAGTCGAAGTCGCCCGAGAGGGACGGGGCGCATCGCCGCCGCCGCCGCAGCGCACGAAGGGGGCCGCCTCGCAAATTTGCCCTGCAAAAATTTTGGAACTTAGCATTTTCGACTTGTCGAACGCTGGTTTCGGCCAAGCGGCGCGTGTTCGCTACACCTAATTCAACTTGTAATATTGCGCTCGCAACCCTGAATTGTATTCTTCGCTCGATATATTCGAACTTTGCTGAAATCGATGACTCATTACATGTGCGTCACAGCTTTTGTTTCCGCAAATCATAATCCTGCACCCTCTCCCCCACCCCAAATTTCTCCAACTTAAAACGCTCAACCCTAAAAAGTCGTGTATTACGCCGCCTGCAAACCTAACTTTGCCAAAATTGCTGTCATATTGCAAACAATGAACATCTTTTTCCCCCCCCCCCACAAACTGAAGAATGTGCCCCTCCCCCCCACGCTTTGCATCTTACATCGTTCCCCATGCAATCTCTGCATTTCATACTTAGCGAATTTGCCTGTTTGAATTCGTATATTGGTAATGGCATGCGTCTGACTTTGAAATAATTCGAAAAATCCAAGTCCTATTCGCTCGCACAACTATCATACTTATCATTTTGCCTGTGCCAATGTTCAATTCCTGCAACTTTGCAACTATGAATTTCGAGCACTTGTCTTATACAGAGTGCATTCTTCGCTGTTTCATGTGTCCTTACTACCTTAATTTAGAAAACTTGTACAAAGTATATATCTGTAACTTAGAAATTATAAGAGCTCATGTGTGTGTCGGTGCAAAAGATTGCCTGTGCATTACCTTGCAGTGGGAAATTTGGCTGTATGTGTGCGTGTGTGTGTTTGTGTGTGTGTGTGTGTGTGTGTGTGTGTGTGAGTGAGTGTGCGTGTGTGTTAAAGATTGAGCGTGCATTATCTTGTAGTGCGAAAGTTGTTTGTGTGTGATAGATATTTGTACTTAGACTCGTAAGAAATGCTGTGTATGTGTGCGTGTGTGTGTGTGTTTGTGTGTATGATGTAGAAAGGTGGCCCTGTTGTCTCCGGCTGATAGCACTGCTAGCCGATACATCGATTTTTGTGTATCTGTGTGCAAGGAATTGAGAAATGTTGCCATCTTGGACGTGAAAGGTTGAAGTATTTGTCGATTTTTGAGTTTGTGTTCACAAGAAATTTAGAAATATCGCCATCTTGGGATTAGAAGGTTGAGGTATTCGTCGGTTTTTGAGTTCGTGTGTGCAAGAAAGTTAGAAATATTCCCATCTTGGGATTGGCAGGTTGAGGTATTCGTCGGTTTTTGAGTTCGTATGTGCAAGAAAGTTAGAAATATCGCCATCTTGGGATTGGAAGGTTGAGGCATACGTCGGTTTATGTGTTCGTGTGTGCAAGAAAGTTAGAAATATTGCCATCTTGGGATTGGCATGTTGAGGTATTCGTCGGTTTTTGAGTTCGTGTGTGCAAGAAAGTTAGAAATATCACCATCTTGGGATTGGAGGGTTGAGGTATTCGTCGGTTTATGAGTTCGTGTGTGCAAGAAAGTTAGAAATTTCGCCATATTGATAGTGAAATGTTGCAAGGTTCTTAAGTTTTTGAGTTTTTGTGTACAAGGAAATGGGAGTGGAAGGATGAAGTATTCGTCGGTTTTTGAGTTCGTGTATGCAAGAAAGTTAGCAATGACCCCATATTCCGAAAGGAAGGCTGAGCGATTCGTCGGTTTTTGAGTTCGAGTGTGCAAGGAAGTAAGAAATGTTGCCATCTTCCAAAAGGCCTGTTGCAGGATTCGTTGGTTTTTGAGTTCGTGTGTGCAAGAAAGTTAGAAATATCGCCATCTTGGGATTGGAAGGTTGAGCGTTTCTTCGGTTTTTGGTTTTGTGCTTGCTTGAAATGTAAGAAATATAGAAGAAATATATATGAAAATGGTGCTTGTCTGCTATAGTTTGCTTAGTATTGTAACAAATTCTGAATAAATGTTATAATTTAGAATAATTTAATTGTATTTATTGCTGTTATATGTATATTTTCGAATAAAATAGTGAATATGTATGAATTATATTCTTCTGAGTGGGTCATGTTAAGGATTTAGCAGTTGCTAGTTGCTTAAATTTTATACATGTATGCCAAATTTGTGTGTGTGGAGTGAAGGTTTGGAGGTTTGGAGGGTGGGGTGGCGTCTGTGTAGGATTTCTCGCCTTCTGATTAGTCGCTCACTAGGTTTCAAGCTTTCTGATTGGCCAGTTCTTGTGTGTAAAATGTATAATTGTGGGTGGGAGGGGTGGAATGGAGGGTTGGAGAGTGAGGTTGAATGCTGTGGAGGCTGTGAGATGCCATGCCTATGGAATATTGCCTCCTGTTTGCGTCCTCTCTAAGTTTCTCGCTTCCATAATGTTCAGCTCATGTGTGTAAAATGAATAAATGTGCGTGGGGAGGGGTGGAATGGAGGGTTGGAGGGTGAGGTTGAATGCTGTGGAGGCTGTGAGATGCCATGCCTATGGAATATAGCCTCCTGTTTGCGTCCTCTCTAAGTTTCTCGCTTCCATAATGTTCAGCTCTAGTGTGTAAAATGAATATTTGTGGGTGGGGAGGGGTGGAATGGAGGGTTGGATGATGAGGTTGAAGGGTGTGGAGGATGAGAGATGCCGTATATAGAGTTTCTAGCCTGCTGTTTGCTGCCTCTCTAAGTTTGTCGCTATCGTAATGTTCAGCTCTAGTGTGTAAAATGAATATTTGTGGGTGGGGAGGGGTGGAATGGAGGGTTGGATGATGAGGTTGAAGGGTGTGGATGGAGAGTCTGTGCAGTTTCTTGTTTGTTTGTGTGTGTGTGTGTGTGTGTGTGTGCGGGTGCGTATGTGTGCGTATGTGTGCGCGTGTGTGTGTGTGTGTGTGTGTGTGTGTGTGTGGGCATAAAGAATTGATTCGCGAATTCCTCGCAAGTCACCCTTAGTCTAATGCTGTGTCCTAAGGCGTTTGTGTGCATGTGGCATTAAAATTCGCAAAGTCCGAAAGAGCTGTTGGAAATGGCTGGAATAAAGATTTCAATGTATAAGAGAGAGGAATGTTTTTGTGAGCCGACTGGGTAGAAAGACCTGCATGCAACGCAAATTATCGATTTAGGACACCAAGCCGCATCATCACAACTACAAGCCCTGCCCGTAATGCTGTGCTGCTCTAAGGATCTTGCATTTGTGCAGCTATTACAGACAACGTTCTACTTATAAAAATACACTGAAAAAGCTCCATGTCTACGCAGCTGGAGCAGCCGCTATACAATGCAATGCTATACTATACAATGATACACAATGTCCGCTTTAGTCTGTTGAGTACGTGTATTTGTCCGTCTATGCATACTCGTCTGTATACACATTAATAATAGTTTAAAATATTGGGAGAGTTATAGCACCGCTATTACAGTCAAAGTTCTACTTATAAAAATACTCTGAAACAGCTCCATGTCTAAGCAGCTGGAGCAGCCGCTATACAATGCAATGCTATACAATGCTATACAATGCATGCCTTAGTCTGTTGAGTATGTCTGCTTGTCCGTCTATGCGTACTCGTCTGTCTACATATCATCATAACAACCACAAGACCTGACATGATGACTAAGCAGTTGCTGCTGCAGCTGCTATACAATGTATACACCTACAAGTTTTAAATTAATATATAAGACGCTATATAAATGTACGATTACAATTACAATTACAATTACAAATGTGCTGACGAAGGGGTTAGGGTTAGGGTTAGGGTTAGGGGAGGGGGCCCGCATTCCCTTCCCAAGCCCTTCCCCATCCCTTCCCCATCCCCTTCATCAATCAATACATCAAAAGACACATCAAAGGCCATAATTAGCGAATAATTACGGTTTATAAACCACAGGGCCAAAAGCAATAGTCATTTTCGAGAGCTTACATTACAGATGACGTCATACAGTCACGTGACGGGCCAGAAACAGTGACGGGCCAGAAACAGTGACGGGCCAGAAACAGTGGAGGGGCCAAGATCATTGTTTCTCCCCTACTCATAACCGTGATTGAACTGAATGCTCATTTAAACAGCACCTATGGAACAAAGACAAACAAAGAAAAAGGAAGTCACATCCTAGGTAGCTAGATATGCATTCAGGCATTGATAGTATCCATCTGATCTAGAATTCACTGAGAGCCCTACCTTTCTGTCCCGTAGTAATAGCTGTACCAAGAAGCACTGTGCAATACTGGTATCATATTCCCATACAGAAACTCTTTTCTGTATGGGAAAAGTCATTACAAGCCTATTGCAGTGATCACCCTGGAAACCCTAATATAATTGTTCAGTACCATAACCCCCATACAGAAACTCTAGACCAGTCTATTGCAGCAATCAGCGGAACCAAGATCGATTCCTGAAGACCCTGTACGATAGACGTGCTTTGTAGACTGCTATCAGCACCATTGCATTGCAGGCTGTCTGTTCTGTTAGTAATTAAGATTGATTCTAATTAAGATAACTGCACAACTGTATAGGTACTGTAACCGGTTGTGATCTGCCAAAGATAATATGTTTAATTAAAGTTTGGTCTTCTTAGGTTTTGTCTTCAAGCTACACACCATCACCTTCCTCAGGCTCCTCTATCCATCACACCTCGGGTTTTTCATTCGAAACTAAAGACACTGCTTTTCAAGAACTCTTACCCTGTCTCATCTGATCCTCCACCCTCCAATTCCCGGCTCAGAAGACACCCACCTTAGTAGCTGTTCCACTCCTCTGATCCTACGGTAACTCGACCCGGACCACCATGGACTACTCTTACGGACAACCCTTTTGACTCAACGCAGCGCTCGTGAATAAGCCGGTGCCCCGCGCTTGGCTTTTGAGTGGCGCTTTAGAAATTAGGAGATTACGATTACGATTAAATCGAGAAATAGAGAGAAGAAACTAAAAATAATGTCCAAAGCAGAGCATGACTTGAGAGATCAATAATATCAGTCACGTGAACGTACTTTCCTTCATTCATGATCCTCAGCATGTCTTTGAGTGCACTGAAGGTTGGTCGCTTATGTGGCTCCTCTTGCCAACACGTTTCAGCCAAGTGACACCATTTGTCTGTATCTGAATTGTTGGCTCTCGGCAAGGCAGGACGAAATGGCGGTTGAGAACGCCTTCGGACTTTGTACACGATATCTGATAATTAATTTAAAATTAAGGTACGGTAATTGTTCATTTGACACATGCACTTACCACCAATATACCTAAGAAAAACTTTTAATTTACAGTCCATATTCAGTAGTTACATAGCAGTTCACGTTTACTTACACTGATACATGTTCAAACAAAACCCAAAGGACTTGGTACTGATTAAAAAATAAACGATCCCTGCAGCTTGTTTGAAAGTTACTCAACTTCTTGGTTAAATTTTTATGCCCGCAGATTAAAATAATTAGACTATTTTGTAACAACCGCTGCACGATTATCTGACTTGTCGGTACTTTTTAAACTTCTGCGTTCTATGGTATTCAGATTACTTTCCTTGAGATATCAGTAACAGATTTATAGCTCTGACCTATGTAGGTCCTGCGGCTATAACTTTAAAGTAACTGGATTGCTAATGGACACTGAAAATCTTGATCACAGAAGATGACTGACAGCAATTTTAAATCTTTCTCTATTATTTAAAAAAGTTGTTTTAAATGTTGTGCTCTTGTAAAACTTTTCAATAAAATTTTCTTTGTTTAAAATTCTTCGCGGAACCCTTGTGCTCACCCCGAGGAACCCACTTTGGAAACGCTGTATTAATGCAAAACAATGCAGAAATCAAACAGATACAAACACTGGCACAGACCTGACGGAGTGAGATGGATGAGCTCTTGCTGGTAGGGTGCATTAACAGTCAAAAGCTCTGAAACAATGATGCCAAAGGCATAGACATCACCCTCCTTTGTTCCATAGAATCGGTCTTCATCATCAAGATCCTTTCTTAACAGTTCCGGAGAGCACCACATTAGGTCTGGAATTGAAACATGATTCAACAGAGCTGCATTGTTCTGCAGGAGCTTTAACAGTACATTCAACTATAATTATTATCAGTGTCATGATGCAAAAAATCACTTAACTGATACGCCTCAGAGAAGCAAGCAGTGTATTGAGAAATAGCACTATACAAAATATCACTTGTGCCTGGTGGAGAACTTCAAAACGTGAACACTGGTAGTGTATACTCAGGTAGCACCGCTGGATGTGGTGTTTATATCCAGCTTGGCCATCTAATGCGCACATTTCGCTAATTAAATTGTGGTTCACATAAATTTGATAATTCATCCCAATCGCATTGGATAGTCATCACAAATTTTATAACAAAGCATTGTCAAATATCTAGGAGCAAATAAAAAAAAATTATATGACTTTTTTACTGACTTCCCGAACTTTCAAGTTTGACTTCTGTACCGGATGACATGAATACATACCCAAAATTGCACTCTGTCAATGCTTTTGTGGGCACTTTATTGACGTCAGTGCAGATGAGGATCAATAGTTCTAGAAGAAGTCTTTTTCGTTCATGTGTAAATACATAAATCCTATTTTAGGTCCTCAAATCATTGATCAATACTAAAAAATAATAAAAATATTATTTTTCTAAATCATAATAATAAAAATAATAATATTAACGATTATAATAATAATAATAATAATAATAATAATAATAATGTCTCCCATGAGTTTGTGCCAATTGCAATTGAAACGATGGGCCCCATCAATCGCACGGGTCGCGAATTTTTATTGGAGTTGGGCCGCCGTTGTGCCGCTGTTTCCGGCGATCCTAGGGAAATTGTTTATCTCTTTCAGAGACTTTCTATCTGCACGCAACGTTTTAATGCAGTTGCTTCTAGAGGTTCTTTTGCACCACTCACCGGGGACGAAAACAATGCACTTTATGCATGAATACTTTTTGTTTTTAGTCTGGTTTCAAGCTCGATTGGTCTTTCAATAAATGATTGTGTTATAATAATAATAATAATAATAATAATAATAATAATAATAATAATAATAATAATAATAGAAGTAATAATAACAGATTAATCTCTAAAAACTAATACTAAATCTAAAACGAATATTCCGGTTATAATAATAATAATAATATAAATAATAATAATAATAACAATAATAATATAACAATAACATCATGGCACCAAGATGGCATCATAAATGAAATATTTAGAGACAAATGTAGGTAACAAAACAAGCGACATTGAATTGAATTGTACCGTCGTTTTTGCTTTGTATGCAAACAATTGATAGGTTGAGCTCTTACTAAGTGCTTCTTGGTAGCTGTTGATATCTGACTGATCGCCCAGCCTGAACAACTTCAGACCATAATCGGTAATTTTACACACCCAATTCTGGTTTACAACACAATTCGAACTTGTCAGATGGCCGTGTGCACCAATGTCACTGTCATGTAAATATTCCATTCCCTGAAAAGATTTCAGTGTATCTGATCACAACCCCATGTAAATACTCCAATAACATCAATTTCTGCCATTAGCACTGCCAACTTTACTTACACGCTCAGGACTGCTAAAGCAGTAGACTTGAAGTATAATTCTTTGAATGCTAAAGTATATAAGTTAAGTTTATTCTTGTCTAAATAACTTTCAGCAACCACCAAATACTGCAGTACTTTAACAGCACCTAAGTGCACTGGTTTAATTTCACATTCAGAGGTGGTGGATCCCTAAATCGTTATAAATAAAAAAACCTGAAACCTATCAGGCCAATATATAAACAATAGGCCTATACCGTATTCGCCATCTGTATTATTAGGAAAAGACATAAAAAGTGTGAAATAAGCCATCTACATGTATGGTCAGCAGATGTAAAAGAAACACAGCCAGGTGACAGTTCTGCTCTTTTAAGTGGCACCAGATCTCATATTTTAGGTGGAGGACCGCAAATCCAAGCTGCCCCAGCTGAACTTACCTTTGAAGCCATCCATACATGATGTCACGCAATTTAGGACGATTTTTGACCCTTTCCACCTTGTCACGTTTCAACACAAAAGTCATATGATATCCAGTAAGGGACCATCACAAATCATCACAAATGTGTGACTCCCTACTCCTTAGGCACGTGACGTCATTTATGGACGGTCCCTTTGAGGCAGAGCCAACTTACCTTGACTATATCTGTAGACAGTGCCATGCGCAGCTCACTTGATAGGCTGATCGACTCGCTGTTAATAATGTCTTGCAAGCTGCCCTTGTGTGCATATAGCATGAGCACACATACATGCGGTGCGTCCAGACATAATCCAATGAATTCATTCACATTGTCGTGCTTCATATCAAGCATCTGAAACCAACATTTCGTAAATGAGAAAATAGGTACAGAAGCAAGCAAGGTTTATAATTGTAATCTCGAATTTCAACAGCACCTAAAGGAAGCTAAATAATTGAAAATGTAAAAATGTAATCGGATTTTTATATAGCGGCTGTCTTATGGCCTCGACCCTGAGGGTGAGATCCTTCACCACCGCTCGCCCGTTTGAATGGACGCCACGCCATTTAGGTCCCCGTGGACGGACCGTGCTAGCCCGAGATTTTGAATCTCTGAAATAGCCACCTTCGGGATTCGAACCGCGGTCCGAACGCTCTCTTCCAGACGCGCGGCCGCCAGCTCTCTTTACCGATGTAGCTAACGTGGGCTAACATGTGGACTAATTGTGTGAACTGACCAGCTTCTTCAGAAGTAAACAAAATCAAAAGGGAGGTAGGATCAGATTCGGTGCCAGGGTAAGACCCAGAGGTTACGCAAGAGTGGAACAGACGGATGATAGGTTCTGTAGAGTCAGATTTATACAATTGAAGGAATTTAAGGGAATAGTTCCAAGCACAGTGCCTTGTGGAACTCTACAAGTGACAGGATATAGATGGGATGCTCAAGCTGATTCTAAAAAAGGCCCATCTATGATGTATTAACCCTTACCGCTCAGATTAATAATTAATTGGTCCAAATTTGGCCGCTGAGAGCGGACACATGAGTGGTAAAGGTTATATCTGTCATGTATATTTTACAGTGCTCCATTCATTAGTGCTTTTAATTAAAGAATATACTTACTTACTTACTGAGAGAAAAAACTTGAAAAGAAAAATTAAAAACCGTTAATGAATGATCAAGGACATTCTATCACAGGACTGGTTGCTCATGAACATTTTGTGGCCATCCATTTCACTCTCAATGATAGATGTCACCCCACTTAAAATTCCGTTTCTAATGCTGAAGATTGTTTTCAATAATCTGCCTTCATTGATGTCATTAATTGAATGCCTTTATTTTGTAAACAAGATGCGAAATTTTCCGTAACTCCGATTATTGTCCAGAAACGTGCACAAGGCGGCTATAGAAGAAGATTTCGGTCCTGCGTATAAACGATCCTTGATGAATGATGGAAGAGCGCAAAGAGAACACATTTAGAAGCAGAGACTCGGCGCAGATCATGAAAGAACACAGGGCTCATCAAGAAAGTCATTCATCACCTAGTCAGTCTTAGGTCTATGAATTGCCAACAAGAGACTAGCTGAATCATGATCAGCTGGCAGTACACCGAGTTACATCATATATTATGCTGAATATAGTTAGGCAATGAATATAGTCAAATAACAAATAATTTAAACAATAATACCAAACCTGCTTGAGTTCGTAGTGTATTTCTGGATCACTAAGACTAACAGAATCTCTTTCTATGCGTTTGATGGCCACAATTTTTTTCTGCAAAGCAAAAGAAAATTGCCAATTTCAGATTAAGGTGCAATCTAAATTTGAAAATGACAACAAATGGAGAAATATTCATTGTGAAACTTTACTTAAGCATGTTGCAACGTAGTTCTCACTGTTTTCATTCAACCCATTCTCTCCCAAACCAATTAACACAGAATAAGAAAATGTCTCGAACACCAATGGGAACATGATGGAGAAGGGTTCAAAGTTCTCCTCATAAGATTCTAGTTAACCTGACCAAGAGTGACAGGTAAACCAAAGCCAGGTTACCACACTGCATTGTCTAGCAATGTGAAAATACCTAGATATTCTGCTAACTAAGGCCTCCATCACCTGGTCATATAGTATTGCCTCATCTTTTTGTCATGGTCAATCTCCACATCAGCTGAACCAAACATACATTTCTTTTTCAGCAACATATGTTACTACTTTACAGCTCAACAACTCACCAAGGCAATGCATTATGTGGCGATTTCTGGTGTAACGATTATGCCAACTCAATTATTCCAGGTATCTCAGAAATTTAACTCATCAGGCTTCAATGCCTCTAAAATTCTTAAAATTCTCCGTTTTGCATAATGTTGAGCGAACACCTCATACAAACTTTATACACCCCTCAGATTTACATTTATGTGTAACTGTGCAGGTCGACAATTTCATTAAAAAAAACAATAAAAATAATAATTTAATAACATCAATAACAACACGAGGAATACGAAACGTCTTACAGAAACATTAGCAACAATACTTATGATTCAATACACTTGCAGCAAGTAGAAACCATTACTACACAAATCTACAATCTAAGACCCGTTCTTGTTAATTTCCTACCATTTTACAGTACCTTGTATACTCCAGCCAGCGTAAATATCTGAGTCATTCCACTCAGCAAACCATACACATTTATCAGACCACCTGAGGCTTTAGTGTCAATGTTGTCACTGAAAGATGTTGTAGGAACCAAAGAAACACGATGCGTACTGACATTCTGTAAGATTTTGCAAAACACACGGAATCAGTAACATCGATATATTTTCCATGTTCTTGGAGCACAATGTATTGTAAAACACAGGTCACCAGCCAATGCATGCATATCAACAAAGGATAAATTGTATGAAGCATTTAAAAGGCATTTTGGTCACCTCTACATGTGTAACCAAATGCTCAAGGATTTTTATTCTTATATCATAACTTTGGCAATCATGTTTCTCCATTTGGTGTCATTCATGTGTAACCAAATATCCAATGCAAGAAGTCTGATATCTGGAAATCTTTTCATAGTCATTTTGTTTCTTTGTTTGTCAGATTTAACGGATGTTTTGACTCACAGCTTCAGTAATCATTATGAAAGTGATGATTATGATAAAAGAATTAAAATCCTTAAGCATTTGTTTACACATATAGCGGTGACCAAAATGCCTTTAATAAGCCTCATACAATATATCCTTTGTTGAAATTGTTGATATGCATGCATTGGCTGGATTACAAGATTAACAATTTAATGATGAGCTGCACTGGCTTCTTAGCCAATTTTAGTTCATGCTTCTAGTGAAAGTGTTGAGCATTTGCAAACAAAGATTCTAATTCAGTACATTGTTGTATGTAGATGTGATAAGTACATTCAACAGTATATCCGGTTTAAAATCTTAATGATCAGCATTTTCAAGCCAGCAGTGTCCAGTCATTGATAGATTTTGATAAGACATAGAATTTGCTTTGGGATAACAGTCATTTCAGGTGAATTTATTAAAGTATGCTGTCACAGCAAGTCACAGACATTAATCAACAAGTGAAAAATGTACCGGTAGTACATAAATAGGTGTAATGTCACATGGGAAGGTAAGATACCAGCAGCAACTGTCACAGAAACAACATATATCTATATACAATTAAACATAATTATATGAAATTTATCTGAATATAACTGCATAACTGCTGTCATAAAATGTCTCAAATTGAATGAAAGTACCATAAGTAAGTAGGCAGGTTAAGTAATTAGGCAAATATGTAAGAAAGTTAATAGCCTTCACTTGCATGTGACAAAAGCACATGCATTGCAATGAAGAGAATGCTTTGATATGATTTTATATAGATTATAACATGAGAAATTGATACAGACTGACAGGTATAACTAAACATAACTAAGAAACCTTGATGCACAAATCCACATTTTTAAATAATCCTATTTAACATCAAGTAATATAAGAAAGGTTGATTGAGAAACGAATACTTGTCCTCAAGAGTTGATGGACGCAGTGGCTGCGAAACTGCAAAATTTCCGACAAAAGTCAATTGTCTCATTACCGTAATTAAAACAATCAGCTTTTCAGCAGCACAGCAGTTTCCACAAACATCTGCCATCTATCTACAAGTCTGTTTAAGCGTCATTGCATTCATACAGTAGGCATCAAGTGAGCTAAAAACTTCAGCAGGAAGTAATCATAATAGCTTTTGAAACTATGTATGATCCACCTTAGACTGGCTCTCTGTCTAACGGTCTAACCCAACGGGTCTCCTCAATTACATCTGATCATAGATTGGTTCTGGTTACCCATCGTTTGATCTGTTGGGCATTAAGAACTCACACAAACGTAGTACGCCTACTAAATAACTACAACTATTAATGCAATATGTAAAACTAGCATCGAACTGAACTTACATGTCCAATTGGAATGATGTGTATCCATTGAATCCTCCAGTTGATAATTGTCTCCTTATTCTGCTTGTACTTTTTAATCCTGCGCAAACAACTAAGTATGAATGCCACATAACCAATCAAATATAAATAAGGCAATCACTGTTCACAACTAACTCCAGTAGAAAACTATACTCTGAATCTCATCAGTCACGTAGGTACGCTTTTCTTAGAACTGTTAATCCCATGTACAGAATGGAAAAAACTGTTGATTATATTTTACACACTATCATCAAATATTATCAATATTAGTAAATAATTTTCTGAGGCGCGTAAGGTCACGACACCGAAATGTGAATCACATAAGGTGTGGATAGTCAGCCGCCAGGTGAAGGTGCATCTAGAGATCCAAAAGCTTGAAGGCCACGGAGAAATAGTGAATTTTAAGCCGCTTTTTAAAGAAAGGTAATGAGTTTGAGCCACAAAGTGGAAACGGAAGCTGACTACATTCCTGTGTGCAGAGGCATGGAATGCTCATGAGCCCGTAACTGTTCTGTATTGGTGTTCCGCTAAAAGCCTTGTCCCAGATGATCAGAGGCATTGAGGAAGAATGTAAGGAGTTAACAGTCACTGAATGTAATGAGACTTTGAGATACAATTCTTATGCATCTCATGACTCAATCAAAAATCATATAAACTGTTGTCTTCAACAATCAAATTTGTCACCAGGTACTCTCGAGCCACACATCTTAGAACCACAAGTGCTGCTGTGATCACCATTTCAGTGATCATTCATTGGTTGGTTATTTCACAACTGCGTTCGTTTTATCATCGATTTCGTTAATAGCCAAAAGCCAGGTTGAGCAACTTTCACATAAAAGACAGTATGTTGAGAAATAAGATAGGGTTACTGGCATTATTATTGAAGAACTGATTCTTTCGTCCATTTTTGTCTAACCAGTAATATGATTTAATTAAGTAATACGAAGAGATGATTTTATAGCAATGAAAAAGAAAAGAGCTTAGAATTAGTTTCCACATTATGTTTGAATATTGCTTATTTCAAGAAGTTCTGTCATCAACTTGGCACAATCCATGATGTTCTCACATAAATTGCCTGTATAAATGGACTGTTTACAAGGACTGTAGTTCACAATTTATGCAGTAGGCTTCAGATTAATTGTCTTACAAAATAAGCACTTGCATCTTTACTTCCCAGAGCAGGGAGCATTAAATTGAGATTTACCAGATAACAATAACCACCTACCCTGTAGTGCATAAAAACAGCAATCCACCAATCACAAATAAACCGATAATTGAAGAACACGCAGCAATGATGTAAGTATCTTAAATAAAAATAAGTCAAAACATTTCATTAATTTCTATGCAGAAATACAATCTCAACCAAAAACAAATATATATTGATTATTATACATCATCGACACACACCCACACACAGACAACTATGCATTGTTGAATACTATGATGTGTGCACCCCAAAATGTGGAGAGCAGTGGTGTAGTGGTGGGTTCGGTGCCTTGGAGCCGGAGGGTTCCAGGTTCGAATCCACCTCAAGCCGCCACGTAGGGAGTTTGCACAAGTCTTTCACTCGCAATTGTTCGTGCGCTTTGGCATGAAACTCTGATGTAGTTGGGAGCACCTCTGAGTAGCGAGCTTGAAGGGATGCTATAGCAAATGCGAGATATAAATAAAAATAAAAATGCGATTAGCAAATGGTTTATTAAAGCTATATTATTACTTAACTTACAAAACATAATCTAAGTATTAGAATATTCTTAAAACTAACCGACAATTTCGGCAGTTGTTTACCACATAGACAAGGCTTGAAATTCTAAAAAGGCTCTAGAAATCACTGCTAACATAACATAACATAACATTTTATTCGGCAACCAATTCGCAACATTTCGTAATTATATCAGAGTAGCAAACATGTTGGCATACCCAGGAGACCCAAAAGGGGTCGAAGGTCCCGCTAGCCAGGGCCACCTGAGAGCGTTGGAAGAAACAAATGAAAATACAGCCGAATTTGAAATGAATAACACAAAAAATCTTAACTAATATACATGCATATATAATAAATGTATATATATATATATATATATATATATATATATATATATATATACACAAACGAAAAGTGAGTTATAGAAAATAGTGTACAAAATATTTAGTGACATACAATACACGAACAACACTAGTACACACTCCCATATTAAACTGATCACATTTCCCAGAAAATGTGACTCATTCTCCTTGTTGGATATAAACAGAAAACCCACGTTTGAAAAGATGAAAAGATGGCAGGGACCGGATATTAGGAGGAATACTGTTCCAGGTTCTTGGTCCGATACATTTAATAGATGTAAGCTTAGTAATAGTACAAATGGAGTATAAAAAAGTTAGCATTTCTCAAGCAACGATTTTGAACATTGATATTAAGTTGAAAATAGTCTCTAAAGGTTGCTGGTAATTGATTATGAATATAACGGTACATAAATGTCCCTATTTGCAATCGCCTTATCTGATCTGGCTTTAGTATTTTTAAGCCTATGAATACTGCTTTTGTGTGGGCTCCATAAGGGATTTTAGCAACAAATCGTATAGCTCGCTTTTGGAGGACAACGAGTTTAGCAAGATTTGACTTATACGCAGAGGCCCATACAATATTGCAGTAAGATCAATCAATCAATCAATCAATCAATCAATCACATGAATTTATATAGCGCCCCTTCAAGATCTCTACTCAGAGGCGCTCCCAACCCAGGCCTGGTCAAAGAGAAAGGTATGGATGTATGAGTGTATAGTAGAGTGAAGTTCTGATCTGTGGTGAGAGGATTCTGGATATGCGAGAGAGAATGCCTAGGTTTTTGGCTATTTTTTTAGATGTTGGATATGTGTTCTTTCCAGGACAAGTGCTGGTCGAAGTAGACTCCTAAAAATTTCAATGATTGCACTTGAGTGATAGGGGTTTCTAGTATATACATAGGGCTGGACATACTGATGGAAGTGATTTTTTTATGTGATCTAAAGATGATGTAATTGGTTTGATCTCGGTTAAGGGTTAACTTATTAGCGCGAAACCATTCTGCTACGTTTTCTAAATCAGAGTTCGTATGATTAATTAATGTTTCAAATGAAGAATGAGAATTACAAATATTAGTATCGTCTGCAAACAATTTTAAAAAAATAGATTAGGAGCTACATTAGGTAGGTCGTTAATGTACAAAATAAACAGCAGCGGGCCTAGAATAGAGCCTTGTGGAACACCCTATTTAATTGCTTTTAGAGGAGACTTGCTGTCTTATTTGTTAGAAGCAAATCATGTAACAATTTGCTAACCGGCGTTTCTAGACTAATTTGACCCTGCTTCAAATGAAAATCGCGGTTAGCAAGCTGGAATTTCAGCACTTCCATGAGAAAACAAGATAGAGGACAAAATGGCGGTCAATTGCTTCAAATGGCTATAAGTAAAGTATGTATGTATGTATGTATGTGTACGTATGTATATATGTATGTGTGTATGTTAGGGTGATTAAAAAAAAATTATTTTCGAATTTCAATGAGCATGGTTGCTAATTTTGTTCCTTTTGGACCCAGAATAAATTGTATATAAGACATTTCTAGCTAAAATGTATTTTAGAGCTAGCTCAATGAGCCCAAAGTTTCCACATACATTCGCATTGAAGTTACAAATTGAAAGAATGGCCATGTGAGATTTCACACACACAATGAAGTTGAATAGAACAAACATAGAGTCATTATTGACTAAAATAGTCCTAGGAAAAAAGATATTTATTCACAGCATTCTGTAAACTAAAAAAGTTTAATATTCCCAGCAGTAATCCACTGCCTGATCAGCTTGTACATTGTACAATAAGCCTGTAGAACTGCCAGTAAATAACTGGTGTATCAGATTTAACCGGGCCAGCGCTTTCACGCTCCCATGCTTACTCCTCGTTTATATGACTTGCACAAAAACAAAATTCTGTGAAATTTATAAAATTAGAGACTGTCAATTAAAAGTGAACTCTCTAAAGATTGGTCTCGAAACAATAAGTGACATTTGCCATTCATGTGTCATATGCACCTGGTTATCTAAGATGACACACTCCATCACTAGCAACCGTCTCTACTAGAATCAGTATAGGCACAATGCCATCACCTCATCTTGCTGACAATTGCTTGCTTGCATTGAACAGTTGAGAATGACACTGGCCTACTTCCATAATCTGCTTTATCAGCATAGTGAACTTCCTGTTTGAGAAGTTTATGTCAGTCAAGACATTCTGTTTTGATGAGTGCAAAGTTTTTCTCTCTACTGTATCTTCATGTAAACCTTCAGGGAGAGTATTCAGCTGTTATGCAGTCACATTCATCACTGTCCTCTTCGTCATCATCCCGGTCGCCGCTATTGAAATCTCTAGTTGCCTGCATGGTTACTCGAGCCAGACCCTTCAGCAGATTTTTTTAGCATTTCCTGATTCAACCAGGCTCTTATTGTGTCATCGTCTGCTCTGCAACTCTTGCCTCCATCTTACGAAGATCCATGCTCATCTTTCGAGATTCTTGCTGATATGCGAACAATTTACATTCGTAAATTTTAAGAACATGATCATGTTCTGATTTGCAATATAAAAAATAAGATTCACTTTCAACGCATGCCTCTCAGTTTTTTTGCTTCTGTTTTCTATATCAGATCATACTTCTCAGCTAAACCTTTTATTTTGACAAGGGTCTCCTGTGCAACCAAATTGAAATTATTAGCATCATTCCTTAAGCACTGCTTTAGTATATTTTGTTAACTTTGTTTCTTTGATGCGTGATTTGATTTGTTGTTCTGGTTCTGGTTACCAAATAAATGATTTGTTTTTATTTGATGGCTGTATTATATAGAATGAAGCCATTTTTTACTTTCTGTTGCAGCTGGGTCTGTACAAATGAAGTTACACAAATAAATAACCGAAAGCCACTTTTCATTATCTTGTTAATTATAATATTATAACTGGGAAATGGAATTCCTCAAATATGACATTTACCCAATGAAAACTTTAAAAGCAAAATTTCAGAATAATGTGTATAAAAATGCTATTGATTATTCATATCACACTGTCTGAACACAATGTCTAGACAGAAATATCCATGCATTTATACTTTCATACGATTATGTAAAATTATTCATATTTCGTACCAATTTCGTCGCCGGTCAAAATAAATATTACAATTCAGCAGGGTTTTTTAGTGATCACAAGAAAATAAGAATCAATTATTCATGTATGGCCTCTGACTATGTACATACTTTCAACTTACAGGATTATAGCTTAATCTAATTGAAAATGTTCCATTCGAGTGCCTCGTCAATGCCAATTGCATTGATTTCTTCATATAGACCCCATCTCAGATTTCAAGGTCATTGAGCTACCTCTAAACATTCATATATTGCAATTAAATTTTGATGCAATGTTCAGTAAGACTAAAGGAACAAAATAATCAACCATGTCAGACAATCAGAGAAAATTATTTTTTCTCCATTGTAAAGTGAATCACCCTAGTGTATGTATGCATAGTTGCATACATACATACATACAAAAATACATACATACATACAAAAATACATACATGCAAGTATGTATGCATGTATGTATGCATGTACATATGTATATATATGTATGTATGTATGCATGTAGTGCATCGGTATGTTTGTGTCCATATAAGTATGTGTGCACATATATGTATGTTCGTTTCTTTATGAACAGTCCCTTGACGAAAAGCCCTTTTATGAAAAGTCTGCATACAAATCCTAGCAGTCTTTCATGCTTGTGTCTTGCCACTCTGTTAGAGACCAACTCCTCCATTTGCACATGCTGGCAAGTACAGAATACTGTTTCTGGTAATCCCATAATGTCCTTTCTCATCGTCATCATCATCATCATCAGCAGCAGCAGCAGCAGCAGCAACCATGGGCTCAACGGCTGTAGGTGTCTGATGCCATCTTCACTAGGCTCTTCCATCGTCCTCTGTCCATTGCGGAGTGGTTCAGCTCTTGGAGCAATGCTCTGCCCCATCGGGTGATGTTGTCTAGCCACTCTCTGTGAGGGCTTCCTCTCCTATTTGTACCATCCATTCATCGGAACACATTAGCACTTTGCTCTTTCTCTCGTCGCTCAATCTACAGATGTGTCCAAACAATCCTAGATTTCTATGGATCAGTTTCTGCATGATGTTTTCTTTTGGGTACATTTGTCTGTACAACTCTGTGTTGCTAACTTTCTGGGTCCATGTTATCTTCCGAATTTTTCTATAGCACTTTCTTTCGAAGAACAATATCCTTTGTTCCACATCCTTTGTTATCACCCAAGCTTCGCATCCATACAACATACCACTGAAGACACACGTCTGCAACACCCTCATTTCTGATTCCGTCTTTATAGACTTGCTTTTCCAGATTTTGTCCATCGCTTTCAGCGTTGTTGTCGCCTTTGCTATTCTAACCAATATTTCTTTCCTGCTGTCCAGAACTTACATCATATTGCTCTCGAGGTGTGTGAACTTTTCAACGTTCTCCAGTTGGTTCCCGTCTATGACTAGCTTCTTTGTAGGATCTTTCTCACAAAATACTAGTGTTTTCGTTTTTCCACAGTTCATGGTAAGACCATACCCCTCCCTTCCTCATTCAGGGTCCGTGTGTGTCCTCTAGTCTCTGCTCATCTTCGTCTATCAGGTCAATGTCCTTGGCTGGCATTTATTCACAGTTGCTGGTTCAGTGGTTCGTCCGTCTGGAATAACGCTCTAACACCTCAAGTTCAAAACTCCCTCAGTGAGACTATCATTTGCCTAAACTGAAAAATCTGCATCTTCCAGTCTACTTTATACAGCTCCTAAATGGCTGCCCAACTTCAAAGCACACTTCTCAAGTTTGTTACGAGTGCCTTAGCAAAAATTATACTTTTATTGTATTAGTTTACATCAAAAATTTCTTTTTAAAGACTGGCATCATAAAGCCATCATACGCAAAGTTTCTGCAAGTACTTAAATGTATTATAACGAAGGACAGCATGCTTAAACAATCTTGTACATGCATCAAAACCAGAAATTTAACAGATGCTCTTTTCATAAATAAATTGCTTCATTTGACTGCTGAGAACAATTTATTACGAATCCAACTATTAACCCTTTACCCGTTCACTTTTAAATTTTAAGCCCGATTTCAGCGGATATTCTCGGGGCAAACGCGTAAAGGATTAAGCGTATTATGCTTGGTTCGTTTTGATAGTGAGTAGTGTGTGGGGTTTCATTTCAAGTGGTTCTAAGAAGGTGCCGCTTTTAGTGCGCACTGTTATATAAATTGATCAATGATCATGTCAAAATAAACAGATTTCACAGTCTATATATACCGGTAGTATTTGCAATGAATTAATTCTTCTTACCAGTCAAGTCTTTACACTTTTCTTCATTCCACCCACATCTTGGAGCTCCCGCTGGCTTTGTAGTTTTATTACCAGGCCACATCAGTTCGTCCACATTGACCAGTGGCGTAACAGTGTCACTTGAAGAGTCATATTGAAGAATCTTAATAACTTTGCCTTTCTGAATCATCCAAAAGTCGAAATCGGTTACAATTCTTTCCCCATTTTCATCAAATCTGACATCGCCAGACATACCTAATTAAAGACAAATCCCAAATCGGTGACCCGACAAAAGCGCGCAGACAAATGCACACAGACAAATGCGTGCAGACAATAGCGCGCAACAAGAACAAATCGACAAAATATTATTATTATAATGAACATTTATTTTTTTAAACTCGAAATTAGCTAGATGTGTAAAAATTTACGCAACATTATTTACCGGTAATTATTTAAGCTAGAAATTGTCGTGAATGTCCCAAAAGTTCCTTAGTACTATAAGCCAAAATGTAGGCAGGCAGATGAACACAAATCACCTACTAGGCTATAGAAATAAACTAGAATCTAACAGACTGCGAAATCCCTTTAAACAGTGTCATGGCAAGAAAACAGCAAGTAAGTCAGGTCGAATATATGTAAAAAAAAAGGTAAAATACCGAAGTGTCGAATTCATTTGAAATAATTTCGGAAGCTCTGTAATCAGACATTAATTGGACAATATTTCCATTTAATTCAGATGGTCCTGGTGTATGTCATTAAAAGAACTTATTTTTTAAATTTAAAATTTATATTGGATTTGGACTTAGGATTTTATGCTATTCTAAAACACTTTGACATTGATTGGATATAGAAATTATGTACGTTTGTTTATTATACTTTGTATGTACACCAAAATGCAGATAGCAATTGCATTGCATTATAGCATTATCTTATTAACCTATCCAATCATTCAGGCTTAGGCGGTACGTTAATGATCATTATTAGTCAACATTAGATACATGTCCGGTTTACTGCACTCATTTGTCTGCGTGCTTTTGTCTGCGTGCTTTTGTCGGAGTGGTTTCTGTTGTGCTCTATTGTCTGCGCGCATTTGTCTGCGCACTTTTGTCCACGCGTTTCTGTCCTGTGCGCTTTTGCTACGGTGCCCCAATACAATAGATAACATTTTTATAATCACTTAATCATGCAATGGTTATGTCAGTCCAGTGCAGAAACAGCCTATGGTTAATAAGCATGCTGAAATGTGTATGCTCTAAGCTGAGGCAGGAATAGCAACAGTGATTTGTATCACAAAACAGACACTGCATGTAGTCCAGAAATGTGACCTACAGCCATGAAAACATTCTTAATCCTTATACCCAGGATAATAAATTGTTTACTCCCATCAGTCAATAGCAGTAATCAATAGACCACACTCTTGTTGTCTACATATATAAAATCTATATATACATAATATATACTTTTATATAATATATATAATATATAATATGTATATAGGGGTGGCTGATAGCTTAGTGGAGAGTTCTTGACAGTTTTAGTGGTTTGCATGCTGAACCCTCAACTTGACCTTAAGTCAGAGGTTTGGGTTAAGATTTCAGCCATGGCAGAAAATTTGGTGTGAATTTCTGAATTTTCTGCTCTGCATCCACATAGTCAACTCAGCTATGATAAGTACACCTTCATTACACTGTCAATGAGTAGATGAGATGGCAACGGATAGGACAGACCACCCGCCATTGTAGCTAATGCTATGAAGGTGAAGTCCATAACAGTTCATACCATGGATACCTTTGGGCTATAGCTTAAATGACTAAGACTGGTTCTAACTCAGCTTGACAGCTGCAACTTTAAACCACAATGCCTCTTTAAGAAGATGTACCAGCACATTAAGAAGGCCCCAGGTGGGAGCTGAATGGTTGGCCACAACAAACACACACCCTCCAATAAAATAGCTGCTTATTGTGCTATTATCTGTCATTCTCCTTCACCTTCTCGTCTCGTTCTCATTCTCCTCCTCCTTTTCCTCCTCTCCCTCCTCCTCCTACCCCTACTCATCTTCTTCCTCCTCCTTTTTCTTCTTCTTCTTAAACCCGCAGTGCAAAATATTAAAAAAGTTTTGAATACGATAAGTTATTAGCTTTAAACCACTGAGCTAATACGAAAATGGCTAATAGTTATGGTCTAACTATTAGCCATTTTCGTATTAGCTCAGTGGTTTAAAGCTAATAACTTATCGTATTCAAAACTTTTTTAATATTTTGCACTGCGGGTTTAAGAAGAAGAAGAAAAAGGAGGAGGAAGAAGATGAGTAGGGGTAGGAGGAGGAGGGAGAGGAGGAAAAGGAAAATATCTAAATGTTATCGGTTATGGTTAACTAACCGATATTAAATTAGTTATCAAATTATTACAAATGTGCTCCTTCTTCAAGGCTCCTCCTGCATTGGGAGTTGGTTTGTTTAGTGTGTCTTAATTGCTTCATCTGCTGTTGTTTTTGGTTCACTTTTTCACCTTCTGCATTGTGTGTTGGTTTTCTGTGCCTGCACATTGCTTTGATGTCATAGGTGTGTCCTGATGAACAAACTTCAGGGTGCTTTCTACTTTGTGTGTTGGTTTTTTCATTGTGTCTTAATTGTTTCATCTGCTGTTGCTTTTGGTTCATTTTTTCATCAATTTGTGGTGTGTATTAGCTACTTGGGACCCTACTTAGCGGGATTCCATCCCTTCTGGGTTTCCATTTGTGTCCAAATTCTGTACTTTAGAGTTCTCTTTAACGCACTCCAGGTTTATGGCTAGCTGTTCACACTGGTATCACTCAATCCTATAGCCACTGGGCTTAAACAAGCTCTTCTTATAATTATATTCCTGGGGGTATTTCCAATCTAGGCCAAAGGTTTTATAATTTGCGTTAACTAATTAGTTCTCACCTTTATTATTGCCTGATTAATTTGTGATACTTGTTATGCTTTATGTAACTTTTTCTGCCTTATATCTTAGTGTGTTTGATACTCACGGACCAATAAAAAAATTGATTGATTGATTGATTTACAAGTTGCTCAATGCTGTAAAGTTTAAATATACTTACAATCAACCAATCAATCAGAATTTATATAGTGCCCATTCAAAATACCTAATCAGAGACGCTCCAGGCCGAGATCAAGCGAAAAAACACGTCTTCAACAGTTTGTGAAATTGAGAACAGCTTGGGAGGTGTCCCATAGTCAAGGGAAGCCCGTTCCAGGTAGTTGGACCAACCACAGAGAAGGAACGGCTCATTATTTACAACATTGCACAACACAGTAATACCATGGGACCGAGGACATCAGTCAACCAGTGTTGAGTCTTCAATCTAACAATCAGCAATTGACTGTATAATCGACTGCACAGTTTCCAAAATGCAATTAAAAATAGATGTGAATGGCATTGAATGCTGTCAGCATATTACATTGTCAGTTTAGAAAATGTCCAGGAGGATTTTCCGTACCCTAGATACTTTTTTGTCAAAATGAGGAAATGTATAAACATGCCTTATGCATTAAAAAAAATTGTACACGCTATTTTGGACTACCCTGTTAAGCAATAAATTGCCAATAATTAAGCATACAATAACAATTTAAATACGGTACCTGAGAAATTCGTACGTCGTATGAGCTGGGCAAGACTCGTATAATTCAGCGGCACACTGCTCCTCATCGACTTCGATTTTGCATATGCCCACATCATCACAGCATCATACATATGAGCTGAGTATTGTAATGCCGAAAGCTCATCACTCTGTTACCACAAAGAGGTCAGTCTTTCAAACACTTGCTACCAAACAAGAACAGCTAAAATTGGTGACAGGACAATCACCCCCATGGTCAATTACCGGTACCCCCCGGACAATTACGCCCCCCCCCCCCGACAATTACCCCTGGAAAATTACCCCCAGGACAATTACCCCCCCCCAGACAATTACCCCCCCCCCGGACAATAACCCACGTACCAATTACCCCCCGGACAACTACCCCCCCGTGGCACAGTGTGAGCTTGTTCGCTCACGCGTATACGAAGATACACCTGAGGGAACGAACATTCTCATAAGTGTCAGACCTTCAGAGCTGCCTAGACCTATCACCCACCACAACCTACAAGCAAGAAATATGCGGACACAAACGCAAGGATTCTGGCAATCGTTCGCAAATACGACGTGCACAAAGCCATTTTCTATCTTAGTGGAGTAGCTCAGAACCTTGCTTTTTAAACTAATTGAATCCAGACCTCTATCGATAACATTTGTGACACAATCCATGAAAAGGTACCAAGTCTTAGTTCACAGTTTCGTCAGAAAACAGCCTAAAAGGACGTTGGGGTCTATTTTTTACCTTTCGTAACGATTAATTCATATGTCGTGTGAATCCTGATATCTTCGGGAAATGAGAAGATATTAACTTAATTTTTTTTTTATTCTGTCCAGTAATAATTAACCTATGTTGTGGTAGCTCTAACTCCATTACTAAGACTTGGTACCTTTCATGGATTATTGTTCTATGGGTTTCAAATATAATTTTACTTTTTTTAACGATTAATTCATATGTCGTGTGAATCCTGATATCTTTGGGAAATGAGAAGATATTAACTTCAATTTTGTTTTTATTCTGTCCAGTAATAATTAACCTATGTTGTGGTAGCTCTAACTCCATTACTAAGACTTGGTACCTTTTCATGGATTGTGTCACATTTAGATATTTTATTAGGCAGGCATAACAACTAGCTTAGAACCGTGTTTAGATTGGATTTTATTTAATATTTTTCATAAGCGTTTAACACCAACTTGCGTTTAACACAAAATAGACTTCTTTATTGGCACGGGGGTAATTGTTTGGGGGTAATTGGCACGGGGGTAATTGTCCAGGGGTAATTGCCCTAGAACCCTAAAATCAAACATACCAGGTGTGCAAACATGCTTAGATTGGCGTCAGTGGTGAGAAAAACACGGATTAATGGGCTATTTGGACTGTTTCTTTCTCATAAGAGCCACAAGGTTTATGCAAATCCAATTTTAAAACCTCAGAATGAGTAGAGCTACAACTTGAACCTACATGCATCAAATTATTTATGAAGTGCCAAACCTCTCATTAATGTGACCCATTTCACTAAACTCTTAAGCTAATCTCACGGTTAAAACTGCTGCATGGGTGCAATCAGCTTTTCTTCTAATGCCATCATAGATGTAAAAAAAAATGCCAAAAAAATGGGGAAACGTCATTTTATTCAAAAAAATAACAAACGAAAAAATGACAAGAAAGAAAACGGAAAATAATTTGACTTTGCTATATCTTAAATTGCATTTTAAACTGGAAAAGCTTATTTATGCAATATTATCTTAATCAGCAAATAACACATCTTTATTAGTAGGCCAAAATTAATGAGAAATTGAGAAAAATTGATGGCAATGAAATCTTTTCAAATTTAAATTGTAAACATAAGTCAGTATAAGTTCATGCTGATCAACATAACGCAATTAAAATCTAATTAAAAGTAGAGACCTTAGGCTTAGAAGTGCACTAGCTTGAACATTGCTCTGTCCAACATTCGATGTTCAGCCAACGACGTTAAGTTTAATAGAGCGCAGAACTCAAAATCATCACACAACTTGCCGAGTTTAGTGTGCAAAATAACAACATTTTTGTCAAGTGCATCTCTACCACTAATTCCGGGACAATTTGAGATCAATCCGGGACATACAGGGCCGATTCCGGGACTGTCCCGGAATCCGGGACGGTTGACAGCCCTATATTGGCAATAAAAAAAGAGAAGGGAAGCATGTGTGTAAAAATATGCATAGCAATGTAGTCAGGCTATGAGCCTACATGTAGCATATAAGACCGATTGAAAGGTCAAAGACGCTGTTTAAGGTGGCCCATAAGAAGTGAGTTGCAGCAGTTTAGACTGGAACAGAAAAATGCATGAACCATGTTGGTAAAGGCAGAGGGATAAAGCGATCATCCGATGGCTTCAAGTCACCTTTGTTGAAAGAATCAGGAGTGGGTCAATGGGTCATATTAGATATTATGTGCTTCATCTAATCGTAATCGTAATCTCCCCATTTCTAAAGCGCCACTGGAAAGCCAAGCGCGGGGCACCGGCTTATTCACGAGCGCTGCGTTGAGTTAGGAGGGTTGTCCGTGAGAGTAGTCCGTGGTGGTCCGGGTCGAGTTACCGTAGGATCAGGATCAAATGCGTTGAGTCAAAAGGGTTGTCCGTAAGAGTAGTCCATGGTGGTCCGGGTCGAGGTACCGTATGATCAGAGGTGTGGAACAGCTACTAAGGTGGGTGTCGTCTGAGCCGGGAATTGGAGGGTGGGGGATCAGGTGAAACAGGATAAGAGTTCTTGAACAGGAGTGTCTTTAGTTTCGAGTGAAAGGCCCGAGGTGTGATGGATAGAGGAGCCTGAGGAAGGTGATGGTGTGGAGTAGGCACTGAAAAGGATCGGAACTCAGCAGGCAGATCATTCCAAAGGCGTGGTGCTGAGTTGGATATGGCTCGGTTGGAGAACTTGAGATGACTTGTGACCGGCGGTCTAGAGAGTGTAAGGCAGGCGGATGATCGGGTAGAACGGGTAGGCTGGATGGTGAACAGTTCGCGAAGATATCTGGGCTGGGAGCATTGTAAGGAGTTGTATGTTAAGGAGAGAACTTTGTAGTGAATTCGCTCTGGGATTTTCAACCAGTGAAGAGACTTGAGGATGGGGGTGATGTGATGATGTCTGGGTGTTCTGGTGACGGCTCTAGCAAGAGAATTTTGTATGAGTTGGAGGCGCTTAAGTTGTGTGGAATCAAGGTTTAAGAACAGGGAATTGCAATAGTCAAGCTTTGAGTGGACGATGGACGTAGCAATGGTGGAAGCAGTTTTGAAATCAAGCATGGGTCGGATGCGTCGGAGGTCCCGGATGTGCATGAAGCAGGAGCGCGATAGATTAGAGATGTGGTTAGAGAAGGAGAGGTGTGAATCAAACATTACACCAAGATTGCGGACCGGAGCATCAGAGGTGAAGGAGGAATCAACTGTGATGTCAATGGGTCATATTAGATATTATGTGCTTCATCTAATGTGAAGGAGGAATCAACTGTGATGTCCAGGTTACACAGCCATGCATCTACATTGACAGTATAGGTCTAAGTGTTGCCTAATTGTATTTCAAAATTCAAATGGCACAAGTTACTCGAGCATTTGTGTAAGCCAGGGGTCTCAAACACGCGGCCCGCGGGCCGCATGCAACCCGTGAACCCGATTAATGCAGCCCGCGAACAGCCTCCTGGTTTTTGATTTGTTTAAATTAGAAATCTGTTTATAAGAATTTTGCAGTTCCTTTACGATTTGAACCAATATTTAAACTGCTTTCTACACCTTTTGCTGTAGACATTGAGTCCCCAACAGCAGATATAGGCATATTATATGCAGATGGAATTAATTTAGTGGACCTTCAGTGCGATGCAATGCCGAAGCAGAAGTATGCTACAGCGAAGTTTTATGTCGGTGTCGAAAAATAGAGTATCTTCGTAATAATTGTATCTCCCCAGATGATGAGAAGTTGAAAAATGTCACTTCCGCGTGTGTTTATTTTTGCAAATTAACTTCCATTTGCTTGCTTTTGAACAATGACACCATGTTTATTCCTATAATTTTGGTGACTAAATTTGGTTTAGGGGACTTAGAACATTTAGAACACTTAAGAACACTCAGAGTCTTCTGGCCTAACTAAATTTGAGTTGAATTACTTTGAACATTGCTTATGATAGGCCTACTTAAAAAATTAGTCATTTAAAATTTTGATTACAGCATAATTTCTTCAATTATAGCGCCCATGCATTTTTCGATAATTGGGATAGAATGTTTTTTCAATTTTGTTTGAAGTACCATTATAGTTACACTTAAAATATAATATTACGTGAATTTTACAGGGTCATATCATCATTACAGTGTTGTATGCTGCAATGACACATAACTGATTCTATAGTTTCACGTGCACGATTAGCCTATATTTTTATGTTGCGACCCGCGAGTCATTAAAAATTTCCAAATGCGGCCCACATGCTGACTTGAGTTTGAGACCCCTGGTGTAAGCAATACTCAGTGGCTTTGTTTGTTGAACTTTGCATTAGAAAACTGCTGTGAATGCTACCGAAAGAGGATTTGTAATGCTTTACGAACTTCACTGACATGCTAAAATATGCTTTACAAAATAATCTCTGGTTCTCAACCACTGTGTGGTTCTCTTGGTTCTTTCCTGTGTGGCATCACTCCTCTCTCCCGTCTCGTCATATATCAGATGATTACTATAAGATTTCGGATATAATATGTGTTTTTCAAATATTTGACTGTCTAGTTCAATTCAATGGATTGTGGATGTTTATTACCAAGTCTGTACACCAAAATGTGGTTAGCAATTGATCAATTACAGAATATTCTCATCTTATCCTCCTGTAATCTTATCTTTTGCTACATGATCAATTTCAAACAGCTAGGATTAATGGAGGCATGATAATTCTATGCAATCCTATTACAACGTTGTCATATGCATCTTATCGTTTTATCCTCCTTTTACAATGTTGTCATATGCATCTTAACATCCTATCCTCCTATTACAACGTTGTCATATGCATCTTATCATCTTATCCTCCTATAACTACGTTGTCATATGCATTTTATCATCTTATCCTCCTATTACAATGTTGTCATATGCATCTTAACATCCTATCCTCCTATTACAACGTTGTCATATGCATCTTATCATCTTATCCTCCTATAACTACGTTGTCATATGCATTTTAACATCTTATCCTCCTATTACAACGTTGTCATATGTATTTTATCATCTTATCCTCCTATTACAATGTTGTCATATGCAATTATGCATCTTATCATCTTATCCTCCTATTACAACTTCAATTTACAACGTTGTCATATGCATCTTATCATATTATCCTCCTATTACAATGTTGTCATATGCACATAAGGCTGCTTAATGCTTATTCATATCAACCTTTCGTTTAAGTTATTTCGTTTTATACAGTGTGATTTTATAGGCTTTTCTTACAGTCTTACGGTCAAATACAGGATTGCAAGCACTGCTAAAAGCTTTTGTTACCCCAAATTCCCACCATGTCTGGTCCTTCATGAGGTCACCCTTTTGGAAATTATGGTGGACGACTGAGACTCCTACCAGCATGTGCAAGTCCTTAGATACAAAGAGTCTAAATGGTGGAGGATGGAATACGTCGACACAAGAGATGGATGGTAGGCCCTATCTCAGTTAAAATAGAGAAAATATGGCATGGGGAAACAACCTCTAAACTTATTGAGTATACAAACAGTGGCATTGCCTATTTTGCCATTGGAAGTTCAAACCTGCCCCTCAGCAGAACGAGACTGAGCAACCTTGCTCGTGCAAATATATAGCACACATGTTCCAAACGTTACTGCTTATTCAGCAGCACACTAATGAGTGCATGGCAAGAAACCTAGAGGGCACATAAAAATCCCTATACCTGTACTTAGTGATTAGATAGTCTTAAAAGGTGCTACATAAACGATCCAGATAGTCAGCTGGAATGCACCGTCAGTCTAAGATCATGGATTCATAAAAATAATGACAAGGTAACTTTGTGGCATCGGCTAGACCTACCAATGAAATGGCGATTCTTCGTACACATCACCATCGTGAAGCGATCATCAGTAGCGCTCATATAGTAGACCTAGCTGCTAATAACTGATGGGCCGTTTTTGGCTTATCCTGATTCAATGACAGTAATTCAACAATCAACATCAACTGTTTATTTTAACATCAACAACATGACTGATGGGTGCCAGCTCATGGCTGCGCAATTTTATTACATTATTATTATTACTAAACTTTATTATTACTTCTGTGTATTATTTCACATATCTGACATGTAACCTGGCGCGGTATGTCACCAGGATTTGTCTTACTTTGAATTAAACGAATAAACTACTACATAATGCTCGGGACAAAGGAAACATTACCTTAATCTTAAGATTCTTAAAAGCAGCATCATGTACAAAATGGGAATCATGAAGAGCCACACGGTTGAGTCCGTCTACAAAGTCACGGCCAAAGGTATCCTGGAATTTAAATGAGACCAAAAGTAGACCTTCTTGAACAGTGAAAATATCTTCGGCTGTAGCATCCCAAGGGTATTCGCTTTGAGCAACTTAAAATAAAAAAACAAATAAGCAAGTTATAAACATTCATACATCATGCCATCATAAACTTGATTAAAAGTATTGAATTATGTATAAGCTGTGTTCTTCTCATGCAGTCGGTATATGTAGGGAGCAGTCAGAATGCGTAGGGAGCAGTCGGTATGCATAGGGAGCAGTCGGCATGTGTAGAGAGCAGTCGGTATACTTAGAGAGCAGTCGGTATATGTACAGAGTGGGCCATATAAAAGTAACTCCATATGGTTTTTTGCCCATATCTTGGCCAGAAGCAAGAATTTCGAGATGAAATTTTACAGCCTTAAAGACAATTAGCATTTACACATGATGACCAGATTTCATCAAAATATTTCAAACCCAACAAAAGTTACATCACTTTTAGTGAGGCCACCCACCGTTGTTTCAAAAACGTAACGCAACAAAAAGTAACAAAAACAGAATTTTATTAAGTCACATCTCAAATAACTGTTGTGAAATGAACTTGTTAGTGCATCACAACTTGTGTTCAATGTGCTCACTACCAGTGTCAAACTTCTTTTGAGTCTCTTTGCAATGTTCTTGATAACCCTGTTGATGCGTTGCAAAGGCAAATCTTCCCATATCAACTCCAATGCACCCATCAATTCTCTTACCGCTCATGGTTTTGGTTGCAGATTGTGATATTTCTCCAGCATAGCTCTCCACAAATGATTATCAATCCATCGGGTTCAAATCCGGAGATTTGGGGCCATTGGCTTTCTCAATGAAACCAGAACAATCGAGCCGATCTCCTTTCATTTTACGGCAAATCTCTTAACTCTCAGCTCAACTCTTAATGATTGCGCTCTCACTGTTTATCAGAGTAAACGTTGCTCAATGTATCTCAAGGATCTCGCTCAAGAGGTGTCTGAATATACATTTTGTCTGCCATTGACACCTTGGCCATTTTCATTTTTTTAGAAATTTGAATTGCATTGCTTTAATAGTAAAATTAATAATCTGACAGATTCCCTATTTACCAACTACGTAGGTACCCTGTTTCTGTTTAAAATAGTAATAAAAATGATCATCTGGCAATATCAAGGTGATTTGATAACAATCATTTGAGATGAGACTTAATAAAATCGAGGTTTTTTTACTTTTTGTTGCGTCACGTCTTTGAATCGTCAAAAAACGGTGGATGGTCTCACTAAAAGTGATATAACTTTTGTTCTGTTTGAAATATTTTGTTAAAATCTGACCATTGTATGTAAATATGAATTGCCTTTAAGACTGCAAAGTTTCATTTAAAAATTCTATTGTTTTGCCAAGATATGGGTTAAAAACCGTAGGGGTTACTTTTTTATGGCCCACCCTGTAGGTGCAGTCGGTATGCATATTGAGCAGTTGGTATACGTAGGGAGATGTCAGTGTGCATAGGGAGCAGTCTGTATATGTAGGTGCAGTCAGTATGCGTAGGGAGCAGTTGGTATACGTAGGGAGCAGTCAGTATGCGAAGGGGGCAGTCTGCATGCGTAGGGAGCAGTGAGCAGTCGGTATGCGGTATGCGTAGGGAGCAGTCGGTACACGTAGGGAGCAGTCGGTAAGCGTAGGGAGCAATGTGCATGCATAGGGAGCAGTTGGTATCGTAGGGAGCAGTCGGTACACGTAGGGAGCAGTCGGTACACGTAGGGAGCAGTCAGTCGGTATGCATAGGAACAGTCACAGCAGTCGGTACACGTAGAGAGCAGTCTGCATGCATAGGGAGCAGTCGGTATGCGTAGGGAGCAGTCTGCATGCATAGGGAGCAGTCGGTATGCGTAGGGAGCAGCAATTTCATCTCACTGGTGATGAACTTTTTATGCCACAAGGGTATGTTATTGCAACTAAAACCCATGCAATGGTTTGAGGAATCTCTTCAAAGTGAACTTTTTATGCCACAAGGCTATGTTATTGCAACTAAAACCTATGCAATGGTTTGAGGCATCCCTTCAAAGTGGCTTCTCCCAAATCCCACTGCAGTGTACAGCTTTGCATACATGTTGCTACACAGTAATGAAACCCTGAAAGCTGATGATATGATTGTTATTCAACAAACAGTCGGGAGAGATAAGATAAGAATATTCTTTAATTGACCAATTGCTAATTGCAAATTTGGTGTACAGGCATGGTAATTAACACACATAATCCAGAGAATTAATTAAGGCAGTCAAATATTTAAAAAATATAGTCCAAAATCCAAAATCATTTTCTTCATCGTGTTATTTGCCAGTCCAAAGGGATTCTGAGGTTATAGACCAGTGGGTGTAGGCCGTAGATGGTAGTTGGCCAAAAGTAAGCATTTTTTAATGAAATTTTACAGGCTTAAAGGCAATTCATATTGACGTATAATGGCAAAATTTCAAAACATATTTCAAATAGAACAAAAGTTATATCCCATTCATAGAGACCACGCACTGTTTTTTGACGATTCAAAATATAACACAACAAAAAGTAACAAAAACGCGATTTTATTCAGTCACATCTCAAAGAATTGTTACCAAATGAACTTGATACTGCCAGATAATCATCATTATTCTTATTAAGAAAATAAACAGGGTACCAGCGTAGCTGCACATCACTATGAAGTCACTTAGCAAGATGACGATCAAGTTGATAAATAAGAAATGTGTCAGATTAATTAATAACTTTGTTATTAAAACAATGAAATTCAAATATCCAAACATGAAATGGCCAAGGGATCAATGACAGAAAAACTGTGTATTCAGACACTGTGAGAGCAAGGTCCTGGAGCTAAAGCTATCATCGCTTACTCTGATAAACAGTGAGAGCGCATAACTCAAAAGTTAAATTGAGAGTTCTGAAATATGCCGCTGATGAAAGGAGATCGGCTCAATGTCAATTGTCCTGGTTTCATTGAGAAGAGGCAATGGCCCTCAAATATCCGGATTTGAACCCGATTGATTATCAAGTGTGGAGAACTATGCTGGAGAAAAATACCACAATCTGCGGCCAAAACCAAGAGTGATAACTGATAAGAGAATCGATGGTCATGTTGGATTTGATATGGGAAGATTTAACTTTGGAACATGTCAGCAAGCCATCACGAACTCCACAAAGATACTCAGAGCAAGTGAGGGCACTCACTAGTGGTGGACAGTGGACACATTGAACACAAGTTGTGAAGCGCTATCAAATACATTGATAACAATCATTTGAGATGTGACTTAATAAAATCTTTTTATTTTACTTCTAGTCATGTTATGTTTTTGAATCGCCAAAAACAGTGTTTAGTCTCAATAAAGTGATATAATTTTTGTTCTGTTTGAAATATTTTGGTATAATTTGGCAGTGATGTAGTCGAGTCCACCTGAGCCGAGTTCGAGACCGAGTCCAGCTAAGCCATGTCCGAGTCAAGTCCGAGTCAAGTCCGAGTCCAAAGGGGTTCGAGTCCGAGTCCGAATCCGAGTCACTGAGGATCGAGTCCAAGTCTGAGTCCAGTAACACCAAGAAACACTCAAACACTCAATAGGCCTATAATGGCCTGGAAAGAATATCGATACTATTGATTCAAAAAATTAAATGCTATTTATCCAAATTGAACTTTAAAAATACTGAATTAGATAAAGTTTTGTTCGATAATCTGACGCAACGGACTGGATACAAATTCTTCCACTGACAAACACGAGTTCAACAGGCGCATCTGATGGAATCTCTTATGTTGAGATTTGCGAAAAAAAACTGCCACTCATCAGCAATGCCTCTACTTTTGAAGTAAATGCTCGAAGTCTGTGGAATGGGGAAATGGGGTTTATCCACTGTGTTAATAATCATCTGCTCTCCAATACCCCAGGACAGACCAACTAAGTGTTAGGACTCTGCCTGCACGTTGCAATCTGCCAATTATATAGTATCTGATCTATTAATAAAGATGTAAATGAACCTTTGCACCCGGTTCCAAGATCAGAGAAGTTCTAATAGTCACCAGCCACAAATAGCCAATAGACGCGTCCAACCCCTATCTTCGTTTGTCTTATCCATAAATCTATAGATTAGAAGTCTACTATCCGATCACCATATTAATGCCAAGTCCATAAAGGTGTCAACATATCAAACTCGATTTCAACTGTATGAATCATGAATGCCATGGATGCCTTGTTACAAACCTGAAAGTTTATGTATCTATAGGCCTATGTATCTACATGTATAGGGTCATGTTCAAAATTATATTCACACTCGCCCATCCCGTGACCCACACCGACCATACATCAAATACCTATGTCCTAAACCCGTTGGCTACAAGGGTTCCTTTGTTTGAGTTGAATGATCAAGAAAGCAGACAAAATGTCTGAATTGGTTGCAGCAATAATCAATCGCCTGTTCCATGGACTCGAAATCTGACTCCGTGACTCGGCCTTCGAATCACCGAGTCAAATTTCGAGTCGGCCTCCGAGTCACGGAGTCAAATTTCGAGTCCAGGGCTTCAAGTCCAAGTCCGAGTCCGCAGAAAATCGGTCTCGAGTCGGACTCGAGTCCTTTGCCGGACTCGAGTACTACATCACTGGAATTTGGCCACTGTATGCATATATGAGTAGCCTTTAAGCGTGCCGAATTTGATTTTGAAATTCATACTTTTGGTCAAGATATTGGCAAAAACCTTAAGGGAAGTCCTTTTTGCCCACCCTGTAGTCTACATGTATAGAGTGCACTGTGTACTTAATTACAAACTGAACTTAAAATTTTTAGATTTATAAGAACTTGATATCAACTAATTTTTAGAATTTTAAATTTTTAACAGTGCTATTTATATCTCAAATGATGATGTAAAAACGGTCCAACAGCGACATAAATTAGCTGAATCTTTGAACATACAGAGACAGCGTAAGGGATATCGGACACGAATAAAATCAAGGAAAACACTTACAGATGGTACATAAATAAATAGGGTCAAATATAAAAACTGAAGCAGAAAACAAGACAAAAATTAAAAAACAAAAACGAAGATTTTTCCCAGCAGGATAAAAAACGAAAATAACTTTTTACAACTGGTCATGTCCCCATCAATGATTCAATGGGACCGCCAATAAATGACGTAAAGCACCTGGGGAGGGATCATACATTTGTGACAATATGTGACAGTTCCTTACTAGATATCACATAACTTTTGTGTTGACAAGGGGAGGAATAAAAAAATGGGCCTAAATTGCGTTATAACATAAATTTATGGATTGCCCCTGGGACAAAATTATAGAAACCATTTAGCCAAATAATAGCAAATATTTATTTATTTGTTTATTTAAAAAAATTATGAATAATTAACAGATATATGAAAATACGAGACAATCAAGGAAGTCAGATATAGATTTGAAGAAAGACTCCATAATATGTCGCTGCAAATTTTTTGACAATGAATGAAGAATGATAAACAATTAGGCCTAGAGGTAATTGACAAGAAATAGGTTTCATTAGTACAACAGAGCATTAGATGATTAAAGAGTACTTATCAATAGCTATGACACAAGAACAAACAAATACAATCAATGGCATACAAAATTAGAGAACACCATAACTATATTTATAAAGATACATCAACCATCGCTTACCAGGAATCAAATCAAAGTCAAACGTGATAAAGGCATAATCTCCATTGTACATATCTAATTCTTTTGCCAGCAGAAGATTGTAAACGACATCTCTTCTATCCATAATAAGCATAATAACTGTAAACAACAAATAAATTCAAACAAACTCGTAAGGAAAGAAAGATTAAGAGCCACTCGACTAGGTAGCGCATACAACTTGAAACCTTAATTTCTTCTGGGGGGAAGGGAGTCTAAGATTAAACACTGTTAAGAATGTAACATTTACAAAATTTTATTCTCGACAATTAGAAGTCGCTGGCCCTACAGCGATTGGGAATAAAATAAATTTTCAGGCTAAAGTCGTAAAACTCAATAATAGAAGACTTGAATTAAGTGCAGAATGTTGCTGTATAATTTCATTCTAAAACTTTACTTCATCTTACTTTTAAAATCCGACAACGACTCAAAGTAGAAGTTCAGAAGGACATTAAAATTGTTGGGGAACGAACATTAGCCCCCCGCGGACAAAAGCCCCCCCGGACAAAAGCCCCCCCGGACATTAGCCCCCCCGAGGTAGGACATTAGCCCCCCCAGTCTATGATATCATTACCTAAAAACGATACACAAAATGTAACAATAGGCCTAAGTAAGGCGAATATATATTCATTGCACATTCATTTAACATTGTAAGAATATGCTAAGTTAATTGAAGGTTTAATATGCATATTATAAAACATTTAAAGGCACTAATTGTAGAACGACGGGACCATAAATGTAAAAAAAATTTAAGTCCAAAGTTTGTGAAATCTAGATAAAAGTTTCATGCCTAACTGACGTTAACAAACCTTTGTTTGACACTAAACAAATAGACTGTATAGGCTCTATACAATTGGGAATGGTTCATTTCAAGTCTGAGTCTATAGGCCCACTGACACAATTAGGACCTAAATGACACTAAGAACTTTCGTTTGCATGTGAATGCCAGTGACAAGCCATCAGTTACGGCACTACTCTACGATTTGCACATAGGGGGCTTTTGTCCGGGGGGGCTAAAGTCCTATCCAAAATCGGGGGGGCTTTTGTCCGGGGGGGCTAATGTCCGGGGGGATTATGTCTGGGGGCTTTTGTACGGGGGGGGGGCTAATGTCCTACACCCAAATTTTTAATGCAGTGATGGAGAACAGTGCTCTTCTAAACCTAAAATCCAAATTTACCCATACAGGGTGAGCCAAAAAAATACCCGCTACAGTTTTTTGCCAATATCTTGACCAAAAGTATGAATTTCGATATGAAATTTTACAGGTTTAAATACAATTCATATCTGCATATGATCATTATATTCGTTTAATGGTAACAAAAACTGATAGACACACCGCTATCAGGTACAAAAAGCAGTTTATCAAATACAATATAATACCTATGGAAGGTCTTTAGCCTTGACTGGTTGGATTTGTCTTTGGATGAGAGCACAATTTAAATGACATAAATTACAAAAAGAATAATTCTGATATGATGGCCAGATTTCATCAAAATATTTCAACATAACAAAAGTTATATCACATTTAGTGAGGCCACCCACCGTTTTTTGACGATTCAAAAACGTAACGCAACAAAAAGTAACAAAAACACGATTTCAATTAAGTCTCATCTCAAATTATTGTTATCAAATAGACTTGATATTGATAGATGATAATTATTATTACTATTTTAAACAGAAACATGGTACCAGAGTAGCTGCACGTCACCAAGAAGTCACTTAGCAAGATGACAATCATGTTGGCAAATAAGGAATCTGTCAGATCAATAATTTTGCTATTAAAGCAATGAAAATCAAATGTCTAAAAATTGAAAATGGCCAAGGTGTCAATGACAGACAAAATGCGCAAGATCCTGGAGATATAAGGCTATGAGCAACATTTACTCTGATAAACAGTAAGAGTGCAAAAAATCAAGAGTTAACCTGAGAATTAAGAGATTTGCCGTAAAATGAAAGGAGATCAGCTCAATGTTAATTGTTCTGGTTGCACTGAGAATGCCAATGGCCCCAAATCTCCGGATTTGAACCCGATGGATTGATAATCAATTGCGGAGAGTTATGCTGAAGAAATATCACAATCTGCAACCAAAACCAAGAGTGGTAAGAGAATTGATGGGCGCATTGGAATTGATATGGGAAGATTCAGGGGCGGATCCAGGGGGACCAAAATGGCCATGGCCCCCTCCCCCAAAATTGCATGGGACGTAGTCCCCCATTTGGTTTCAAGAAGCCATTAATATAATGCAGCGGGAGAGAAAACAGGATACCAGGCCCCCGACTAAAGAAATCGCACGGGACGTGACCCCCATTTGATTCAGTGTACTCCCAACTATGACACGACCGACAACTAAAAAAAAAAGGTCATCAACTTTTTTGGCGGATGAATTGGTATCTTTTTCCCGGAAAATTTGGACGGATGACTAAAAAAGGGTCATCAGTTTTCTCGGCGACGAAAATCACACCAAATTTTTCCCCTGTTCCACCAACAAGACCGAAAATTTTGGCCCCCCGCCTTTGAAACGTTCTGGATCCGCCACTGGGAAGATTTGCCTTTGGAACGCATCAACAGGGTTATCAAGCACACTAGATGATGTGGGTGTGTGTGCTGACTGTAGCCTAATACAATTATTGCAGGCTGTCTGTTCCGTTAGAATAATTAATTTTTCTGTGATCTGCGTTCTTGCACTGTAAGCGGTTTCGTTTTGTCAACCGGAAATCCGGAATATTGATAAACGGAAATTATTGGGTGCGTATGACGTCATGCGGACTGTTGACTCTTACTAATACCGCAATGCGGCAAATGGTGATTAAATCTGATTAAAACGCTAATAACTCTGGGTTTTAAAGTGAATTAATAGCTGAAAATAGTTGCGCTGACCTAAAGTTTGGGTAAGAATCAATTGCAAATTTTTTTAAACCGACACTGTCATTTCCGAACCCTGAAGAGTCAAAATACATCCGAACACACAAACATATGGAAGGATAAATTTTCAGACTTATAATATTAGATTGCAAGGAGCCTCAAAAGTTTTGGCACTGGTGACGGGCACATTGAACACAAGTTGTGAGCACGATCAAGTTCATTTCACAACAGTTATTTGAGATGTGACTTACCAAAATCGTTTTTTGCTACTTTTTGTTGCGTTACGTTTTTGAATCGTCAAAAATGGTGGGTGGCCTCACTAAAAGTGATATAAATTTTGTTCTGTTTGAAATATTTTGATGAAATCTGGCCATGATGTGTAAATGTAAATTGTCTATAAGCCTGTAAAATTTCATTTCGAAATTCGTATTTTTGGTCAAGATATTGACAAAAAACCAGAGGCAGTATTTTTTGGTCCACCCTGTATGAAAATTATAAGCCTATTAAATCAAATTTTTCACAGACCGAGATATTTTGTTTTATTCTGAAATCATCATTGAAAAATCTGAGGCAAACAAGAATCCAAAATGTACTCCATTTGGCCACAAATGCTCAAAATTGCGTCGGCTTCTGGGGCTCCCACGCTCCGCTGGGTCAGCTTACGACACTCCCCCTCCATACCCATGGTCGTTAGGGGCTTCCTGCCTTCGGCAAACGTGGCTTCACGCGTTCCGTGCTTGCAATTGCTTAAAATTTCTGTTAGGTCCCCAACTGGCCATTCCACTCTCTGCGGTCGTTAGTTGCTCCTTGAGAACTTGTATAGTCCCAACTGAATTACAATGGTTAAAGTCACACCCATTAACAGGATCCATATAAATAAAGAGAAGATTCTGTCTGAGTGTGTATCTGTTTGACCGGGATGCATTTCCACAGTTTTTGTGCTTTTCCCTCCACACCTTCACTACTGTCTGTCTCGGCATGAGACACCCAGGGTGGTGGGCGAAACCCAAAAAATTACCGTAAAACGCAGCTATTCATCTGAAACTTTGTACCTAGATAGAGGGGCATCAGAACCGCCCAGTGGACGAGTTGGCGAATCTCTACCACCATGGGGGTCACGGTGGCGAGGGGAGAAACTTCAGTTCTAATTTAAGTTCTGAAACAATTCCGTTCTAGAGGCCTAATACAAGTTATAAAATATTGCTAGTTCTGAAATTGAAAAAATTCTTCGATTGCTAAGCACAAGTTCAACAGGTGCAACTTGTGAAGACTCCGATGTTGAAACTTGCGGTCAAAATTGCCGCTCATCATCTCTAAGCCTACTTTTTTTTAAGCAGATGTCTGACGGTCTGACCTCAGTGGTATGGGTTTTGCATCTTGAAATTATGGGGATTGGTCTATCCACTGCGTTAAAATCGTTTAACCTTACAATACCCCAGCACAGGCTACGATTCAAGTGCTACGATTCTGGCTGCAGTCTCTGATCCATTAATGGAGTTATAAATGAAACTCTGAACCCAGTTCCAAAATCATAGATGCTCCAATAGACGTCCACAAAATAACCAACAGACACCTTTCTTACTCCCCCCCTCCTCATTTGTCTTGCCCTCAAACATCTAGATAGGTAACGGTTAGAATTATATAATTATATGCTTAATGTATAATAGAAGTCCAGGTCTTATAATCCTATATTCAGCCTCTCCCCCTTTCCCCCAATAACCACATACAGGTTATGCAACAAATACACCTTCCTTCGTCCAGTGGTGCCCAGCCATCCGTCACATTAATTAATAGCAGGTTGTTTGACTGACAATCCTGTGTCTTAAACTTATTGCCTACGAGGACCCCTTTGCTTGAGTGATCACGAAAGCAAACAAACTAATTAGTTGTGGCAATATGTATGGGGGATTTGTCGAGGAGGGAAAAAGTCAGGCGATTATCCTATAGATCTACTAAGTAAACCGCGGGTACATCGGAATTTGAGCAAAGATCACAAATCTTGCAGAGCCATATCCGAAGATTGCCGATCTCAAGGTTCTCGGAAATGGATTGTCTTACTTATACAGATGTCTGACTTGCACAGCCAACGAATCACAGAAATCATCGGGCGGTTGGAGAGCCGGTGTCACAAAATAGAGTATTCCCCGTATTAATTGTATCCCCACAAATTAAAAAAAGTCGAAAAAACCGCTTTCGCATGTATTTTTATGCAAATTAATTTTCATCTGCTTTGTTTTCAACAATGACACTAACAGGTATATGTTTGTTCCTACTAGATAATTTGTTTTGCCCTGTTTTTAGAGCACTTAAAACATTTAAGACACTTAAGAACACTCAGAGTCACTAAATAAATTCGAGTTGCCTCTATCTGAGCATTGCTTAGGACACTTAAAACAATTAGAGTCACTTAAAACTTTGATTACAGCATACTTTTTTTTATTATGCGCATTTTTCAAAAAAGGGGATAGAATGGTTTATCCCCCGGATAGTATAGACCGGTTAAGTCCATCCGAGTGGATAGATTAATTCATCCCCCGGATAGCTTTCAGGGGGATACTCTGTTTCGTGTCACCGGTGACACGAAACGGAGTATCCCCCTGAAAGCTATCCGGGGGGATGAATTAATCTATTCCCCCGGATGGAATTAACCGGTCTATACTATCCGGGGGATAAATCATTATATCCCCTTTTTTGAAAAATGCGCATAATTAAAAATTGTATGCTCTAATCTAAATTTAAAGTGACTCTAATTGTTTTAAGTGTTCTAAGCAATGTACAGAGAAAGGCAACTCGAATTTATTTAGTGACCCTGAGTGTTCATAAGTGTTTTAAATGTTTTAAGTGTTCTAAAACCAAAGCAAAACAAATTATCTAGTAGGAATAAACATACCTGTTAGTGTCATTGTTCAAAACAAAGCAGATGAAAATTAATTTGCAAAAATAAATACACGTGGAAGTGGCTTTTTCGACTAAGTTTTTTCATTTGGGGGATACGATTAATATGGGAAGATACTCTATTTCGTGACACCGGCAGTGAGGGTGGGGAAGTAAGAAATTGGCCGGGAGCGAGGTGAACCCTAAATTTCCTGGGCAACGCCGGGTACCCCTGCTAGTAGGCAATAAATGTCTACTCGGACACGTCTACTTATAGACCTATATCCATTCTAACATTCTTTTCTAAGTTCATTGAAAGAACTGTGTACAACAGACTTTCTCTTTCAGAATACGCAACAACCTCCTTTTATATGTCCCTTCTTATTCTTAACTTACAAGACAAAATTTCGCAGGCTAAAGACAACAATGAATTTTCTAATGTTTTTTTGGGATCTGGCTAAAGCTTTTGACACTGTTGATTACAGAAATTCTTTTAAACAAACTTGAACATTATAGTGTCAGAGACCAAACTTTGAATTGGTTTAAGAGCTACCTAAACACTCGATTCCAACAAGTTTCATGTAACGGCAAATTGTTATCGAGTCTTCAACTTTTCCCCTTTGGTGTTCCACAAGCCAAGGATCAATACCTGATCCTTTGCCATATCTAATTTACCTCAATGATCTTCCAAACCAGCCACCCTCTTGCGCTTTATTTTATTTGACATTAACACATTGCTGACAGTTTTTGCTGTCACATGCATCATACGTACAACAAATCATACACGTAAATAGAGAGTTAATCTTGGCTAGTGACTGGTTCAAGGCGAACAAACTATCATTAAACTTGTCCAAGACCAACTATATAATATTCAGATCCCACAATAAAAGTATTCCCATCACACACAGTCATGTCTCCATTGATGACACGGCAATTCCATCTGCCTCATCCTCTAAGTTTCAGCGAATTTAAAAACAACCTCTTATAGCATTTGCCTCCAACTTTAACACATCTGGCTGTCCCTATGCAACCAGGAACCCTAGGGACTTTGAATCGAATTTCACCAAAATAAATTCTCTATAAAATGGGTCCATTGATTTGGAACATCATGATGGTGTCTCGATATAAAGTTTCTCCCTGATACAAAGTCTTCCCCGAAACAGAGTCTCCCTGGCAAAAACCCTGTATTGGAAGAAATTGTCATGATATAAAAGCTAATAATTTGGGAATGTATGTTGTTGTTAAATAATTTAGCAACATAAACAATTTAACCTGCTCATCTATATAACTCATGTGACTGTAACCCATTTCACGCTGAACAGGGAGACTTTATTTCAGCAGCAGATGAAATATTCTCTCCCCCCCAGAGACTTTATTTCAGAATATAGTCTCCGGGGGCGAATTCATTCTGATGCAGGTCCGCTAGGGAGAATCTGTTAAGGAATAGAAGTTTCATTATGCACACATTATGCATTTAGGGTACTCAAAGTATTTTCATAAAGTCAACCAATACATAGAGACCATTTGGTACCTAACTCAGTGCCCATATGATGACAGGCATTAACAAAAGCCGATCTTCAAAAATCATATAATTCATCTTGTTTTACGATTCATTCTAAATCACTTCTAATTCAGATTCCTTACGTATATAACTATATATATAACTATATATAAAACTATATATTTATATATGCATTAGATAGTTTTTTTTATCAAAAGAGAAAGTACTATTTCAGTTTCAGCATGGATTCCAACAGGGTCATTCTACCTGTAGACATGTCCCTTCTAAGCATACAAGACAAAATCCCTAATGCAATTGAAAATAAAGAATACTCCCTTGGTATCTTCCTTGATGTAGCTAAAGTCTTTGATTCTGTGAATCATCATGTTTTGATCAAAAAACTTTATAACTATGGAATTAGAGGGACACAATTACAATGGTTCGTTAGATATCTTGAAAATCGTTTTCAACTGGTTTCTATTAATAATTGTAATTCTGATCTACAACTATGGTAATTTCTCACAGTATCCCTCAAGGATCTAATCTTGGATCTCTTTTATTTTTAATCTATGTTAATGATTTACCTAATGTGTCGCCTTCTATGTATTTTGCGCTATTTGCTGATGATTCTAATTTCTTTCTTTCTGATAAATCTATTGATACCCTATTCAAAACTTTAATTCTGAGCTTCACCGAATCGTTGATTGGTTTCAATCAAATAAACTTACTCTAAATTTGGATAAAACCAAATACATCCTCTTCAGATCCCATAATAAAAATATCCCAATGAACTTCCTATTTTTCTTATTGAAGGGAGTCCTATCACCCAAGTGACATACACAACATTTTTGGGTGTATACATTGACCACCATCTAAACTGGAAGGCGCACCTCAATAATATCTCTAGGTAAGACTGTTGGTGTGCTATTTCGTTCATCTAAACTGATTCCTATCTCTATCCAGTCTATGCTATACTATTCTCTTATTTATCCTTATTTAACCTACTGTAATTTAATTTGGATGTCTACTTACAAATTTAATTTTGTCAGACTAGTCACCCTTCAAAAATATGCAATCCAATTTATAGCTAATATTCCTCGCCGAGCCCACACCGCTCTGTATTTCAAGGAATTTGGATTATTAAAAATCGGAGTTTGTGTACCGTTATAACCATGGCCTTTACCACTTGTATTTAATGATTTCTTTAACCTTACCTCTGATCGCCACTTTTATACAAACTAGAAGATCAACTGTATATGACCTTCCCTACGCACATACTAACACTCATCAATTCTCTATATAATGTACTGGCTCCCAATGTTGGAACTCTCTCCCTACATATCTTCATTCCCAACCTAACACTAGATTATTTAAGCATACTTCGCCTTTATCTACTTAAAACACTTTCTGATATTTAATAGTTATGGTTATGCTCAGTGGTTTCGCCAAGTCCTTAGTTAAGTCCTTAGTTAAGTCATTTTTTTAATAGTCATACAAAGAATTTCCCATTTTCCTGTCTGAAAAAATCTGATGACTTTTTTAGTCTTTCGCTTCGAATTTCATTAAAAATAAACCTAAATAAGAGGTAAGTATATGCTGTATACCTGCATATATCTTGATTACAACCCTGAGTGTAATCAAGTACCTCTCTTCTGGGGAATTCAAGGATGTGCCCTCTCCCCACCAAAAATTATTTTTAATTTCCACTTTTCAATGGCAGCATTTTAGCCTTACATCTTAAGAAAATTGCTCGACTATTTCAGTGCTGATAAGGGTCCTCTAAGGCTTCAATAAATATACTTACAATATTAATAATAATTTCTTCATCAGATTCTACATTGCAATGGTAGCATTTTAAGATGTCTTAACAAAATAACTCTAGTATTTCAGTGCTGATAAAAAGAGTGGTTTAAAATTTCAATAAATATACTATTACTTAAAATTACAACAATAATTTCTTTATTTACCAAGTCCAGCAACTCAGTTCTGCTGCTACTGTTATCCCGCTACACCACCGCGTCTCATTCTATTATTCTTGACAAATATACATTTTTCTGGGATAGCAAGGTCTTCGTTGATGTCGTGCCCAATGTCAAAGTGCTGGGAAGTGATAACATCTTTTGTTTTGCCTTGAGATATTTAAGGATCCTGTAGGGGGCCCTCGACATTAGAAGCACAGATTTGCCTGGAGTGAGCCTTATCATTGTTGTTGTTGCTATCATCATTGCTGCTACTGCGGGACAATTAAAATGAATAATTGCAGACAGGAGTATTATATACTTGCTCAATGTTATTGAATCGCTGACCACAACACAAATACTAGAAATTGTTACAAATGGTACACAAACCAGACCAGAACTACCAAATTAACAAAATTTGGAAGCCACATAGAACTGATGTTGTTTCATTAAGTGTTCAAGAAACCAAAAACATCTTGAAATTTGACAGATAATATCAAGGTATATTATAAGAGTTCAAATAATACAATAATGTAAACAGCAAATAAAAACAAATGTTATCATTTTGTCAAATTTTTGGGAGGAGTAATTTTTGAAGGGGAAACTTCCCCTTAGATATGCCTAGATTATACACTGGCTGCAAAGTGGGGGAGATGGGCAGCCATGGAAGAAAGCTAAGTGACCAATGGATTCACAAAATAGAAAGCCTTAAGTTGCCACCTGAACAAGGTAACTATTTCATTAGAGTTGACCTTACAAACAAAGGCTTTACTTCAAACAGTGGATAAGGCACAGGCACCAATCCCCTAACAGCAAAGAATTGACAAGGATCACTGGACAAAGTGCTACAGGCAGGCAATATCAATTGTGTATAAACTGTATAATGATAAGGAAAGCAGACTTAGTGCAAGCAGTTGATAGTGTTGACAGCCATTTCTGACAGCCATTTAAAATCATTACACCATGACTACTTGAGCTATGAAGCTTGTGGGTAGTAGTGACGGAAGACCCACAGAAGAGCATGTGCAACTATAGGGTGAATAACATGTGCAACAAAGTTCTGCATGAGTCATAATTATGAGAGCAGGTGCAATGAAAAACAGAATTAACATGTGAATAAGAGCAATAGCAATAAAAGTGGCATCATTGCCCATAAGAACAAGTTTCTTGGTGACCGATGATGCAAAAAGTGGTTCTTACAGACAGCAGGGTTAAACTGTAGTTTAATAGGTTGCTAAATTATTTGGCTATTTTCCGAGGTTGCAGAGGTTGCCAAATTTATTTAATTTTGTCCATTCATAGCTTATAGGCTCTCACACATCTACAGGCCTACCCTTCGCAGATTCCTGGGGCATCATAGGCTACATATGCCCCTTTGCACAGGGTCAATTGCCACTAGGGCTACGTACCCCAGTGTCAAGAGGGCCTAGAGCTGCGGTCTACTAAACTTGTAAGCCCATTCATAAATTCATTTAACCAGAGCCGGTGTCACGAAATAGAGTATCCCCCGTATTAATTGTATCCCACAAATTAAAAGAAAGGCGAAAAAACCGCTTCCGCGTGTATTTTCTTTTGCAAATTAATTTTCATCTGCTTTGTTTTGAACAATGACACTAACAGGTATGTTTATTCCTACTAGATAATTTGTTTTGCCCTGTTTTTAGAGCACTTATAACATTTAAAACACTTAAGAACACTCAGAGTCACTAAATAAATTCGAATTGCCTTTATCTGTGCATTGCTTAGGACACTTAAAACAATTAGTCACTTTAAATTTTGATTACAGCATAAAATTTTTTATTATGCGCATTAAAAAAAGGGGATAGAATGGTTTATTCCCCCGGATAGTATAGACCGGTTAATTCCATCCGGGTGAATAGATTAATTCATCCCCCCGGATGGCTTTCAGAGGGGATACTCCGTTTCGTGTCACCGGCCATCATTACAGAAGCTGTCTGATGTTGGTATTTTCATATAAATGAAAGAAAATTGGTTAGCAGCAGCACGGGCTGCAGCAACAAGTATGCCAATGAATATACTGACCTCAAACAATGTCAGAACTCAGAGGACAAAGTAATCACCTGGTAGGCTAAGTTGTAAAATCAATGGTTCCAAATAAAGTGGCTGCACTTCTATCGTTAACTACGGTCAAGAAACATCTAAGGGAACCCCTTTCGTGAAACCCATGAATATAGGGCACTATATTCATGATTTTGGGTGTTTCTTGATATAGCAACCTAAACTACAGGGCTTTTTTAATGTGCAGTTGTACACAAAATGTGCAGTTCTAAATGGATTTGTGCAGTTGTAGAAGCACTTCTGTTACAGTTAACAACTAGCAAAAAGGTCACTGTCCTCGGATTGGAAGTAATTTACCATGGATGATGGGAAAGGAGAGAAGGGGTTGTGCAGTTCTAAAAAATCCTTTAAAACAGCCCTGCTAAACTACGGGATATAGAAAATCAGGCAATCCTGGGAACAGCGGTCATAAATTATAAAATTCCATAAATCGATAGTGCGGAGTATTGGTGCGGAGTATTGGATGGGCAAAAAGTGTGGGTTTTTCATCCAGCCTCCATTTCTTAAGCGTTTCTTCATCAATCCAGCTTCTATTTCAGATCTAGAAATACCTTCATCCAGCTTCTATTTCTCACGCGTTATTTTCGTCAATCCAGCTTCTATTTCACCTGCAGAAGAACCTTCATCCAGATTCCAATTCTCTTGCGTTTTTTCATCAATCCAGCCTCCATTTCACCTGTAAAAGGTCTTCATCCAGCTTCTATTTATCAAACGTGGTTTCTATGCGCCCATCCTATAAGCTTACACCGCGCTATTACGACACCTCAGGTTGATTTATTTCCCAACGGAATGCCGTCAAAACAAACGTAAAAAATGACGTAAAAAGCCCGAGAAGCTCGTAAGTAAGTGAATAAGTAAAGAATGAAGAAAACAAGTGAATAAATGCAGCCTTAACTGTAGTTGGCTCTTTCTCTGACGAAAATACATGTTTCGGAATTTATGACCGCCGTTCCCAGGATTGCCGAAAATCAAAATAATTTAGCAACCTAAACTAACGATTTAACTGACAGCAGAAACATAATTAATTATTGCTCAAAAGTAAGGGCAGAGTCACACATGACCCCGAGAATTGTGGTTTTTGGACAGCTTAACATCTGCACATGCTCACAGATCACTGAATGTGACTCACTTCTGACGTCTTTTTTCATGCTGTTCAGTACTTCCTTTGCATTAGTGGACAGTACACATATAATACTGTCAGAACATCGCTCCGTAGTGGTTATTAATGCTTCCATCCCTTCTCCAGTCAGGTAGAGTTTGATAGATACGCTCAATAGTTGATAAGCAGGGTCATCAGTGGCCAAAATTCCAGCCCTGTCCCACTTGAATTCCTTCAATAGTTTTCCGAAAGTTGGAACAAGCGCCTTGAATGGAGGCACTGACCTTGAAAATGAGCCATATAAATCATGTCTGCTCAGCTTATCTGAGTTACATCCTGAGGAAATGAACGGCTTTCCCAGTGCCGTGGCAACGTATCCAATAATCTCACAAGCATCACTGCATTCTTCACCAATTAGTACGTCCAGGCCATTACTAAATTTACTGGCGAACTTCAAAGTCTCTCGAACGCTGGGCGCTTCAGCACACTCTGTATCTACGTATGACCAGTTGAACTGTATGGATGGAAATTGTGTCTCCGCAGCTTCGACTGCTAATGGTACGGCGACAACAATCTTTCTGCCGTCAAAAGGCATTCCCGTAATAGGTACAAGAACACCAATGTTAGTAATTTCCAAGGAATCGGTGTGTCGAGGCAGCTTCAATAAACAAACCACGCAAACAAACGATAACAAAACGTTCATATCACACGTCTCCTTCATTATGATTTCAGCGTGCGTTAACTCCAGTGCATTATATTAATCTAATAATGTCCGCCGAAAACACTATTCTACTTGGCAAAAGGTAAACATTTCCTCAATAATAATATTATATGCCTCTATCTCTGCTTTCGTGACGTCACCATATTTTGAGCTCATGAATTAGTTACGTTGATCTTACGACGTTCATGCATACTGCATACAAGTAAATCGCACCTCGTACTATGCGAGGTAGAATCTTTAAAGTAAGTAAGTATATTTATGCTTCATTTACATGTATATATAATATTATATATGCATAACTGAAGCGATATTATATTCGTTCAATTGGTACCAAAAACTGACAGGCATAGGCCTACCTGTGACACTACTACCAGGTACAAAAAGTAGTTGATCAAGTAGAATATATACCTAAGGTTTCTGTGTCCATAACGCCATATCTATTGAATTATTCTTAGGATGAGTGTATAAATTACATAAGTAATTGCAAAAAGAATAATTTTGTGTTTATATGCTAGGATGATGAGAATCACGAGAATAGGCCATTTAATTTGTCATAATTAGTGAGCACAGAGTGGCTTTCTAAACAAAACACGTGAGATGTAGATGAGATGTTCATGGTCTTTGACTGGCAATACAAAGTTTTGAGGGTGTGGTCTTAATTGGTAGGGACGATCAACAACCGGTGGGAAAAGCGGACGAAGAACATGAAAGGCGCTTCTGGAGACTGCAACCAGGAGACGGCCATCAGCAAGATCTACCACTTCAGTAGCAGTAGGAAAAAATTGCCAGCCAGCATCAACGTTCGACAGCATTTGACCGGGTTGGCCGATCATTTATTGTCCAACTGTGTGCATTGCGGCTAGGTTGTCAGCCGATACTAATTATTATTTTTCTATCCTGATGCGGTTCTCCACTTTCGAAACTTCTAGTAGACGGGTCTTCTTTTATAAGCTGTGTGATTTCAAATCAGAGGCTGGATCCGCTCAAATTATAACCACTGTGTGGAGCAAATAAACACACAGACGTCTACGCTGAATGGTACATCCGTTTGCCATCAAAACATATAATTATGGTAACATGTAATTTGTACGTTATCCAAATTAGAGTTCAAAAATACTGCATTCAGTGCAGCAGTGACGCTCCCTCAACAAACGAGACGCTGTCATAGGCAATACAATCTTTAAGGCCGACTAAAATGGCTTCAGCTGTCGCTGATTGCGACCAAAGTCCGCCGAATAACAACTACGTAACACCGTATTCTGTCATCTTTCAAGAATTTTCTGTAAGTTAATCATAAATTCGTTTTGTATGTAGAAAGAACTGGATTGGAGCCAACGCTAAATTTATTTAGGCGCCGATTTAGTTTGCCGATTCACGTCCCAGTTATCACAGACGGTTAATTAAACGACGTACGTGGATCATGGTGGATGCATAATTATTTTGCGAATAGGTTTCATCGGGAGACCTAAACGTGTATTTCAGCATCGTAAATTACTCACAATTTCATGAGTTTCAGCGTTGCTCGAATATAAGTCGCAGCACTCCTCTGGGGGCAGTGTTGCCACTGAGGTTTCTGAAATAAACCCAGGTTTTCTTCCGAAAAAAACCCAGAAAAACCCAGACTCTTCATTTATGCTATTTTAGACCCCCTTTGTTCAAATTAAGTTGTTTTTCGCTTGTTCGCATGAGGATTAACAAAATGTTCGTCAAAAGAGTTGAATAAAATGTAACTACAACTTCAAAAATATCAATTGTCAAAGTTGTCAGAGACTCGGGATCCATACTGACAATAAGCTTAATCGATATATTCGTGTGCGCATGCGCAGCTGGTCGAGAGTACCATGAATTGCAAGCATGTGGCTTGAGTTTACAAAGTTTTAAAGTTGTCCGAGGTTTCCTGCCAAATTTTCTTAATACATCAACAACCCAACGTTTCAACCACCAACATTAATAGGCCTACTCTGCAACAACTTGGCTATTATACCACTGGAGGATTGACCTGACCTACAGTGTATAACTGTATATGCATGTTAAAGATGTAATATACGACTTAACAACGAGTGACCTGACCTTTTTTGAAATGTTAAAATGGTTTATGTGCAGAACTATTCCTCAGGGTATAAATTATTTGTGAATTGACAACATGAGATTTTGATTGTGGAATTTAAAATTGAAATTAGTGGAAAAATTGTGTCACAACCATTTTACATTGAATTTCACAGAATAGTCATGTGTTGTAAGTGCAAAATGTCATCTCACCAAAATAAACCCAGATTTTGCCCAAAAAAACCCAGAAACCCAGACGAAGGCAAAAAAAACAGATCTAGTGGAAAAAACCCAGCTGTGGCATCACTGTCTGGGGGGGAGAATTCAGGGGGTTTTGGGGGGGGGGGGAAGGATCGAGGCAGTCAATTGTCCGGAAGTTAAGGGGAACTTCCCCAGAGACGTCTAGATTAACACTGGACATAATTATGGTATCGGAGACCGAAGTGTGGGTGAGGATGAGGTAATACTAATACTTGTCCGGAGTGTCGGTTAATTAGGGCTCAGGTTCGGCGTCGTACGTGAAGGTCGGTTAATTAGGGCTCAGGTTAGGCGTCGTGGGGATAGGTTAGGACTCGGGTTAGGCGTCGTGACAGTCGGTTAGGTCAGATTAGGCGTCGTGAGGGTCAGTTATGGTTAGTGTCGTCGTTCGGTCTCGATACTATAGTTTGCCAAACACTTTAAGTTGGATTGATGAAAACAATTTGTGCTAGGCCTACATAGATATGGGATTGATGAAAATAATTTGGACATGATTGCAGTAGGCCTATCCAGGACTGTGAGTGTCGGTTAAAGTCAGGATGGGCATCGTAAGTATCCGTTAGGGTAAGATTAAGCATCTTTAGGGTCGTTTACAGGGTTTAAAGTAGGTGGGAATGGCGAAATTCTTGGCTTGCGTTCCAACTGCTCATCATGATAGAACCCTGGAAACACATGCCAATAAAACTCTTCACCAGCGTTCCCACTTCCCACTACTCACACATTCAGCATTCCCACTGCTCGTGACACAAACCACTTTAACCACTGGTCATTTAGGATCAGGTTATGCGTCTCGTGAGGATCGGTTAGGGTTGGTTAGGGTTGAGGTTAGTGTTGTTATAGATGCAGTCGAGGGGATAGTATACTGCTTAGTGCTTTGGTCCCCGGATACTGCAATTATGCCATAACATGTACTTAAGTACATGTAGAAGAAGGATTTGTGAAAATCTCACTTTTTAAATGGAAACTGGATTGATGAAAAATAATTTTTTAATTGAATAGAAGCTGTGTTGATGACAAATAATTGCTGTCTAAATAGTTCTAAGCGTGACGAAACGAAATCATGCCTAAACGGAAGATAGATCGATAAGAAGGTTCTTCAAACTTGAAGTTGAATTGATTAAAAATTATAACGCTGTAATGAGTGAATAATTCACAATGCTAAAATAATGTTTACCGGTTTCTTCTTCAAGTAAACTTTTTGCATTTTTACTGGAGTGGATATTAAATTTCTCAGCTTCACATAAAATCTACATCATGGAGATGAGTTGAAGTTGAGATTAAACATCTGTTTTCTTATGTTTGTTTGAAATACTATGTCTTCTGATTAGTGCTGGTTTTAAAGCATAGAAAAATTTATAACTATGTTGTTTCGTGCCGTGGATTATTTCAGACATACTGGTATTTAGCCATGTTTTCATCGTTCAATCAACTTCTTTTTGACATATTTCCATCTCTCATCCAGTTTTTGCTCTGTACTAGAAATATTTCAATTGCTTATCCATTTTTAATGCAATTACTAAGTACTCTCTCCATTCTTGTTTGCACAACAGTGAAATTTCGCATGTTGACACATTAACCCATTGTGGTTTTATCACACATATACTATTCAAGTGACTTTATTACTGTTTTTCTTTTCTGTCTTTATTCTTTCTCTATCACACAGCTCTGAAAATTTCTATTCTATTTTGAAATTACATGATTATTTAATTGCATATTATGATTATTTTTTTGATTGTACATGCTTGGATTATTTGATGTTCCAACAGTGCGCTTGTAGGCGGTTCAATAAAGTGCATGCTTAAGTACTTACGGTACTTACTTTTATTTTACCATGAATTCCATTGCTTCATAGCATAAATGGTACAAATACATACATAAAACTGGCATTTCAGAGTGTATCCTATTTGCATACATTACCAATGCTTTCTTGTCTAAAGCCTCTTAAGACCAACTGATCTCTCAGGCAAACGGTGGCTTAAGGTTTTTTGATGAGCAGTGGGAACACTGAATGGGTGAGCTGTGGGAACGCCAAAGAAGAGTTTTATTGGAGTTGCATGTGCTTCCATGGTTGTGGGAACGCTAGTAAAAAATTTGGAGAGCGGTGTTCTCACGTGTTTCCATCCACTTTAGACCCTGAAGGCAAATGAAGAACTAAGCATGGTTTCCTTATTCCTTACTTCCTGCTCTCCACACGTTGAATCACACTTTCAGCTAAATATCTCAATCAAATCGCGCAATGCATAGCATGTAATTGTTTTGGGAGCAATAAATTTGATTTGATTTGTTTCATCGCTGATTGAAGTTCTACTTTCTTCCTAAACATTGATATAACCCAAATTAACCGCCTCCAAGCTATCCAGAATGCCCTCGCCCGTGCAGTGACGAAAACCCCCAAACGTCACCACATCACTCCTGTCCTGAAATCACTTCACTGGCTCAAAATACCTGAACGCATCGAATACAAAGTCCTCTCACTCACTTACAATACACTTCAATCATCCCAGCCGTTCTACCTTCGTCAGTTGTTCACCATCCAGCCACCTCGTTCAACACGCTCCTCATCCTCCATTACACTGCTTCGCCCTCCCATCACTTCATCACTGAAATTTGCAAACCGCTCCATAGCCATTGCCGTTCCACCTCTCTGGAACAAGCTTCCGCCAGCACTTCGGCAAACTTCCGACCCATCATACGAACTCACCAAAACTCCACCTCTCGCTATCTCCCCACAGGTCTTTCACTCAAAACTGAAAACATTGCTCTTTCACAAATCCTATCCTGATTCCTCCTCTTCTCATCACATCCCTCGTCATTTCAATTCTAAACATCACCCACCTTAGCCGTCCATCTATCTGCCTGCCTGACTCTCCGGACTTGACCCGCTGCCTATCGATTTTGTTTTGATTGAGCGCCTGTGAATAAGCTGGTTCCCGCGACTTGGCTTTTGTGGGCGCTGTAGAAGTTTCGAGATTACGATTACGATTCGAGATTACGATTACGATTCTGCTTTACAATTTTCATCAGTCATCAAGCTTCCACTTCTACTATAAATATTTTGAATGCTAATCCAACTTCTACTTTTACTGGAATAGTTCAGCAATAATACCATGTTTTCATTGCTGATCCGACTTCAGATGTTGCTGCAATAATTTGCTATTGTTTCATCTTGCTTTACTCAAATAAATTTTATAACTATTTTGCTAAATATAATAGTATATCCTAACCAAACTTGGTGAGTGCATTTACGGTGCATCTAAGTGGTTGCCAAATTTTAGCTAAATCGGTCCAACAGAAATAGTTGTTGCTAAGGAGAATGTAAACAAATATATAATATGACTGAACTTTACGGGCAGTTTCCTCATCCAACTTCTAGTTTTGCCCAAGCACTTTTTCATCGCTCATCCAGCTTCTAGTTTCACTGTGAACATTTATTTCTTTGCCTTGAGATAATTTACAATGCTAAAGCACACGTTTACTGAAAAATGCCTGTATATTTAAGATTACGGGTACATTGTCCATGTAGCCTCTCTATTGACGATTCTTATTTTTCATTATTCTAACTCTAAAGTCTAAACTGTGGCTTTTGTACCTTGTTCCGTTTGTGTCAATGTTGTTGCATTCATGTCAATGACTCTCAATGAGTCTTCAATAAAGGAATAGTAATAAGAATAAGAATAAGAATAATAATGCTGGTTTTCCATCCACCAGATTTTACCAGAACAATGTTTTCTTGCAGTTTGTGATTTGTTTTTGCAATACTCTCCAACTGATAGAATGTTGCTATATTGGTATAGGTCAATAAAAACAAAACTTAGATTGGTGAATGTAATTATGGTTCTCGTAAATGAAACACTGGTGGTATCATTTTACTTAGGAGCGTGTGCCAGTTCATGATCGTACTATCAGCTTCACTTATCAGACACTGTCACAGAATGTTCCGCAATATGGCGACTGGATTGGACTGTTTAGGGGCGTAGGAACAAATCCAGAACCGTCTGATTATGTCAGCTACATTGGAGCTAAGGAAGGATCTGTATCTCTAAGCAACAACCGCTACAAGGCCTCTCTTCTGCTCAGCAACGACGAGGTATGTTTGTCTATGGACTTCTATCTACGGACTCAGCTGAAGTAGTGATGATCTGGTTCTTCACACTGCTTACTTATATATGGTTTGTTGAAGATTACTAACTTTTGTGGGTTCTACTGTTGTGTTGTCTGTGAAAAAAAACCAGAATGGCTCAAACAGAGATAGATCTACTCTCATCAATTTAGGCCCCCCCCAAAATAATGTTGTGTTTCCGGTAACCCGACTGACCCTCTTTCATTGCCGCGACTCAATTTTGTTAAAAAAAATTAATTGAAAAAAAATATCTTTTAAATTGAAAAAAAAAATTCGAAATTTTTTTAACTTTTTTAAAAATACTTTTATTGACATAATATGGTGACATTGCTTCCGTATAGAGTTGGATCTTAGGCCAAAAAATTTTGTGTTTCCGGTAATGACCGACTCACTTTTATTACCGAGACTCGGAAAACTTTGCGCATTTTTTATTTACAGTGACATTGCCTTAGTTTCACGCCTGCCTAACTACTTCCTGGTTGCCAGTCTTGACAAACCTCTAGCCTTATCATTCTCACTTGAGACACCTGTAACGGTGACTAGGGAAAATAAATCTAGCAACCTCTAGATGTAACTAGTCACTGGCTTGGCCAGTCTGGAACGACCCCTAGCAGTGATCAGGCCCGCCGACAGAAATTACGGGCCCCTAGGCTGAGCAGCCACGGGCCCCTATACTATCTTCATGGTTTTTTACCAAAAATTTCAATAAAAACAAATATAAATAACAAAAGGGTGGATAGGCTACGAATGAACGATGATGCATACATTTATGATTTTAATCAGTTCTTGATGCTAAGAATTTAATTTTCAAATATATGCTAATCAAAAAGCAGCATTTCTGGATTTAACTGCAGCAAAATCGTTTACAGGCCTAATATTCTGGTATAGTTCTTCATTTTGTCTGCGAATCTTAATTTCTTAAAATTGCACTTATAAAATGCTCTTTCTTCATCGCCTGGAAAATTGACCGGATGTCTTGCAAGACCGTTTCTTATAATTTTATAGCAGCCTATAATAATAGTAGTTGGTGTAATGCCTACGGTCGCTATCGTTTGTGTAGGTAGGCCTATGGGCCCTGGCGGTAGAGTGCCAAGATCAAAACCAAGCCTTTTTAGAGCTCTATATAATTTCAGTAGTTTCATATGTCTTAATTTTGTTTATAATGTCATCTTTTGGAATAACGATGCTAACAACACAAATTTCAATTTCATCCATTCGGTTATGATCACTAGAATCAACCAATGTAGCCTATAGGACTGATGACAGGCTCTGATTTATCTTCTTTTGAGATTTCGATTTGTAATAGCATAATATATATATTCGACTACCATCGTTTGCCTTTTCAAACATATTCGCTTTTTCTTTTCCTTTTTGTGCTCCAACTTTGTGTTTATATTCCATCGTAACGAAAGAAATTTATCATTTAGGCCTATTGATTTGCTTATACTTATGATTGAAATCGGACAATGCATAATTTAGCAGAAGAGCGTTCTGAGAGGGAAGTGGACGTGTTAGTTGGCGAAAAACTGATAATTAAGGTAATTGACAGTTGCTTGAAACTTGAGTAGTTGTTGTAATGTGACATAAGGCTATACGTAAAATTCAATAAAATAATCATAAACGTTGCATAGACTAAGTCACATTAAAACTTACATGTATAGCCCGAGCCCGCAGTCCGCAATCAAGATATGAAAATTTTAAATTCAGTGTAGCCCGGGCCCCTCCGGGCCTCTAAAAGTCGCCGGGCCCCTGGGCATTTGCCCCCCCTTGCCCCCCTCTCGGCGGGCCTGGCAGTGATGTTCTGTTTGCACTCATCTTCCCCTTCCCTTCCCACTTCATCTTACCACAAAAGATGTCAACAAAATGAAATTAATAGAATTGTTTTCTAGAGCAATTTTAGGTACAGACAGTCGGGAAATAGGCAGTTTATACTTGCTTAGAACACGTACTTTGTTGCAGCGTGTACCTTTATGCAAAAAGAGTAGTTGGGTATAATTTTTCGGACAGTCACTGTATAAAAATATTTTATCAAAATAAAAATATTTTTCGACCTACCTACCCAATTTTTTAGAGCTCTGTTACCGGAAACACAGCATTATTTTTTTTGCCTTATGTTCAGCAGCAGGAATGATGCCTTCAGTAAACAGAGGTTGTTTAAGAGTCTGTATTGTTCAGGGCCACTGTGAAGTGTGTATGCAAGTATGTAAGTATGCATGTTTTCATGTAAATATTTATGTACTCTAGTACATTTTATGTATGGCAGTATCAGTCTGTATAATTACCCAGTCTAAAAATGAGTTTTAATTTCTTATTTAAAATCACATGAGAAAGTTATTTGGAACATTGCATTATCCCATTTTTTCAAGAACTGAAAGATTCAGTTGAGAGCGTATGTGACCCGTCACCACGAAATCAGTCGCTTTTTGAAAATGTCATTAGGTGGAAAATGACCAATAACGAGGGGAAATCTCCAGCTGGTCGAAATTAACATTAATGCAGGAACAAGTGTAAAAACATATTTAATAGAAGTAACAGCATTTTTGTTTAGACACATCTAAAAGTGTAGAAATAAATTCTTACGAAGAGCCCTAAATGTTTTCCCAGCTTGAAAATCAGAAGTTCAGTCAAAATTCACTACCAGTTTTGTTATATTTAATTAGGCTACAGTTCGAGCAGGCCAGCCGCCAGCATGCTTGGTGTTATTTTTAACAACAAAATCCTCTTTTTCTGTTCTATCAATAAAATTTGAACTTTTTTATAATGCAAAGAGATTGGCCTGAAAGAGGTCAGCAAACTGTAAACAATTTTATAATTTTACTAGCAACGTTGAGCACGTGACAAAATCTTGCACTGTGGTAGGCTGAAAGTTCGGCTCTGAGCTTGCGCACTTCTGTGACCTAGTTTACTTTTAACGTTAGTAAATAAGATAAGCCGATAGAGAAAGCGAAAGGGATCTATATAGTTCATTTTCTTCGTTTTCCGTTTAATAAACCTAATCTTCAAAATGGAGAATATTTTTGCAAAAAGGATCAGATCAAGTGAAACTGTATAAGTTGTAGCACAAATATATGACTAAATATATAAATCATGATAAATCGAAGCGCATAGGTCTACTCATGACTGCAAGTCTATGTCAACGACAAATCCATGGATTTCGAAGACCATGATCGAAGAGGTTGATGTGAATGGTTTGGCTTTCAAAAGTGTCATGGGTTTAAAGCACCTGGGATGAAATATGCGAATGAAAACATTACGAAGGGCAGACAATAGGAAGAAGTGGTCAATGTGGTATTTTTTTTAAATCGCAGGTGTGTCTTGTTGCAGCCGAAATATAAAGTCTCTAGTCTGACTGGAATAAACTGTCATTTATGTTACCTTAATTTTGAAATTTTTTTGGATGTAAATGTTTATTTATTATATTGTTACATTTTACTCCATTATTAATGGTAGCTTTTTAAGCTCTCTGGGTATTTGAACTCTTCAAATGGTAAAATAAAATAAGTAGAATATTTCGTTTCAACAATTTCATCTTGCTTTAATACTCAAATAAATTTTATATAACTTTTTTTGTTATGTATATCTTAACCAAATTTGGCAAGTGCATTTATAATTGGTGCATATAAGTGGTTCCCAAATTTGAGCTAAATCGGTCCAACATCCAACAGTTGTTGCACAGGAAAATGTAAAAACCAATAATACGACTAAACTTTACGGGCAGTTTTCTCAAGTAACTGTTTATGTAAACCTTTCAAATTTAAACGTATGTAACTTCAGTTGTATGTAGCATACAGACAAAGTGACAACAGTTTTGAAAAGGTAAATAAAGCATTTACAACAACTAAAAAAATATAATTTTTAAGTTGCGATTGGTTTTGAAGTGATAGGTCACGTGTTTGTGCATGTGATTTGGTTAGGTCTACCATAGTATGGGATGGCACTGCCTTTGCATACATGTGCTGCTTATGTGGGCCAGGCTTGAGAGGCTTCTTTCTGGCTAAATGAAGAGTATGGACTTCCTACCTATTTTTTTAAGGCAGGGGACTTGGACAGGGTAGGGGATTGTTTGTTGTCAGTAGTCAAGAGATGTGGCTGACACATAGGCCTACTATAGATGTGAAATGTTCCTTTCTAATGCCCAACGTCAGTACAAGCTCTGACCTCGACTGCATGACTTTGATTTTATAACTTAGGCCAAAGGAACCTGAGGTTTTTGTACAACACATGTACTTGTTATCTATCCTTTGTGCCAAGCCTTTTTGTATTTAATTTTATCTTCCTTCTGTCTGTCTCACTATGAAATTTATATAGCGCCCCTTCAAGAAAAAACTTATCAGAGGCACTCCCATCCTAGCCATGGTCAAAATTAAGGTCTTAAGTAGTTTATAAAAAGAACAAGAGAGGTTTTGTAGTATAAAGCACATGTAAGATGGGAGGCTATTCCAAAGAGAAGGACCCACGATCGAGAAAGCCTGAGCATGCTGAAATTAAAGTGAAGAGCTCCTGGAGATAGATAGGTGCTCTGCCCAGAACACAGTGTCAGGCGATAGAGCAGATTCTATAATTAATGTGTTGCTGGACTGGGAGCCAGTGAAAAAGCATCACATGTAAACACTGAGATGCGGCCCAACCTTTTGACATCACCAATTAAATGAGCAAAAACACCTGCCAAAGGATGCGAACGGACCTTTTGGAAGAGCGAAGAGAAGTAGACTGGTCAATTAAGAATAAAGGCTTGGGCCAGAGTGGGGGCAGAGGATGAAGAAAGAGAGCGACAACTCACAGCTGGTGCAATAGCATGGCTTAAAGTGTGGCTGGACGGCCAAGGACGGCATTCATGCACTTACTTTCAGCTCTGAATGCCGTCCTGCCACTTGTTTCACCAGCACACACTTGAAATTTATGGAGCATCCAGTCACTTCTTGTTTTACACTTTATGCGCTGTGCAAAAGATAGTAACAGGAACGAGTCAATGCCACAATGTGCGCCTTAAGAGACAGTTCAAGGTGGTCCAAGATAACCCATAAGTTGTGAACCGAAGTGGGAAAAGCAAAGGTAGGGATCCATTCAGTGGAGAGGAACTCCAGGCCTATCCAGCTGCTAGTGAGTACCAAGCACAATATTGTTAGTAGAAAATAAAAACCCAGCCTATGCAGTGTTTTTTGCATCAAAATGCCACCTTGTAAACCTTACAGGATAACTGTAGAGTGTATCCGGTTGCGGACTATTAACCAGTTTATCGAATAAGTCAAAATTATTACAATTGACTTACATTAGTTTACACTAACGGTCTGTTTACTGTATTGCACTTGCAGGAGTTGGATGTAAATACCTCGTACCAGTTGATCTACGTGACAACAGGTTGCAGCATCATAGGATGCAGCCAACGCTTCTGGTTCAACGATGACTTGAATGTGACAGACACATCAGTCTCTCCATCTCCAGTCTCCACTCTGACGTGCAAGTGCTGTCAGCATAACAATAAACGCCAAGGCACGTGTTCAAGTAAGCATTCTGCACTGTGTGATTTTTTGCTCAATCTTGCAGAACTAACAATGTTTTGTTCTGTTCACAACACTGCAATGCAAATATCTCTGTTTACTTTTTTTATTATATATCACGAACAGGAGCATCAGAAGTAAAGGTAAGAGATGAAGAGTTAGTTGATAGGTATATTGAAGGGTTGGGAATTTTCTTGATTTGGTCAGGAAGGCCTAGAATAATTAACTCTGTTTGGAGGGGTTGAAGCATAGAAGGCTGGAAGACATCCATTGAGAGATTAGATTGACCACATTGAGAAGTTGAGCAATGAAGGTGGAAAAATAGCCTGGGGGAAAAGGATATAAAGAGTTGGGTGTCGTCTGTGTAGAGATGGTGGTCAACAGACAAGGATTTTATGAGATGACTTAAAGGAGTGGTGTAGAGCAGCGTTTCCCAAAGTGGGTTCCGCGGAACCCAAGGGTTCCGCGGGACGATCACAGGGGTTCCGCGAAAAGATGTAGATAATATAAATTTTAGTGAAAATGCACTGAAAGTTTCAAACTACTGTCAATCGTCTTTTGTGTTTTGTCCTCGCTCACTGAGCGGCAATCCGAATTTTCATTGCCATTAGAAATCCAGTTACAATTTATAGACATCGATTACTGCTGAGACATAGGCCAACGTAGGTTAGAGCTGTAACTCTGAACAAAGACGCAGTCATCTTTGTTATCGTTATCCCGACAAAGCTCATCTGAGCACGATTAGATCTAAGCCTAAACGCAAGAATTAAAAAGTACTGCCAAGTCGGATAATTATCGTACAGCAGTTGCAACAAATAATTTTATTTGTTGGTATAAAAGTTTACTAAAATCCAGTAATTGTCTAGTAAGCTTAGATTCTAGGCTGCTCATGTTGATTCAAATGATACAGCTGACAATAAGAATCCAGCTTTCAAGTGTCAAGCCAATTTTAGACAAAATGCATAAGAAGAAGAAAAGAGCTGTTCGTATTCTTAACTTCATGTGTGCTACTCTCAGTATTGTGATTCACGGGTCGTGGTTTTCAAAACGGTTCAACATAATTTTTCATAATATAAGAGCATGGGCGGAGTTTATCAGGGGCTAGAAGGGGGGGACTTAGGCCCCCAAGAAGACCCAAATTCATTTTTTACCGTGTAAATGGTATCTTTTCCCGGGCTTAGCCCCCACCCCCAAGAAGGTTCTAGCCCCTCCAAGAACGGAAACCAAACTCTGCCCATGTACAAGAGAAATAAACTTTCTACAATAGTGTTTTGGTAGACCTATGTAGTCTATGTTAGTATGCTTCTTAGGCTCTATGCATGCTTCAGTGCGTCAGTTGAGATTGTGGTTCCGCAAGAAAATATTAGGACACAAAGGGTTCCGTGGCCCAAAAAGTTTGGGAAACGCGGGTGTAGAGAATGAAGAGCAATGGACCCAGGACAGAGGAACACCACAAGATAGTGGAAGGGGTTGCGAACAGTGACTGGAGGCTTTAACAGAGAAGGATCTGGAAGACAAGTAGGACTCGAACCAGAGTAGGGCAGTGGCAGAGATGCCAAAAGAAGAAGAGAGTCGATTAAGAAGGAGACCGTGATCGATGGTGTCGAATGCAGTGGAGATGTCAAGGAGGCAGAGACAGAAACTCCAATGTCAGCCATGCATATACAACCAACTGCTTGCCTGTAACCACATAAAACCATTGTTTTCCCTGTTTTTTAAAATCAGATTCACAGAGTTCTTTTATTGTATGTTTAAAACATTTGAATGGTTGAGTGTAGCTTGCTAAAAAATGCATGGAATTAAAAGAAGGCCACATGTGTGCAAATCTCTTCATGTGAAACGTTGCAGTTATTGGAATTGTCATGATTGTTGGTGTGTATTAGTGATGGTGTTTTTGCTCTGTGCAATTTAAATAAATCAGAATGTTATGCAGGAAGCTGTTTCTAAGGCTTTTGAAAATTCACCTTTGAATACATGATTTCGTTTCTAGATGAGTCGTCGGACAACAGTTGCAACATCTCACAGGATTCATCATCCGAAAGTTTGCAGACACTGGATCTCGATAGTAGAGACTTTGCAGCACATGGCCGCCTGGCATTTCAGAACCTCAGTGAATGGCTTGCATTCATGTCCTCTGCCAGTCGTCAGAAAATGCACAAGGCGTCAGCGAAAACTCTCGATGAATTATGGCATGCGGATCCCAAAGTAAGACCTGCCAATAGAAGCAAAAATTCTGTAAGAAGTGAGCACACAAAGGCCACTGACTACACAAAGACCAGCAGTAACACTTCGAAGGTAAAGTTCTCGATGGGGGACAAGAATTCTTTGAGCGTGGCAGAAAGTGAGAAGCTAAGTGATGTCGCTGTTGATAAAGGAAACGACGCTGCACGAACACTGCTGTTCGAGGCTGTGGATCCTATCAATTCTGCACCAAAGAGTAAGTTAAGACGACCGGTTTCTGATGATTACAAGAAGAAACCGGTGATGGTGATGACCGAGGAAACTTGCTCGAAGGATCAGAATGCTCGTAAATCTAATTCTGCAGAACTTGTCTTGTCGGGGAAAATCAAACCGCAGGGTTCAAATTCCTCCGTGGATATTTTCACGGAAGCAGTGCACGCAGACGATGCGTTTAACGCACTCTATTTGAAGCTAGCTGAATCAGAGACCAAACTGAAATCGTTGGCAGAGGAACTGAAGATGTCCGCCCTGACTGTCCAGTCACAGGAAATTGAAATCAAACAGTACAAGACTATAATGAATCTACAGGCTGGAGAAGTGAAGAAGCACTTTGGAACAATACAGTCTCAGTCGCTGATGCTTTTGCAGTATCGGGAGAAGATGGAAGCCCAGCTGAATGAATTGAAGAACCTGAAAGAGAGGATCGAAAGCTCAAAAGATGAACTGAAAGAAGAAAAGGAGCAGAATAAATTGCTGACCAAGAAATTGGGGGAGGCAAATGGTACGATTAAGCTGCAGTCGAGTGAGTTAGATACGAGATGTGCTGAGTTTTACTCATTAAAGACACTTTCTGATGCATTGTCTAAAGAGCTGAATGAGGTCAAAGAACAAGAGGTGACAAGATCTTCAGAGCTGCTGCTCCTACAGGAAAAACTAGAGGCAGAGTCATCAGATCTGAAACTTTCGAAGGACAGAGGTGTGTTAGACTCTGCCGAGCTGCAGCAGCTGAGAATGGAAATTGAGTCGAAATCAGAAGAACTGATGCTTATGAGGGACAAAGACGAGACACAGTCTGCCGAACTGACGTTGCTTCAAGATCAGCTTTGCAAGAGATCAGAGGAGGTGCGTTCACTTATGGAAAGAGTTGAATCGCTGTCAGTGGAACTGATGCAGCTCACGGCTACGATGGCCTCACTTACAGTGCTGGTGGATTCTGATAAAACAACACTGGCTGAAAGACTTGATGAGCTGGAAGCCAAAGAAGAAGAAATCGAACAGAGAAAACGAAAGGAAGAAGAGCAGTGTCTAGAGATAAGTCAGCATCAGGCAAACGTTGAAAGCCTGTTGGCTGAAATTGAACGGAGAGATGCCAGAGAAAAGAAGATGCTGGATGAACTGAAGGAAAGTTCCGATGCATTCCAGTTGTGCAGAGCACAGGAGACGCAGCTTCAGGAAGACCTGGACAACTGCAGAACAGCCGAAGAGACTATGCTGGCTGAGCTGAGCCTACTGCGGGCTGAGAAGGAACTGACGTCAACAGCAATGGATGAACTACAGGTGGAAAATGAGTTTCTAGTAAATGAACTGCACCAGTCAAAGTCCAGCAATGAACTACTCGTAGAAGAGTTTAAGATACATAAAATGAGCCAGGAGCAGACATCATCTACATGCTCACGAGCCAGAATAAATGCGGAACTGCTGTGCAGGGCGCTTGAAAGGCTTCGATCAAAGGAGGAGTGCTCATCTGGTGAGTTAAGGAACTCAGCTGAGAGCTTAAAGGCTATTGCTCATGAACTGATGTTGTCGAAAGAAAGGGAAGAGAATTTGTTAGACGAACTTGCACAGCTTAGAGCCAGTGTTAAGCCACTGAGCTCAGAACAACAGGAAAGCCACAGCACATTGTCACCTGGACCACTTAATGAATCTCGTTTGATTTCAAAAGACGTGAGCCACACAACCGACAGCAATGAATTGCTGGCTACTGATTCGGCAGGAAGTAAAGCCACATCATCGGCCGATGAGTTTCAGCAATCACTGACAAACCCAATGACGTTGATTTCGATGGAGCTGAGCACATCACAGGAAAACCAGAAAAGTTTGTCTGCTGATTTGGAAAGCAGTAAACTTGGGCTTCAGGAGCCAGAAGCAAAACACAGTGGATTGGCTGCTGATCAGAAAGACAGTTTGATCACCAATCTGCTATTGATTTCGAATGAAGTGGAGATGGGCAAAGATGCTGAGCCAAACCAGCACAGTGAGCCAAGACTTGTTGAGGTGGCCGTGGAATTAAAAGCTGATCTTGAGGAGAGTAAAATCAATGGAGAAATCCTTTCATCTGAGTTAACAGAGAGCAAAGTGAAAGAAGAAATGTTTGCAGCCGATCTCAAGAAAAGCGAAGTAGATGAAGACATTCTTATGACACAGCTTCTTAAGCAGGCCAAAGCCAATAAGGAAAGACCTTCAAGTGAGCTTAATGAAGGCACAGGAAACCTAGACAATCTCTCAGCTGATCTTACGAGAATCAAAGAGGATAAAGATATGGTTGTGGCTGATCTTAAGGACTACAAAGAAATGGAAGGAATGCTTTCAACAGAACTTTACCTCGGCCAAATTGGCCCGGAAAGCCTTCCAGTGGAGTTTAGGCAGTGTGACATGAACAGCAGAGGCCTTGTAAATAAGCCCGAAGATTCCAAAATCAAAGAGCAAATGCTTGGAACTAAGTTTAAGGAATGTAAGACAAAAGAAGAAATGGTCTCGACTGAGCTTAATAAAAGCTCAGCAAATAAAGAAATAAGAGAAGGCATTCAATATGCAGGGCTTAAGCAATCCAAAACCAGCGAAGACGTGCTTGCAAGCGACCTAGGGAAGTGCAGAGTGCAAAGCAATATTTCAGCTGATCTTCTGAACAATGAGATCGATAAACACAAGATTTCAGCTGAACTTAGAAAAATCAAATCCAGTGAAGAAAGGCTTTCGCTTGAACTTCAGCAGAGAAGAGTATGCGAATTGCTGCTTTTTGGTGAAATTAACCAGCTGCAGAATTATGCAGCTTGTGAGACATCTGGGCTTTTGACTGAGAGCGACAAGTCTGCACCATCACAAGGATTAGTTGAGGATGTGACGGCAGCAGTCAATTGCCAGCCGAAGAGAAGCTGCCAAGCATCTGAGGATGAAACGAGACAGCCATCTGCTGGTGAAGAAGTTCCAGCGTCGCATGCCTATTCTAAATTAAGTCGCCTGTCAATCATTGACCATTTTCAAAAGAGAATCACTGCGCAGTCGGAAGAGATTTTGCAGTGTAAGGAAAAGATCGAGTTGCTGCTGTACAAAAGTCTCTTGACTGTCAGTCAGAATCGGTCTGTTTGTGAAGACACAACAGAAACTGGCAACAAAGGACGAGAAAGTCCAGTGAGGTCCAAGACGAAAGCCCAGAGTGCAGTGACCAAGAAAGAAAACCAAACAATTGATATTCTTTTCGAGCAGTTACGAAAGGAACAGGAGTTCCGCGAAAACCTGTTCACGCTGCATGACTTGAAGAATAAAGAACTGTTTCGACAGATTTCGATGCTCAGCAATATGGTTGTTACATCTCAGCATCAGCTGGAGAATGTAAGGATCCACTATTTTGCTTCTATTTTCTGTACTGGAATCTTTTATTTCCATCCAATATTATCCTCTGCATGTGAGTTTTTCTTGATGAATGAATAGGTGATCTTGTTCCTGTTCATGTATCTCTGTATTGATCAAATTTCTTGAAAAGCCTCTCTATAATTTATGTGGTTGGTCCAACATCCTGGAATGGGCTTCCCTTGACTATGTGACACCTCCCAAACTGTTCTCAATTTCACAAACTCTTGAAGACTGTTTTTTTCGCTTGATCTCGGGCGGGAGCGCCTCTGAGTAGGTACCCTGAAGAGGTGCTATATAAATTCTGATTGATTGATTGATTGATTGATTGATTGAATTTCTAGTCTTTGTGAAAGTGGTGATGATTGCGATGGTAATGATGAGAAAGAGGCTGATATGAGGGTGCTGATGAGATTATGAGGATGATGTTGAATTTGTTACCATGATTAAGAAGGTGATTCAGAGGATTTTTGACTCCTGCCAAGAGAAATATGGTGCTATGTTGCTGACTTACTTGACTTATGGCCGTCAGGCGATGCCGTCAGCACGCGTCAGCCTCTTTCCCATGGTAGCTCTCCAGTTTTGTCTATCCTGCGCCACATGCGTCGCCTCCTGTATCGTCTATGTTGCTTATATTATCAGAAATTTTCATAAGACTGTCAGAAGAAGATCAAGTGAACCTATAGATGTATCTTATTAATAGTTCAGATGGAGCTATCTGTAGATGACACATCAGACAGTGCTGTTAATTTATACTCAGGCACGGCTTTGAGACTTATCCTATGATCCTAATTAGTGGTACATGAATTTGAAAACTTACTAATCAAAACCATTAATTTTTTTCTTTTCTATTAGATAACTCAGATATGGAGAGAGCCAGCTAAACATACTGAAACTGACGACGTCATCAAGCTTCTTCAAGAGAATAACTTGGCCAAGAGTGCTGTGAATCAACATTCTGCATCTTCCAAAGCATTCCGGAGTGGTAGCTCAGACAAGGCCTTTCTTAGGGCTGATCAAAGTAAGAAAATCAAAACCACTGACTCAAAGGCCAAGGATCGTAGTGCTGCAGAAACCAGGATGGCCGGTAGATTGGACCACCGGCAGTCTCGATCTGCTGATTTTCAGAAGTGTGCCGCAACAGGTGGGAAGAAAAGTAAACTGTCCGCAGCATTTAACTCGAGAGTGATGAATAACACTGAAGCATCCTTAAAGAAGGTTGATGATCTTCGTCACAACCACGGCGACAAACAAGGTCCGTCTATGAAGAAGCACGATGCTTATGTAAACTGTGATGACAAACAAGGTGAGGAGCAGATGTCTCGGTCTCTTGCCTTCAGTGGTGCAGATATGGGTCCGCCACCCATTTCACCAGACAACGATGAACTTGTCGCTTCTGGGGAAGCTTCCGAAAGCTGTCGAGCACAGAGAAAAGGTCAGAAACGCCCTTCACTGTCCCTGCCGTCTAAGCTGGGTGCTCAGAAACAGGTGTCTGTCTTGAAAGGGAAGCCCACCGTTGCCTGCAAGAAACTGATGCTCTCTGACAGATCAGATGTTCACTCTCCTGATCAGCTTTCAGCTTCTACAGCATCACAGCAGTTGCAGCTGCCGGCTCAATTGGATTGCAGTCAGGATTGTCCTCTGGATCTCTCCCTCTCCCACAAGTCATCACCTCGCAGTTGTAAAACTGATCAACTGAAATCAGATACGCCTAGTAAACTGGCTAGCAGGCAGCCTTGGTCTCTGTCAAAGACAAAGACCGCTAGGACAACTGATTCCACTGGTTTGAATCGCTGTGTAAAGAAGGCCGCAAGAAATCTGGGACCGCAAATGAAAGGCCTTAAAGCAGCACCACGCTGCCCCGTTGTTCAACGTCCTAGAAGTGCAGTTCAACAACGTCCTAGAAGTGCAGGACGGACTGACTGTGGCCCTCGCACTAAAGCCAAGAGATCGTATACAGCACTGAAGCAATTGACGAATGACATGAACAACTATCTTGACTCAGCGGTTGAAGTGTACCCCGAGAAAATCAGTTTGGATGTTGTCAATTATTTCTCCGCTGATGATGTTGACCAGACACAAGATATGGGTTTTGGCTCACAAGAGCCAAAGTACAACCGCAGCCAGAATGAAACCGACCTCCTCCAGCAAAGAAATGAAACCCTTTCCAATTCTTTTCCCATTACATCAGAAATGTTTTCTGTGATGGCAAGCCAGTTTGTTGAAAGGTTAGCAGATAGCCATTTGAAAATGCCTGACAAGTGCAACATGGGCATTGGAGCAAAGAGTGAATCTAGAGTATCTTTTAGACAACTAGCAGCGCATAAGTTTCCAAATAGCCAGAGTCTTGAGTCTGCTGGCAACTTGCGTACTGGCGGAAATGTCAGCGCTGCGTGTGGATCTGTTCTGGAAAACAACCCTAACAATATGGGCTCATCAGTTTCCTTCTTTTCAGATAGTGTTGAGCCGTCCGTTCAAGAGACTAGGAGCACCTGCACTCAGAAAAACCAGAACGAGAAATATCCTGTGCAAGATGATGGCAAGCTGTGCTCAAGGCCAAATCTAGTGTCCAGACAGAAATCTGAGCCAACTAGCCGCAAGAGACCATGGCGTTCAACCAGTCAGCATCATTCATTAGGACCCGTGAGTGATGCACCAAATGGCAGAAGAGATGGGGGTCTCGGTTATGCGTGTAGTCCTTCTCTTCAGAAGAAACTCGGCGCCCTGAAAGCCGATCAGGCACGAGCAAAACTTGATAACGACCGCAAACATCCCAGACACAAGGCAGGAAAGCCTTTGTTGGCAAAGCCAGTCAGAGGCAAAGGTGGTTATGCTGCAATGGCTAAGCAAGTCAGCTGGAATGCTGATGGAAAGAACACTCAGCTGCAGAAACCACCAACGAAATGCTCCAAAGAGGATGCTGAAATGAGCGTCACAATAGAAAAAGAGTGAACAATGGTAGATGACGATGATGAAGCTGGTTCACGATTTGTTTTGGCCTCAATAGTTTGCAAGTTTCTGTGTACATAACTGGGTATATATATCTTGTTCTGCCTATTTTATTTCTTATCTGTAAAGCTGTGCCCAAAAATATTTCAATGAATAAGAAATTAATGCAACAATGAAAGCTCTTGTCTATAAGATCTTACATCTGACAATCTTATATCTTTAAAAACCCCATGATCTTCTTATACTCTAATTATAATTTATGTCTCTGTTTTCTATTATTTTCTATTGTTTATTGATCACGACGGCTGATGGTAACATGACTTTAAAAAAACTTTTGGTTGTTTGGTTGTTTCTTTTCAAGTCTGTTGTATTTTAACCTATGTTGTGAGTCCATAGTTTTATTAAGCCTTGGAAGTTATTGACTAGGGGGCTGTCCATATATTTCGTGCACACAGAGTGGAGGGTCACCGGATTTAGCAGAATTTTGTGTATGGGTGCCTACAGCGGGTAGGGTCCTGACAAAATGTCTGCATGTAAAATAAATTTCTAATTTTTACATCCCCATTAGCCTATTTATAACTATTACTCTATAGTCAGTGGCGGCGCTAGGTGGGGGCTGGAGGGGGCTAAGCCCCCCCTAAAAAAGGCCATCCATTTTTTTCCCCATGTAAAAATGAAATATTTGGGCGATTGGTCTTAGCCCCTTGGTCTTAGCCCCTCCAAAACTGAAATCCTGGCGCCGCCACTGTCTATAGTCATTTATATAATTAAATTTAGAACTGTTAGATCTAATCAGTAGACCATAAAAGTTAGCTGGCAAATATGATGTTAAAAAAATAAATAATAGCCTATGGTAAAATAAATGTTTCATAGGTGACTTTGGCTAATTTACTTTTGTAAAGTGGGGATTAGCAAGCAGCTATTGGGTGGGATACAAATTAAATTCATTTATTTATTGAAGTCTTGTCTACTGTCATAAAATTATATGCATACATTAATAATTATTTAGCTGCACTCGCTTTATAGGCCTATTATATATAAATAAGATAAGAATATTCTTTAATATACCAATTGCTATCCGCATTTTGGTGTACATACAAAGTATAATAAACAAACATACATAATTTCTATATCCAATCAATGTCAAAGTGTTTTAGAATAGCATAAAATCCTAAGTCCAAATCCAATATAAATTTTTTTTTAAGTTTTTTTTTTTTAAATACCCGACTTTACCTGGAAAATTACGGTTTTTCACCCCCCCCCCCCTCAGGGTGGGCTGGAGTAGTCCTAGTGGCCCTCTGTCTTGATGAAGTGTTCGAAGTGAATATATGTGCAAACCTGTGGCTGTCCCGGAAAATGTTCACCTTTTGTCTCCACCATCCATGCACCCACCATTATTATTAAATAGATTTGTAATGTGCGCAAGGTCACACCGAAATACTGACAAGTATGTGGCCATAGGTGCAATCACGTCCTAAAAGTTGGGGGGACCATAATGAATCACGTCCTAAAAGTTGGGGGGACCATAATAATAAAGTTAGGGGACCACTCAAAAGTTGGGGGACGCGTCCCGTGGGTCCCATAGGGTGGTTGCGCCTATGTATGTGGCCCCGTGTATATATAATCAGAAGGCAAGGGAGTGGATGGGTCCTCTGCCCCATGGGTGGAGTTTGGTTTCCGTTTTGGGGGGGCCAAAAAGTTAGTCCAGAACAAAGTTAGTCAGCGGCGCTGACAATATTTTGTCGTGTCGGCCCAAAAAAGTTGATGACCTTTTTTTAGTCGTCAAGTTCAAATCTCGTGAAAATTGCTATATATTTCCCGGCCGAAAAAGTTCATAACTTTTTAGTCATTTGGTTGAAAGTTCTTGAGGGGGCTTAGCCCAAAAAAATACCATTTACACGGTAACAAGAATGATTCTGGTACTTCTTGGGGGGTTTAGCCCCCCGCTAGTCCCTGTTAAACTCCGCCCATGCTCTGCTCTCGTAAAATATTAAGCTGAGGCTAAGAAAATGAAGTAGGCCTAGGGCCTATAGGCTTGTGTCACTTAATATTTTTCGGTCAAGTTTTTTTCTTTCGCAGTGGCGGGGCTGGGAGCGCTTCTGAGTAGCTGTCTTTAAGGCGCGCTATATAAATCCATAGAATGACTGAATATACTTCGTAGGCCTATGAACAGCTGATTAATGCCAATTCGTAAGTGGGACCTATAACAGTGGTGGCGCCAGGATTTCAGTTTGGGGGGGGGCTGAAGCCTCGCAGCGAAAATTTCATATTTTCATCCGTCAAAATTTCTGACGACCTTTTTTTTAGTCGTCAGCCGAAAATTGTGGATTTTTCAATGTAAAAAAAATTCGTATGGCCTTTTTTAGGGGGGGCTGACCCTCTTGTAGGGGGGGCTTAGCCCCCCAGTACCCCTAGCGCCGCCACTGACCTATAACGGTCCTAATCAAGTCCTAACCTGCTGCCTTGAGATCTCGGAGCTAGAGTTCGTATAGGTGTTATCCTCCCTTTCATTATCCTCGTTCCCCTCCTTCTCATCCTCCCCTTCCTCGTAAATCCTAACATCCTTTTTTCTTACTTCCTCTCCTTCCTCTGTAGGCATATGTACTTAATTTGTTTGTCTTGTTTGCATTTTCTGCCTTCGTGGCGAACCAGTGTTTAATCTAGACGTCTCTGGGGGGAAGGTCCCCCCAGGATTGACATTTCCCCCCCCCCCAGAAAAATTTGACGAAATGATATTGGTTTTTAGTTACTGTTTTCATCATTGTTTTACATGAAGTGTTATATTATACCGTGATATTATTTATCATTATATGATTATAATGACATTATTTACTAATATAATATATGATACCATCATGTTAAGATGACACCTTAAAATGCTGCCATTGCAATGTGGAAATTAAAAATTTTTCTAATGGGTCACTGAAAAAGTACAGCTATTTTGTTAAGATGACCCCTTAAAATGCTGCCATTGCAATGTGGAAATTCAAAAAGTTTCTAATGGGCCACTGAAAAGTACAGGTATTTTGATAAGATGACCCCTTAAAATGCTGCCATTGCAATGCGGAAATTCAAAACGTTTCTAATGAGTCACTGAAAAAGTAGAGCTATTTTGTTAAGACGACACCTTAAAATGCTGCCATTGTAATGTGGATATTCAAAAAGTTTCTAATGGGTCACTGAAAAAGTAGAGCTATTTTGTTAAGATGACCCCTGTAGTGAGGGAGCAGTCGGCGATGATGCTTATAACTATGTATTGTTTTTATGTTTTATGACTCTTATTTGATTAATTGTTGGCCTAATGATCATAATGTACTGGAAGAGACGATTGTTGACCGTAGTCTTCCAGTTTGGTGGCGAGCGGTGCTACGTGAGCGGCAGGCTAAATCTTCGGGGGACCTTAGCTTTAGTTACAGCGTAGCACGTGGGTTATCGTTCAACTTCAATCGCACAGAGAATTAACCCGAAACAGTTTTCAATCCTTTCTTGCTGGTTAATTGATCATCGGTTTATAATATTTACATTGTATTTATAACGATTCACTTGTCATAGCCTAATCTATTCTTCGATCCTTCGCTCACTCCAGGCCCTTTCTTCCAAGGCCTCTCGTTCGCCACTGATCCCTTCGCCTCACCGCGGCCAATGCTCTCTCGTCAATTATCCCCGGCGAATGATTTCTGCTCTCCTGTGGCGTCCCGTCTTAACCCATTTCTTCCTCCTGCCAATCATCCCTCTCTGGACCCTGGGGCAACTGCAGCATCTCCGATTGCCCGCCCATTGCATCTTAATCCCATTTCTTCCACCTGCCAATCATCCCTTCAGACCCTGCGTGGCACCAATTGTCCGCCCATTGCATCTCTCTGTATCTCTCTGTCTTTCTATGTCTTTCTCTATCTCTCTCTTCCACTCTCTATATATTGGTAATGACTAATAAGTGTTTACAGAAACGATATAGGCCTATTGATTAGGCCTACTGTTGATCAAAATTAGTCATAAAACAGTACATAGTTATGAACATCATCGCCGACTGCTCCCTCACTACATCATCACACTTTCTTTAGCTGATGGCACAAGAATTGTGTCAACAGCACGTCGTGCAGGTGTATCTTTAAGAAGAGTTCTTCACGGGTCGACGATGATTTACAAGAGCACAAGCAATGCGTCGGACGGCACTAATGTCTTTTCACCGTTGTTACACGACGTCGCCAGGCTGCGGGCTAACACGAGTCCCTAAGTGATTTAATCTATAACATGAAACACAAACAAACAAAAACGAGTAATATTTGTGAGACAAGGTTCCCTATAAATCGATCATTCACTCGTTCTTTTTAAAAAAAAAATCAAAAGCCTTATGCAGGCACCGTAAGTAAGTACAGTTGAAAACAAACAATGAGCATTTTACAACGCTAGTTCGTTATGGTTTTGCGCTATACATAGTCCATCTGCCATAGAGTCGTGCATCCCCTCCCTTTTGTCTATGTAGCTTAGCGTTTCGTTAATTGTTTGGTAGGGTTCGCTTACATGTATGTCATACAATTGTAACTCGTCGTTTTCTTGTATTGCGTCGTCTATTTGGGCTGGCGCCTTATAATGCACTTTGTGCGGTTGGGCTGTCTGGATTACATTCGTTCTGGAAGTCTGTGTATTTGATTCTTTGGCGTGCCATTGTCTCAATGGATTTATATGGTAGGATCTTGGTCGTTTGTCTGTGCTTTGTCGCAGAAGTACCTGTTGACCTGGCTGTAGTGATCTGTTGGTTGATTCATTGCCATAATAGACCTTTTCAGGTGGTCTTCGCCATTTCCCTTCACCAATGCCTCGATTCCCCGCCCAAGTGTCATCATGGGCCATCTCTAACATCTTTGATCGGTACCCTGTCGGTAGAATTAATTGCTTACGACAACCTTCTACTTCGTCCTCTGCTTGGTGCGGTTTACCTTTCCGAAACAGAAAGCCTTCTTCGATTAAATACCTGCTGTCTCCCTCCCTCGCTAACCTCCACGATTCGTTTAAGGTGGGGTCTTCTTGCTGTGCCCTTTTGAAGTTATCTGATTCGGGTGTCTTCAAAGTGTTTATGTCTTCGTCCTGTGAACGATCAGAGACACATTCATCGGCTACCGGTACATCCGTCCGAGATATATGACCTGGTGAAGTGCACGCCCCGTTTTCTGCGGGGGGTACCGACTCCTCCTCTTCGCTGGTCGGGTCTCTATGGCCCACCGGCGTAATCACTTCGGTAGGGATATCGCCCCCCATGTCATCAGCTTCCTTTTCATCGGAGCATAGGTTACTGAAATCTTCTGGTCGATATGAATAATCTTTGATGGTATATCCGGCTACGGGGCATCTGTTGCTTGTTGAAGGCGTTTGAAGTGACTGACCAGGCGTGCTTATCAATTCTCCCGAGGAGTCGTTAATTGGTCTGAAGTCGGTGGTCGGGCCACCGTCTCCCGTTCCATCGGTCACCGAAGACCTCCCGTTGATCGGCTGGAGCGTTTGAGAGGGTTTTATGACCCCGGTGCTTTGTCGATTAGGCGGTGGGTCATTTTCTGGTAGTCGCCTTTCGTCAGGTGCGATTAAATGACTCTGTCCATCTCGGTCGTCAACTTTGTTGATATCATTAGTGTCTTTTAAGTCCGATTCTATTCCTCCTTTCAAAGCCGGTCGCTCGCAAGGCGTCGCTACAGTTTCGTTCTCCGCCTGTCGTCCGTCGGTCGTCTCTATACCGCCCCCAGGTGTTTTCGGTTCACCGAGCGCTTTGGTCTTGTCGGCTGTCTGCTTGTCCTTCTGACTGTCACTGTCTGTCTTACCGTCATAGTCACGCCGTCTAGCGGTCGGAATTGTCTGGCCAACGTCTTCTGGCCGCCCGACGCTAGGCATGTTAACCGTGTCCGTCAGGTCTGCGTTATCTGCGAATACATCATTGCCAATTATCACAGACACTGGGAGGTGCGGGACAACACATGCCCTCACCTTTATCTTCCTGTCCGTTCCAAATTCATGGGACGACATCTCAATTTCACAAACCGAAAAACACCTTATCGTGCCAAATGCACATTGTAAGCTTATCATTGCTGGATCTTCTATGGCAGATGTCTTATGTGACGCTATTTCAGAATTCACAAGAGTGACCTGGGCACATGTGTCTCTAAACCCTTGCACGTCGCAACCATTTACACATATTGGTATAAGAAAACGCTTTTGATACTCAACGACCTTATCGAGAGTTGACTTAGGTTTCACAAACTGCACTTGCGCATGCGCTTGACCTTGGGCTTGGGATCTATTATCATGACGATTGAACGTCTGGTGTTGGTAGCTTGTCCTGCCCCCTTGCCCTGAATGCATTTGTCTTGCATCCCACCGCCTATCATTGGTGCTATCTGCAAATGACTCTGTGTCTCTGCCCGTGGACCTTCTTTCCCAAGGGTTTACCTTGTGTTCAGAATTTGGCGTTCTGAAGTTGTGATTCTGTCCCTGATCACCCTGGCTCGATTTGCGCCCTTCCATTGTGCATTCGAAGTGTAAATCTGCAAATTCAGCGACTTCTGCAGCCCTTTTAGGCTTTCTTGCTTCAATAAAATAGCGACAATCATTCGCAAGAGAGTCTCTTAATCTCTCCATGATAATGTCGTCCCTTAAGGATTCAAAATCATTTATCTCTTTGCATTCAAGATAATTATCGAACACATCATTCAACTCGCCTAAAAATTGCATATAAGACTGTTTCCCTGCTCTGTGCATGCATTTAAATTTATCCAAATAAAATTTTGCATTGTGCCTACATGCTTGGAGAAGTGCACGTTTTGTTTCCCTGTAGTTGGAACAGGTGTCGAAGGAAAGTCTATTATAATGCACTCTCATTGTCGAGTTAAGCAAAGCCGGAAGTAGCTTAGCCCACTTGCTCTCTTCAATTCCTTGCAGAATGGCAATTTTCTCGAAAACATGGAAATAAGACACTATATCTTCGCTTTCGTGCATGGTTGGCAGCTTGGAATACACCGACGGACCAACGGGGTCACCAACAGAAAATGAAGGGTTTGGCTGTAGTAAACCCAAATTCGCTTTCTCTCGCAAGAGGGCCAATTCCGCCGCCATCTTTTCCCTTTCCGCCATCAACCGCCTCTCTTCTGCAAGCGAGCGTTTTTCTTCTGCCTGAAGTAGTTCAAGCCTCGTCTGGCTTTCGCTAACGCTAGCCTGGTCTGCATCCTCATATTCTTCCAATCCATCGTCACCGCCTGACGCATCGTCATTTGCCTTCAACCTTTCGATCATGGCCTTTTTATCTAGGCCTTCACAATCTATGCCTCTCTGTCTACATTCCTCTTGCAACTCTGCTTTCTTCATTCTCTCAAACATTTTAAGCAGAAGAACCAAAGCACAACAATAAAACTAGTTCAAAAACACACGAGGTTCGATTAACCTTCAAAACGCTACTACACAAAACAATAAACTCAAAAGCAGTCCTTCTCGCAGAACGGGTTATTTCAATCACCCTTTTCATTCATCAATAACCAACACAAGTTCATCAGTTAGCATGCAGACTCCGCTCGCAATAAAATGAGCTCCGGAGCGCTTCACAGCAATCAGTAGTTCGCACCTTTCGTGCTTTACAACCACATTCTCCAATAAATCAATTACTGACTCTGCAGTCCAAACAATTCTCCCGCAAACACCATTCAGACTACAAACATTAACAGCACCAAGTGACTATGAGCAGTCAAACAAAATGGCTCGTGCTCACCAGGTGTTTCTCCAGGTGTCTTGGATGTGTCGCTCTCTCCGACTTCTTCGCACGACTACAGCATGGAAAGATCTCCCAGAGCTCCAAGTTGTCCCGCGTCAATTGATGTCCAGTCCGAATCCTTCGTTCCAGCGATCGTCCGAATTCCTTGTCCGTTGATCGTCCGCCTCCTTTGTTCCAGCGATCGTCCGAGTCCTTTGCTCCCGTGATCAGACGTCCTGTCTGTACTGCGTCAGTTGTCGTCCTCCTGTTACCAATCTCTCCGGACGTGTAGTTCCAAAGAATCCGCCGCGTCCAATGAGATCAGTCCTCGTGGAGTCCGACTGAATCGTCCGCCGTCAAACGTCGCTTTCTCGTCTGCTTCTCCGTTTGTCTGGAATCGTTGTTCCGCTTCGTCTCTTTGTCAATCGTTGCTGTCGTCGCACAAAGTCTCTGCTCCGTTAAAAATTGTCTGAGATCAGCAGCGTTGAAGTTCTGCTTTCTCGAACAAAATCCCAGCTGGCACAATGTACTGGAAGAGATTAATTGTTCACAGAAAATGATCTAGGCCTATAATTATGATCATTAGCAAGGTAGACATGCTAATTGGCCACGATGTATTTGCAAATAACACTGACTTGATCGATACTGTTAGCCCCCGTACTGCTGATACGTCTAATGACATTTCTCAGGCCTACATAGCCACTAGGAGACAAGACTACGGACCGACTGCTAGACGGCGTGACTATGACGGTAGGATAGACAGTGACAGTCAGAGAGACAAGCAGACAGCTGACACGATCAAAGCGCTCGGTAAACTGCAAGCAGCTGGGAGAGGTACACAGACGCCCGACGGACGACAGGTGGAGAGCGGGATTTTAGCGACGCCTTGCGAGCGAACGACTTTGAAAGGAGGAATAGAATCGGACTTAAAAGACACTAATGATATCAACAAAGCGGACGACCGAGATGGACAGAGTCATTTAATCGCACCTGACGAAAGGCGACTACCAGAAAATGACCCACCGCCTAATCGACAAAGCACCGGGGTCATAAAATCCTCTCAAGCGCTCGAACCGATCAACGGGAGGTCTTCGGTGACCGATGGAACGAGAGACGGTGGCCCGACCACCGACTTCAGACCAATTAACGACTCCTCTGGGAAATTGATAAGCCTGTCACTTGAAAGGCCTTCAACCAGCAACAGATGGCCTGCGGGAGATACCATCAAAGATTATTCATATCGACCAGAAGATTTCAGTAACCTATGCTCCGATGAAAAGGAAGCTGATGACATGGGAGGCGATATCCCTACCGAAGTGATTACGCCGGCGGGCCATAGAGACCCGACCAGCGAAGAGGAGGAGTCGGTACCCCCCGCAGAAAACGGGGCGTGCACTTCACCAGGTCATATATCTCGGACGGATGTACCGGTAGCCGATGAATGTGTCTCTGATCGTTCACAGGACGAAGACATAAACAATTTGAAGACACCCGAATCAGATAACTTCAAAAGGGCACAGCAAGAAGACCCCACCTTAAACGAATCGTGGAGGTTAGCGAGGGAGGGAGACAGCAGGTATTTAATCGAAGAAGGCTTTCTGTTTCGGAAAGGTAAACCGCACCAAGCAGAGGACGAAGTAGAAGGTTGTCGTAAGCAATTAATGTTACCGACAGGATACAGATCAAAGGTTCTACACATGGCTCATGACTCCACATGGGGAGGGCATAGAGGCATCTATGCCACTTCAGCACGCATCAGCAAAGCGTTCACCTGGCCTACTATGACAAGCGACATTCAGGCTTATGTGAAATCATGTCCAGAGTGCCAATACACGGCTGGTATAAAGAAGGCTGATAGAGCGCCTTTAATTGAGGTTCCCATAATTGAAACTCCGTTCGATACAATAATAATCGATATAATGGGACCAATGTGCATAAAGTCATCTTCAGGGAAAAGATTTGTCCTAATTATCGTCGAACAGGCAACGCATTGGATGGAATTTATTCCTCTTTCTAACGTGACTGCTAAAAGCATCGCCAAAGCACTAGTCGAGACTTTTGCGCGCACAGGAATTCCAAAATTCGTAAAATCAGATAATGGGACGCACTTCAAGAACCAGCTTGTACGAGGCTTAGAAGACCTGCTTGGAATCTCACCAGTTTTTTCGACAGTCGACCATCATGAAACGGCGGGAAGTGCCGAGCGCATGATTAGAGTTTTGAGAGAAATGATGAGAAAGGTTATAGATGACGACCCGCGTTCATGGGAGCAGGCTCTTCCATTTCTGGCTTTCAGCTGCAGGCAAATACCATCAACCGTCACTGGTTTCTCGCCTTTCGAACTGCTATATTCACATGACGTCAGAGGCCCACTGCAGGTCGTACAAGATTCGTGGACAGGTAAACTACACACAGCCTCCAACAAGAGAAGCGTTATCGATTACCTGACAATGACACAGAACCACCTTAGGAAATGCCTAGAGTTAGCTACAGAGAACGCGAAGAAGGCACGTCAAGCAGAGAAGGCTTATTATGATAAGAAGTCAACAAATAGAACGTTGGAAATTGGACAAGAGGTCTTGCTACTCCGGCACTCTACAGAAGACAAGCTATTGGCTAGGTGGGAGGGGCCGTTCGTCATAACGAGAAAATTATCTGCGGTCAATTACGAGATAATGACCGAGAAAGGTCCCAAGACGTACCATATAAATCTTCTCAGGGTATGGCATGCAAGGGAGTCAGACCCCCACATTCCCAGAGTAAATCTCATTCTGACAGCCGAACCATGCGAAAACGACTTCGAGCGGCTTGGCTACATCGATGACGAAGATCAAGAGGACTCCGAAGAGTTAAACGTTTGCGATGAAAGCTTATCTGCAGAACGGAGACAACAGCTGAAAAAGCTAGTGCACGAATTTAGCGATCGCTTCACTGGGAGGCTAGGAAGGACGACGTTGATAAAGCATTCTATCAAGCTAAACACCGATAAACCAATCGCACCGCGGTACTACAAAATTCCGGAGAGTTTGCGCGAGCAGGTGAACGAACAACTGCAGCAGATGATAAATGATAAAATCATCGAGCCTTCAGAGTCACCATACGCCTCCCCCATCGTCTGCGTGAGAAAAAAAGATAATTCAATTCGCTTATGTGCGGATCTGAGGGGGGTCAATGCCATTAGTGTCTCAGATGGATACCCAGCAAGTGACATGAGAGGGATTTTGGATAGGGCTGCAGGGGCAAAGTTCATAACAGGTCTGGATCTGCAGCAAGCGTTTTTCCAGGTGGAGCTCGACCAGAAGAGTCGACCATACACAGCGTTTAAAACGCCTTTCGGCCTATATCAGTATACAGTCATGCCAAATGGAGCGAAAAATTCAAGTAAATGCTTTCAGAGATTGGCAGATAAGATCTTAAAGGGCGCTGAAAATTATGCAGCTGCTCATGTTGACGACTTCATCATATTTTCAGCCACATGGGAGCAGCACTTAGATCACATCCGGGACGTCTTGACAAGGCTGAGAAATGCAAATCTCACAGTGAAATTAAAGAAATGCCAGTTTGCACGAAAGACAATCAAGATTTTAGGCCACGTGATCGAGGACGGCTTCGTGAAACCTGACCCGGAAAAAGTCACCGCAATATCCAATTATCCGGTGCCAAAGACTAAGCGTCAAGTCAGAGCCTTTTTAGGAATGGGAAATTTTTATAACAGGTTCATAAACAATTTTGGCACCAAGGCAGCGCCCCTGACAGAACTATTGAGAAAAGACCAACCCGATAAGATCAAATGGACAGACATTGAAGACAACTCATTCCGAACACTAAAAACAGACCTGACGTCAGACAGAATGTTGATACCACCAGACATAAAAAAAACCCTTTATTTTGCGCTGTGACGCAAGCGGTTCTGGAATTGGGTCGGTTCTTGCCCAGATAGATTCAAATGGCTTAGAACGTCCCATAGGCTATGCAAGCCGCAAACTAATTGAAAGGGAGACAAAAATGAGCACGGTGGAACGAGAGTTGCTGTGTGTAGTCTGGTCCCTTAACCACTTCCAACATTTCACTTTCGGCGCCAAAGTGCAGGTGTTTACCGACCACAATTGCTTACAATGGCTCCAGACCATGGCAAATCACAATCCTCGCCTAACAAGATGGGCGCTCTCGATCCAAAAACATGACCTTGACATTAATTATGTACCGGGAAGGCACAACTCCATGGCAGACGGGTTGTCTCGGTCATTCATAACCAATTGAAGCTATTAAAATTATACATGCATGTGTAGTGCATACCGTTCAAGATCTGAAGTTTGTATAGTTTAAAATTTGTGTATGAGTTATGTTAAGCGCTAACCAATTGCTATTATGTGTAATCAGATAGATATTACTCGTTTTTGTGTTTGTGTTTTATGTTATAGATTAAATCACGTAATTAGGGACTCGTGTTAGCCCGCAGCCTGGCGACGTCGTGTAACAACGGTGAAAAGACATTAGTGCCGTCCGACGTATTGCTTGTGCTCTTGTAAATCATCGTCGACCCGTGAAGAACTCTTCTTAAAGATCCACCTGCACGACGTGCTGTTGACACAATTCTTGTGCCATCAGCTAAAGAAAGTGTGATGATGTAGTGAGGGAGCAGTCGGCGATGATGCTTATAACTATGTATTGTTTTTATGTTTTATGACTCTTATTTGATTAATTGTTGGCCTAATGATCATAATTATAGGCCTAGATCATTTTCTGTGAACACTTAGCCTATTAGTCATTACCAATATATAGAGAGGAGAGAGTGGGAGAAAGAGATAGAGAGAGACAGAGAGATGCAATGGGCGGGCAACTGGTGCCACGCAGGGTCTGAAGGGAATGATTGACAGCTGGAAGAAATGGGTTTAAGAAGGGACGCGACAGGAGAGGAGAGAGCATTCGCCGGGGATAATTGACGAGAGAGCATTGGCCGCGGTGAGGCGAAGGGATCAGTGGCGAACGAGAGGCCTTGGAAGAAAGGGCCTGGAGTGAGCGAAGGATCGAAGAATAGATTAGGCTATGACAAGTGAATCGTTATAAATACAATGTAAATATTATAAACCGATGATCAATTAACCAGCAAGAAAAGATTGAAAACTGTTTCGGGTTAATTCTCTGTGCGATTGAAGTTGAACGATAACCCACGTGCTACGCTGTAACTAAAGCTAAAGTCCCCCGAAGATTTAGCCTGCCGCTCACGTAGCACCGCTCGCCACCAAACTGGAAGACTACGGTCAACAATCGTCTCTTCCAGTACAACCCCTTAAAATGCTGCCATTGCAATGTGGAAATTCAAAAAGTTTCTAATGGGCCACTGAAAAAGTACAGGTATATTGCTAAGATGACCCCTTAAAATGCTGCCATTGCAATTTGGAAATTCAAAAAGTTTCTAATTGGTCACTGAACAAGTACAGGTATTTTGTTAAGATGACCCCTTAAAATGCTGCCATTGTAATGTGGAAATTCAAAAAGTTTCTGATGGGGGGGCACATCCCCTTCCCATACCCCTCCCAGTCTCGGTGCTACTCGCATCACGAGTGTCTTTCGGACGCTCAATTGTCTTTCCCCCCCCAGAAACCTCAATTTCCCCCCCCCCCCAGAGGAGGGGGACTAGATTAAACACTGGTGGCGAACGGACGTGGGTTTATTTTGGATATAATAATTTAGGCATTACAAATTATAGGCATTAGGCCGGTGAATATAAGCTGGTCTTCAAGCCGTGGCTTTGGCGGACGCTGAGAAATTCTCGAAGATTTTCGTTATATTAGGGGTGGGCGTTGGTTCATCGAATAACACACTGGCAGGGAGAGCAGCGAAGCTGAGTTCGATTCCCGAAGCCCCCCCTCTCTCAGCTCACTGTAGGACAGACGTGCTTCGTAGGCTGCTATTAGAGCTCTTGTACTGCAGGGTATCTGTTCTGTTAGTAGTTAATGAGATAGATATGACTGTAACAATTGTAACAAGTTGCGGTCTGTCAACCGGGTTTTGAATAAACGAAAATCATTATTGCATTAAAACCTCAGATGACGTCATTGGAAAGGCTTTGGATGTTTAAGCGATGTGTCGTCGGTGTTTGGATTAAAAGAAAGCGGCGAAGGCGGTAATTCAGTTTTACGAACTCGTTTTATATAGAACCGTAATATAGATTAACTTATATCTTCTTACTGTTTTGATTGAAAGTTTTCGTAACTTTGTAACTGAAAGGAGGTGTGCTGGGATCGGATTCGTATAGTGTAGCCGTACATTTACGAAGTCTAACTTGTTGTGTATACACACTGATTAATTAAAAAAATTCCGGCCATTTGTAATTTAAGGTATGAAAACATTTGTCTTGTTTAGAAGTGGTAGGCTTCGCGGATATTCACATAATGTGGGACGGATGTGAGGCCCCATGGATGGTATCAGTTCTGGTCATATCGACAGTCATGGCGGATCCAGATGTTAGGAGAGGAGCATTATTTTGGTCGTTTTGACCTATGTCTTTGGGGTCAACCCGAAACCCGAAAACGTTGAAAATACACAAAAACAGATTCCCCGAAAACAGTTTTATAGAAAGCGGTCGAACTGCCAAAAAACTGATTAGGGTTAAATTAAATACATGACATAATTAGACCTGGGAGTGACTTTGGTCAGATGATCTGACCCCATTTGACCCTAAAGTAGGGTGACCATACGTCCCGGTTTTCCGGGACATGTCCCGGTTTTTCGTGGTGCGTCCCGGTGTCCCGAAGACTTACGGAAAAAGGCCAAATTGTCCCGGTTTTTGGCAAGAAGGATATTTGAATATTGAAAACGTCAATTTTATGTAAACCACAGAACAAAGTGTAGTTCATAATCTTAAAAAGTCGTATTTATTAGGCCTATATTACATCTTTAGTAGGCTAGTGAGTTCAGTTGATAAATTCAAAGAACTATCAACGAGTAACGAGAAAGATTTTAAAATAGACCTAGAAGCCTAAGATTTAAATAGCGGCTCAAGAACTATTTCGACCGGTGTAAAGGTTTCAAATTACCCCCTCTTAAACATTACCCCCCGGTAACTTGAAACCGGTTTCAGATTACCCCCGGAAACTAGATTTGCATCAATCATCGCATTTATTGCACTAAAAAAATCAGAAAAATCATCCCGCTTCTTGTTTTGGTCTGAAGAATATCATCCGTCATCCCACTTCGTGTTTTGTTATCAATATTTTGATCCGAAAAAAATAATAGCCTCAAAGCCATTTTCTCCATTGTAACTTCAGCGGCGATTAGTATTTTAGTTACAGATGAAAATATTGAAAACAAACCACGAAGTGGGATGACGGATGAAAATCTTCAGACCAAAACAAGAAGCGGGATGATTTTTCCGATTTGTGTGTGCAATAAATGCGATGATTGATGCAATTTACAGTTTGCAGGGGGGTAATGTTTAGGAGGGGGTAATCTGAAACCTTTACACCGGCAGGTCGCGCTAGCGTCCTAATGGTCGATCGTTCGACCGCTCATGCTAGCAGAACTTCTTTTAGCGTGCAGTTGTACACAAAATGTGCAGTTCTAAATGGATCTGTGCAGTTGTAAAAGCAACTATGTGCAGTAAAAACTAGTGAAAAAGTCATTGTTCTGCGAGTGTGAGTAATTTACCATGGAGGATGGGAAGGCAAAGAAAGGTTTTGTGCAGTTCTAAAAATTCCTTAGAAACAGCCCTGCATGCTAGTACTGAAAATCTGAAATAGACCAATTTCCTTCGACAACTTAAATTGCTGTCAGTGTAATGTGGAAATTCAAACAAAAATTTGGATGATCAGGGACATTCCCTACCCAAACCCTGTTTCACTGCTCGGTGCTGATCGGTGATCGGCCACCGGACGCTCCTGTGTGCTCCAGAAACATTAAATTTTCATCTGGACTAGATTATAGGCCTACCCACTGGGCACCGATTGAGAGATGGTTCTCTATTACAAATGAGCAGGGGCGGATCCAGGGGGCAAATCCGGTCATGGCCCCCCATTTGACCAGCTATTCTGGCTCGGAAAGTTGACGTGCCCCTCTCATGAGTAGTTTCGCAGGCCCTTCCAACGCCCCACGAGGTCCGTACAGGGGTTTAAGAACACTAAACGACTCACAAAACAAAGGTCATCAGTTATTTTTGAGGGGGAAATAGTATATTTTTTCTTGGGAATACGATAAATGACTCAAAAGTCATCAGATTTTTGTTCGGTGATCAAGACGAAATTTTTCCTTCGTTCCAAGACCGAAAATTTTGCCCCACCCCCTTCGAAAATTTATGTATCCACCCCTGTAAAAGAGTACTGCACTAAGTGCACTGACGACAGGAGCAGGTTGTAGATTTCTGCTCTGAAATCTATGTTCAGCATTAAATTTAATTGAGCATAATTATAAGACTAGGCCTTCGATCGTAAGCCTGTGGCCCTGTAGTTAAGGAATTAGGCCTACAATTGATATTTTTCAAAAAGTGTCCCGGTTTTTGATGGCCAGAAAATGGTCACCCTACCCTAAAGTGACTTGACGTCGGCTTGAAGTCGACTTCTTGGAGTCAAAACGACTTGACCCGACTTTGCTGAAAAGCAACCGACTTCCGACTTGAAGTCGATTTCTGACATGGTAATATCCATTAGCCTATGGGTCTACGTATGGTTACTAATGCAAGAAGTCAAGCCAATTTTTCCTGGCAAGCATTAATTTCATGTAGGCCTAAACTCAACTGAAGACATATATGTTTTCTAAGGCGTACCTTTGAATATATTGCGTTCTGTGTTTGCAGAGGCGCCTTTGTAACGGCATGTGCTTTGTTACGGTGCCATAGAAATTGTTGTCATTATTATTATTTTTTAACTTTCTGATGACCTGCACACTGTTACACTACCAAAGAAGGCTAAAGATAAGTCATGATTATGATCAAAAGTGTATATTGTTACATAGTTGATACAGGTGACTTTGTTTTCTTTGTTGGCAGCAATGAAATGAGTGTGTCAAGAAATGATTTCTTCTTTCACTATTTGAGTGGAAGTTGATTCATCTAAATTTGGTGATTTTCTTGACTGGAATTGTTGCGAGCAATCACGAAAGAAGACATGGTACTTGGATAAGCATCTGTAAATAGTTCTGTAATTACCCTGAAGAGGATTCTGAAGAGATTAACCCTACAGTGTGTGCTTTCCTAATTGGAGGTAAGAATAATTAACATGAGATTCACCCTGCAACATATTCTTTCCTAATTGATGGTAAGAATAATTAATAAGCCGAGTTCCTATTTGTGCATTGTTACATGCACAATAGGAATGAAATTTAAATGAAAAATTAATTGTTGCAACTCCCGGAATCATTGGAATTCAATTCAATAACATGCCATGTACGAACAATCGTCGCACATATTGACAAATTATATTGTACCACAAAGTTTACTTACAGTTGACTAAACTTGAAGCTGCATGTCGTATTTTTGTAATTCATTGCATTCCAATGAGTATCTGATTTAGCAATGTGAACATTTTGTAATTAGTTACTTATGATGGATGTATACGTTACATATTCGTTGTGCACCTAGGTTAAATAATTTAGTTAAATAAGATGTCTAGTTTTCAAAGTGGGATACAATGCCAGTTTTACCATTGAGCTTAAACAAAGCTACCATCTAGGACCTCGCAATCCACACGGGCCTCACATTTTTCTATATACATGTATAAATGAATGTTATGATTTTTTACAATTGCTTTTTAAAAGTATTGTTTCCAGGGTATACTATATATTTGAATCTATGTTAGAGATTTAGCCAACGGTATTAATGATGGAATGTACTCTGTGAATGCATTCATTTAAGGACAATTGCAAATTCATCGCTATTTAATTACTATTTGAGACATATACATGTTTAAGTTTTGTGAGACCTTCTTGTGTAATTTTTTAACAAGGGCCTCCCGGCTTTTTATTGCTTAGGAATTCACTAAGTGTATATCCGGCACTGGTAGGATATAAAAGTTACTGTAATAAGGAAATGTCTTTTCAATATTATGCTATTCATTTCAAATGCTGGTCAATCTGAAACATTGCAAACCTGTTGCAAAGCATAAATTTTGAAGCTTTTTGAATCTGGTTAGCAGTTTGCTTGTGTGCATCACCATTCTGCTGTGTAGGAAAAGATGAACATTGACTTGATTGCAGTTCTGGTGTTTATGCTTTAGACAAAATTTCATAAAACATCAGAACCATGCATGTTATATGCTGATGTCACATAATTAGTCACTTTGCTGTGTATTGAAACTGCACCAACATGTGAAATTGTGAATCCTGTAGTGTAGAATTTGTGAATTATTTTTAGACTCCTCTGTGTGGCATCATGGTTGAAGAGGGATCTGTCATGGAAATATCTAACAGAAGGTCTTCGAGAACCAAGATCGCAAAACGAGTGTTTGAAATTGAGGCAGAGGGACCATCAACAGCGAACAATAAACCTGCTAGCGGAGTTAAGGTGAAAGGAGGAGCTGCTCCATCAACAGCAACAGCAGAGTAATCTACTCTTCTACCACTCCAGCAGTTTTTAAGACGATCACTTTTTATCTAGTGCCTAATCAGTTTAGTTATATTGGCTATGACTAGGTTGTTTTAAAGTTTCTAAAAGAACTAGGTTGTGTTTTTTAATTGGCCTTATGGAAAAGCTGCTATTTCCATATATATAGCGATAAACAAAGATGGTAGCCACTGGGATTCATTGCATTCAACTACGTTTTCAACGTAAGAAAAGTTGGGTGAAAAAGTGATTCAGCAGTTAATTCGTGTCATTCTCTGACAGCGAATTTATATTGCTTTTAATTTTCGCTGCTGAAAAATGTTAAAGTTTGCATGACAAGGTTGCATTCAAAGTGCGGCATCACCCACCGTATTGTAGGCTATATATGTATCGTACTGCGGGCCAATGATCTCTTGTATATAATGGTCCATGGGTATGCAGCGTCACAGCTCCCATTTTTACAATTAGTTTGTTTTCATTACAGTCTTTAAGCTTATTGTCAGATGGAATTCATGAATCATCTCTTATAATTTTCAATTTAAATTAGTTTTAAAAATTAATTTGATTATTGTTTTGTAAACATCAAAGCCAATATTCGTTTTTGGCAGCAGTAATCGGATATCTGATTGTGTGCTTTTTTAGATATTGGTGGAATTAAATAATGGTCAGTTATTGTTATATTTGACTTGCAGTTTCATCACTCCAAAGAGTATAAAGCATACTTCAAATGGTGAAGTTTCATCACGGAAGGTCATGTCAGCACTTCATAATCTTGGTAAAAGTCTTATTCAGTACTGAATCAATTATCAATAGTTTGAGTCAATAGATTCTATGCAAGGATATAGAGTAGATTTTTGAAAGGGAAGAAGTTAAAAGCAAAGAGAAATATTATGTATGAGAATTTATCATGCCAAAGTCTGTGCAATTGAGGTAGGGTGCAGTGAAAAGCAACGAGCAATCTCCATTCTGTTAATGCATGCTGGAATTCATTTGCCTTCACATCTTAACATTTTAAGGTGGACCCCCAATCTCAACTAAATGTATTGAGGCATGCATGGCATGTGAGAAGCATGTATACTAAGCATACTTGTGGGGCACGGTGGTGTAGTGGTGGCATCGTTGCATTGAAACCGGAAGGTTCGAATCCACCTCAAGTCGCCGCGTAGGGACCTTGGGCAAGTCCTTCACTCGCAATTGCTCAGCGCTTCAGCGTGAAACTCTGACAAAGTGTCCGCTCTGCAGTCGGGAGCGACTCTGAGTAGAGAGAGCTTGAAGGGGCGCTATAACAAGTGCACATACAAACAAACTAATAGATGCCCAACAGTACACACACTGATAGAAGCATTTTACTTTTTAAATTCTTCTATTAATTCCATGAGAAATTAAGTTCACGATTTTTTAGCACAACATTTGTTGAAAGTTTTAACGTATGCAGTGCTTTTGTTTCTTCTTATGACAATTTCTTTATATTTCGCTTTGACGCTAAAAGATGGATTCTTATGTTGGATGCAACCCACAGCTAACCTGACCCACCTTAAATAGCATTGTCTGTTTTGACCATTCTTATCAGACAGTTTACAACAGATGTGTCTGAAACTACAGCAGCATTAGGACTTAATCATCATCTTTGTTCCCTCGACTAAAATTCTTATCTGAACATGATTAAGCACAAAAGTTTAAATAAGAATTAATCATTTTATTCTGGGTATGTATGAATGCATGTGTAGTTGTGTACATGCATGATCAATAGGTTTGGACTACCTCGAAAGGATCTCCAAAGACCTATAAACAACTAACTCCAAGTTTTTTCATATAATTGTTTTACAGTATTTGATTAATTTTTGTGTGGTCCAGAACCGCTAGTCTCGTTTGCGATTTACTGTGATCAATTGATTTAGATATATGTTGACTAATTTTTGGTTTTTGCAATGCTACCTTGTTGCTTGTATTGCAGGCAATACTTGCTTCCTCAATAGTGTTTTGCAAGTGCTATATCATACCCCACGGTTTCAGGATAAGATAACTCTTCTTGGCTCTGACGTCAACTCCACACTGCTTGCACTTGATCTTTTACAGCAGCTCAATTATGTAAGTTATTCTTATCCAAAAGCATGTCTTCTATATATTTGTACACTCAATTTTTTTATTGGGTATTGCATGCATTGTAGTTGCTCTCATGTATAAAACTTACCTTGGAAAGTAAGAAGGCACTTTTCTATGTTGACAAAATATGTCCATTTGGTCCATTTGTAATTTCTTTCAGATATGTTAAATCTAATATTTGGATCTGAATTTGGCTTTATATTACCTTGCTTTACTAACCATGAAGTGAAACACCTATCACCTAAATGACTGAATGGTTAATGTGCATTAAATTCTATGAAAATATTTGTTGTACAGTTTCAACTTTTTATAAAGGTTTTAATTCAGTCAAGTTTACAGCATTGAGAATGTGCTACTCTATCGAAATGTACTTCAGTGGACCTCAATTAAGTGAAACACCTATCTGATATACTATCACCTAAATGACTGAATGGTTAATGTGCATTTAATTCTATAAATATATTTGTTGTACAGTTTCAACTTTTTATAAAGTTTTAATTCATTGAGGATGTGCTACTCTATCGAAATGTACTACAGTGGACCTCAATTAAGTGCTTGTGAATTGGCTCTCATTATGTTATTCATGACGACATACTGTGGTAAACTTATTACAGAGCTGTGCACATTCCACCTGTGGGAACACCGATGGGCAGTGTTGCAATTTTTTTATTGCCACGATTAGTGAGTTTTGGGTTTGCCCACAAGACCAAAAACATCCTTCACCTAGATCAGACTGAGACATTTGGCTAATGTTTCATGGAAATACTGCATCCTGTTTAAAGTTGCAAACATATTTAGAATGTGAATGACCTGTAAATAGTCCACAAACTGTACCAGCTATTTGTTTTTCTTGAAATGTCATCCAGGATGAACTGGATATAACCCATGGCGTTGGTTGGATTTTGGTGTCAAGATTGAGTGAGGTATGTCCTGCAAGTTTAACTAATGGATTCAGGTAAAAACTTTAATTGATTGGCAAGGTAAGGTACATGTTGATTTGTTGTGGTATGAATGTGATTTGAAACAATAGTTGACCTTAGAGGCATGGACATTGAATAAATGATTGAGTGGAGGATATGCTGGCTGAAACGGAGACACAACTGCACTGATCTTATCTAAGTAGGTCAATATTTTCTTGTGGGCTACATGACTGGACCTGGAATCACCAATGCTTTGCATGCAAATAGATTCCAACTGCATATGCAAAATAGATGTATGAGGGGAAAGGTAGACCTGGTTTACTCATGCAATTTCTCCGTCTAGGTTCATTATGCTCCTAAATTTGTCACAGGTAAGTATATATTTTGTCAGTGGCAAGTGTAATCTGCTATTTACTTAAACCACATTTGACCCGTTACTTGTCTTTTTAGCTGCTTAGGCAAATGAAGAAAATTGACGATGACATTGCAGAAGGAATTGTTATCCGGTTTGCTGCCGTAAGACCCTACAGTCTTCTGGAAACAGTTGAGTATGTATTTTATTATCTGATGTTTAGTTTCTTTAATGTGCATTCAGGATTTGTAATATCAAAGCAATGAGGCTTAGAATTTATTCACTTCCGCTTGCATATGCTTAAAAACTAATTCACCACCCTGATGAAGAAGACATTGGGCACAACTTCCAAATCTTGCAATGCTCGAATGTCCAGAATGATAATTTGGAGAATTAACTTAAAGTGCAAATGTAGAAGACTAATTTTTGTGCTCTGTTAGAATTGTTAATTCGTTGATGAGATGTTGTGTTGTATGGATGACTTCTGTCTAGTCTAAATTTAAGATATTGTTAATTGAGCAGTCTTATAGTGCTCACATTTTACCACATTTTATTAACTTCGTGACGTGACATTCATAATTCTGGACCATGTCTCTGAGGTTTAATATTGACAGGGCTATGTAATAAATGAATGATTGCCTTACTTTCTGCATTTAATGCAAATTATGTTACTGTACTCCTTGTGAAATATAATTTGCTTAATATTTGATTAATATTTAAGATTTGTGTATGATCACCTTTTCAGGGCAATTAGTCCTGAATTCAAAGGTAATCAACAGCAGGACGCGCATGAACTGCTGAAATGTGTCCTGATGAATATTGATGAGGCCTCTAATGAACTGAACACATCGAGGTCAAAGTTGAAGCTGTGCCTTGACAATAGGTCTCGTGAATGCAGCCTCCAGGGCATCGTTAAGAATTTGGAATCCAGTGCTAAGAAGCTGCAAGCAAATGGTTTGCTGTTTGAGCCAACCAACCACACAACAGATGATGTAGATATACGAAGTGATTCGTCTATCTTGTGTGACGATTTAAAAGCTGGACTACAGGAAGATGAAGACACGAGTTGCAGAGCCACCACCGACAGATGCAACTTGTCGACGTCTGACGTTTCAAGTGGAGACGAGTGGACGTCGTCGTGTGGAGCAATGAAACGACGGAAGCACGGTCGGTCGGACTGCGACGGCGAGGATCGCATCCTACTCGATGAGAATATCTCAGCGAGGCTGAGGCCGTTCAGAGTGGCCAACGATCAATTCCCATCGAGTCAAGTCAGTTTCATCTGTCTGAGTCCGTTGTTGAGAAGTCAGCTGGAGCATCAAATTGTCCAGAACTGTTGCGTCCATTTGCACCGACTCGATAGCCGTCTGGGGATGCGTCTTGCCAATTTTGCCACTGGAGCGACGTCTAATCTGGTGACGGAACTGTTTCAAGGTATGATGTCTCTGAAAACGAAATGCCTCAGCTGTTTGAAAGAGACGGAAAGAAAGGAGGAATTCCAGGACATTTCGCTGCCAATCAGAAGACCCACTGCAGTTCATAGCAGGAACAACTCCATTGCAGACGGTAACAAGAGGCATAATAAGCATGGTGTGTATTGTGATTTATCTGTTTATCCAAATTTCGTGAATAATTAAACAAATCTATTACAATGTACCAAATGTTATGACATGATTCCTTAATATATGAATTCTGATGTAACACTTTTGTAGCTATAGATGCAAAATTCAATTTGTGACTTCATTGTTACTTGGCTTTTGCACTGACTACACGAGGAAACTCCATAATAGTTGTAAGGAGGTTTAGGTATACTTGTATTACACTACGTGACAAAATTTTACTTTTTGTTTGTTCCTGGGTATTAAGTGATATTTCCTGGTTGCTTCTGCCTCAAAAGTATAGAAAATGACCATTATACTCCAAAGACTTTGCTTTTCAGGCCAGGAGATTGATATATTCTGAAATGTAACTGCTTCCTCGAGCATTGAAATAAAATGCCAGTTATGTGTTAACTCGAAGTGGCTGTAGGCCTACATGCAGAACCCACTGACCACTCAAGCAACTGCTACTTCTGCATGGTGGAACCTTCCAAACGTTGGACTGGAAAGAATGCAGGTCCTATCATATATCCCGACCTTCCTTCATCCATGGCCCCAGTGCCACACAGCCCTGAGCTTCCGGTACTCACTGTTCCGGATAGAAATCAGTCGCCATCAGAAGAACAAAGTAGGCCTATATCAGAGTCAGAGAGCGTTTTAGATCCAGAATATATAATTTTCCAGCTCATGACAAAAATCCGTACTATCCAGCAGTGGCGTAACTACGGGGGGGCAAGGGGGGCAGCCGCCCCCCCAAATGAAAGGGCTGCCCCCCCAGCTGCCCCCCCAATCCCTGAGTTTGTTTTACTTTTTACCTTTACGAGTGATAAAGAATTAAAGAATGTTATATAATTTCTGACTTATTTGATTTTTTATACAACTTCCTGTACAACTTCTTATAGGGTGGGTGATGGGAAAGTGGGACAGGCCACAATAGTGCACTGTGGGACATACAAGCTAGTGAGACTTGCATGCGTATTATGTCCAATACTGTAATACATCCAAAATCTAAAAATACATAGTCTATGGCAATATACCGATGCCAACGGTAGCCACCCCATCATTTTAAGCTGCCACCCCACTGCCCCCCCATGAAAAAATAACTGGCTACGCCACTGCTATCCAGTATTCAAACCAAAAAGACCTCAGTGACTTGATCAGAGATCTTGGTCTCACCAAATCCAACGCAGAACTTTTGACTCTAGACTCAAGCAGTGGAACCTGTTGGATGACAGTGTTCAAATTGTCGATCAGAGGAAGCGTCATCAAGCATTTTCAAGCTTTATTACCAGTCAAGATGGACTCGATCTGCTTCTGTCACAACGTGACCGGTCTTTTTCAGGAAATTGGAATCGACTGCAACCTGAACGAGTGGCGTCTCTTCATTGACAGTCCATCTCGGAGCCTCAAAGCCGTGCTACTCCATAACGGTAACAAGTATCCGTCTCTTCCTCTGGCTCACTCGGTACACCTCAAAGAGGATTACAACACCGTGGAAACCTTGTTAGCCGCCTTGAAGCTCGATGAGTACGGTTGGGATGTCATAGGAGACTTCAAAATGGTATCATTCCGGATGGGTCTTCAAGGAGGTTGGACAAAGTTTCCTTGCTACCGTTGCCTTTGGGACAGCAGAGACAAAAAGGCGTACTACCACAATTTGGACTGGCCCCATGGCAGCGGACCGAGTTCAATGTGGGTAGCAAAAAATGTCAAGTGATGGATCCTTGGAAAGTGCCGATGCCATCACTGCTTATTAAATTGGGCTTAATGAAACAATTTGTCACGGCTCTAGATAAGGAATCGGTAGCTTTCAAATACCTTCAAGGTTTCTTCCCTAAGCTGTCTGAGGCAAAGGTCAAAGCTCGTGTATTCGTCGGCCCACAGATAAAGAGAATCATGGAGTGCAAGGATTTCTCCAAGACGCTTTCTAGGACTGAGAAAGCGGCTTGGAATAGCTTTGTAGGGTTGGTTAGAGGCTTCCTGGGCAATAGCAAGACCGAAAACTATGTAGAGCTGGTTGAGACTCTAGTGAAGAACTACAGTAAAACGGGATGCAGGATGTCCATGAAAGTTCATATCCTTGATGCTCACCTTGATAACTTCAAGGAGAACATGGGAACATACTTGGAGGAGCAAGGCAAGGATATACTCGTACTAGACTTTGAACGTCGCTACCAGGAGCAGTACAATGAGAACATGATGGGAGACTACATCTGAGAGCTGATTCGTGAAAGTAATTTACAGTATAACCGTAAATCTCGAAAACTACGCATTTCAAAATTTTGGGTGGTCAATTTTTTATCATTCTAGTATTGATACATGTTGCTTTAGAGTCATTTTGTGGTTTCTTGTGACCTATATAGTTTTCTTCTGACTTTACGTCAACAAAAACCAACAAATTCGCTCGTTTGTTGTTGAAATAGGTTTTTTCTTTTAAATATCATTCTCCAGGCCACAAAAGCAAAGTTTAAACAGAATAACAGCCATTTCCTATACTTTTGAGGCACAAATAACCAGGAAATTACACTCATTGCCCAGGAACAAAAATCGTGTTACATAGTGTTATATATTTACTTTTGTCTGTTGCAGTATTTAACAAAAACATTATACAGAAATATTTCTTACATTATCTCTGCACTACAAATAGACAGTAGGTATAGCCCAGCGGTTCCCAACCTGTGGCCCGCGGGCCAAAAGTAGCCCGCCAGGCCCAAGAAAATGGCCTGAATCTCTCAAAGAATTAACAAAAATATATGAAAAAATGACAATTTGGACAGGACAGAACACATCATTACTTTATATTACAAATTATTCTGTTTTGGTGTATATACATAACATCAAATATTCTATTTAGAATCAATTACAACAATTCTAGGCCCTATATGCTTTTAGTTAATTAAATTTTAGCTTCGTGGTCCCCTAATGTCCTTCAACTAAGAAAAGTGTCCCTCGTGTCCTCCAACTTAGAAAAAGTGGCCCTAAAGGCAAAACGGTTGGGAACCACTGGTATAGCCTTTAAACTGTGTTTCACTCTTAGGCCTATCATGTTCCTGGCTTAGGCACTCAAATTTTTTATAGATTAGTGGACGTATCTAAGTTGAGTTCTACACCAACCTTACCATACCTTTCAATGTTCTGGATCTTACTGGGACCATGCATGAGATTACTCAGCCTAAGTCATGTAAACTGAAACCTGTGGAATCCAGTGAATGGGTCATGAATGCGTTAACCAAAAAGGATGTATTAATAATTTATATTTCAATTACTAAATCCAAGAGTTGCAGGTCAAACAAAATAACGCAAATTTCTTAATATGAAATTTGTGTGTATGAGCTATCTTAATTATATCCTTGTTTCGGTCCAGTCAAACATGCGTTTATTTTAATATTACAAAAAATCTTGTTGTAGCAGTAAATGAAGTTCATTCAATCATTCAGAGCATTTATATAGTGCCCCTTCAAGAAAATACTCAGAGGCACTCCCTGCCAAACCACGACCAAAGAAAAAAGACTTGAGAGACGTGGAAGTATTCCAATTTCCAACGGATCCTGTATATCAATCATGTCAACCTGTACCAGTAAAAAGGTACATGCGCATGGGGAAAAGGGTCCTGGTCACCTCATGCAAAAGAAGAATTGGTATTGAAGTCCATAGTCTCCCAGTCACCTCATGCAAGAGGTGAATTGGTATTGAACTCCATATTCTTCTGAATGTGAAATTATGTACGAGTGAGCACCACGCGAATGCAGTGTTTTGCATTTGTATATCAAGGAGCAAATTAGTTTAGTTTTGCTTGCTTACGTCTTGCTGTCTGTCCCTTATTTATGTGGGTTTTTTGTTTTGTTTGTAAATTATAATTATGATTTGCGTATGTTGGCCATTTGACTGCAGTTGTTCTTGTGTTGTCAGTTAACGTCCTGCAACTGATCCTTTCAATTCTTGACGAAGTGGAGCGACTTGATGGTGACAACTGCTACTATTGTGAAAGCTGTCAGCTTCTAGTGACAGCCGAACGTCGGTTGCACTATGAGATTCTGCCCAATATTCTCACAATTCACTTGAAGCGATTTGCTATGCACAGCAGGTCTTGTTCAATTGTTCATTGTTTTGTTTACATTAAGCATAAATTGTTGTTTTGTCTTCTCAGTTATTAAATGCGATAATTTGTTTTAGGCAAGTTCAAAGGTTGCCCCATTATTTATCTGGGCACACTTAGTCAGTATGTTTATCAAAGCTGAAAGTGTTTAAGTCTTTGGCTCTTTAACGACCAGCGTGTACTGAAATGCATTGAAAACATATGTAGCTGGTCGTTAAAGGTAACTCTTTAATGACCGATTGGTCCTGAGTGGTAGTAACGACAGATGACGAAAAGGTACTGAATGGTACTTTGCGAATCTTGTCAGATCATACACGGTGTCACTTCATGGTCAATATGATTTATGAATACTTATTAGCTTATTTCTAGCATATTGATGCCTTCGGATCCCTTGAAGATACCTCAATTATTAAAAGCAGCCATTCAAAACAGGCATTTTTTGATCTTGTAGTATCTAGCTATAAATAGACATTTAAATGAGTGAAAATCAGTGAAATTTCCATTAACGGAAATAGGAAATAGACGTAAAATTATCTATTTCTGTTAATGAGAATAAGAATGAACGTTAGAAATTATTTTTAGAACAAGAATTGAATGATAATGGACATATACGATAGGGAATGAATATATGAGTAGAAATAGGAATTATTTTCAGCACGGAAATTATTGTGCTATAATTATTTAGATGTGTTGTCTGTATAAGTGATTTTTTCCTTGTGCGCATTACCGGGTGACAAAATTGAATGTCCACGTCTTTCCAAATTAGAATTTTAATGATTAATCAGTTATGTGTGGAACTGTTAGAATTGTAGAATTTTGCAAATTTTGAGCTCACAAGCTCATCTTTAAAAACAGTTATCTATCTTTTTGTAGTTCTAGTTTCACGAAAACGTTTGATAGAGTGGACATTCCTCTGGAACTGCCGTGCCTTGAGAGCAACTGTAGGAGCAAAGGTGGACCGTGTCACAGGTACTGAGGGAAAGGTGGCCATTTTCAGGCCATTTCAGCTTCTGTAAAACTAGTTGAGAAAGTAGCAGTAGTCATAAAAATAGTCAAACTCGTTTCAACATCAGTGTGCTTGTATTTTGTACTCAACTTCATAAATACCTTCAGGTGTTGCAATTAAGGTTGCTTTTGCAAACTGTTACATATTTTTTGCATGAACAGTGTATTTATCTGCACTGATGGTACATTCTCAAAGCAGAGGTTGGCCATTTTCTCATTGAGCATGTATTAAATTGTACTCAGTGTAAGTTCTCTAATTTAAAAATGTGTGCTTCAAGTCCGCTGACTGCATCTTGCTTCGATCTAATAACATCTAAAAAGTAGCAATTTAATATTTTTGACGATGCTGTGGCATCATGATCATCGAGTTTTGTGTGGAAGCAACTGGCCGGCCAATGGCCCTGTGTTCATGATTATAGGATTCTTTTCATGTTGTTTGGGGCTTGAGATAAAATAAAGTATTTGCTTCCACAAGACCCCCACAAGACCCCCTGAAGAATATGACAGACTACTTTCTATCATTATCAATATTGCTACTGTTTGAATGTTGTAAATTTGATTTTTGTAGGTATTCGCTGTATGGAATAATCTGTCACGCTGGTAAATCCGTGGCATCTGGTCATTATACTTCGTATGTGAGAGTGCCTTCGAGCGGCAGAAAGGACAATCGGTGCAAGTCTTTGTCTCCGTCTCATGACAAAAGGTCGCCTTCTAATGGACTTTCACCTGATGACGGTTCAGTTGTAAGCAGGTTGTCTGGTGGCAATCGATGTGACAATGACACCGCGCTTGACACGTCAGGACAGACTGAAGACAGTTACGTCACTGCGCTGTCAGATAGGAGCAGCAGCTTCACGAACGGATGCGTTACTATGACTGACATCTCACTCGTTTCAACCTCTGACTCCAGACCTGAATCTAGAAATTCAGTTGTGCCAGATTTAGTCGGCTCTAGCAAAGATCCAGTTGGTCACTCTAGTTGCTGCCACGCACCAAGGCCGCCAGGACGACCTAGGAAGAAAAGGATGTGCTGCTTACATGGCGTCAAATGTCCAGAACCAGAGGTGAATACAAGCGCTAGTGTCTCTGCGGAAACTGATCTAACATCTGGCTCTGATGAAGACTCGTGGTATAAGTGCAATGATGACGTTATAACTGAAATGAGTAAGCAGCAGCTTGCTAGTTTGCTTAAGTCATCAGGTAACGTCACACCTTACATGCTTTTCTATCACAAAGTCTCACTTCCAACTCTCTAGGTTGACATTAAGAAGCTGTTTAATTGATTTCTGGTTTTCACACTAGCAGTGTATAGAAGGACCTTCTTGTCATATGCAATATTCCTCTGCTATTCTGGTTGGACTTTACTTAAAAACTGACACTGTACATATACATATATATATATATAACTATTGTATATATTTTAGCATTTTCGGCACTTTTACTGTGTTTATGCAGTTTTAACATCTCTGTTTAATGCTTGGTATTTTACAGAACATTAGTGCCTTCGCGTGGAAGGCATTCTCAGTGAGCTGTGATGTTTGGTGATTTTATATTCTTGAATTGTTCTTAAAATATTTCAGTTGAGAATTCTTTGCTGCCTATACAAGCACTAATAAACCTAGAAAGTTGTTAACCTTGTTTAAATAAATTTCCAATCGGTAGTTGTGCGGTTTTTGTTGCATAATGAAGGTGAGGGACAGAACTGCTAATTTTTTTTAACATTTTACCATGACAACTGGAGATGTTTATGCCTGCAGACACCAACAGGACTAGCAGTGCGATAGGATTCTGACAAAGACATTTTAGGTGATGTCATGCTAAGGCTGTGATTTGTTCCAAATGGCAGTCCAGGAGGCAGAAGAAAAATTCATATGAGGGAAGAATATCTTCAGTATGTATTTGAGTAGTTTGCCTTTATGACACACTGTTTTTACCTCACAATGATCTGTTTTGACTGGAAATATTTCGTCAACTTTTTATTTCAATAAGTTTTTGTGCAGTAAACATCATATCTGCATGTCATAGTTTCTAATTGATGCACTTCTGCAATGGCTACTACCTTGCAAGTGCACGATATCTGTTTCATATTCAATGATGATACACAAAATGTAGGGTACTCATTGGAATCCAAGTAATTTCACATTTCATTAAGTAAATTTTCATCTCAGTATGTGGATATGCATGTTATATGATATGGTCAACATATGTGACGCTGGGGCTTGAAACCCGTCGTTTTTCGCTTCCTAGATATCGTGCTAGAAGCTGAAGTAGGCAAGAGGGTCAAGAATGTGGAATATTCTTCAATTCGGCAGATGGCAATGAATTCGCTATAATTAGCGCAGTAATAAACCGATTTTGATGCCGTTTGCGTTATTTGATTCTTAATAAATTTCTTTATTGCCCAGCAAAATTGCAGAAAAATAGTAGTTTCTGAGGACTTTGGTGACATGAATATTCAGAAACTGCTTATTCAATTTTCTCACTTTTAACCAATGAAAGAATTAAATGGGTATAGCTTCAGTTAGAAAAAAATATTTTCGTTCCGTAAAAAGTATTTCAAAGCAGATGACATGTAGGGTTTGCATCACTTTTTAATTTATTCATTCATTCTGCTTTTGATTGCACATTTGTTATGATACAACCTTGTTATGACATAATATTGCAATATCATATCTTTAAAAAAAACAGGTCCCAGTATATTTGTCGTGCATGTAAAAGTTAATTTGTTTTGACAATTATAGCATTTGAAGTTGGAACATTGGTTTATTTAGAATATTGAAAGATAGATTTTTGTTCTGTATCTTATTTTGTTTTCTGTGGCCCTAGAATTGTGTAAAAGTGTGAGCCAACCTCAGCTAAGTATGAGCCAACCTCAGCTAAGTACAGACTTATGGCGAACAAAATTATACATGATATCCAATATAATCTATTAGGCATACTTTTGACAACCCGGTATAGTTTAATATACTAGATACAGATTAAATTAAAAGCATCTATTTATTATAATTAGTTAATAGTTACTTTACACCTGGTGCCGTCAACTCTTGGAGCTCTGGCGACAGTCATGATGTATCCTCTCCACTCTTTTTGTACCTCATGACTGTTTTCTTGGCAATAGATAAGGGGTGGTTTGCCATTGCCTTCCCCCCGTTTGCCATCCGTGCCCGTTCGTTCACCCTCCGTACGGAGAGGCTACTAACAGGTCGCACCACGAGAAGGTGGGCACAGTGGACTTTGATTCGCCACCCCAGGTCGGTTCCGAGTCTACGCCCCAATTGGGGTCGTCGGTCGGGTCTCCTCCCTGCTCTACTCACGTTAATGAGTGGCTGACGAACCTTTACGACCCTTTACGATAGTTACTTTAGCAGGCATCAAATACAAAGCACCTGCCAAAAATTTGTGAGGCCTAAATTAGACAACCCTTCTTTTGATCTTGCAAGGTTTTGTTGTACTGTGCTATGGAATGGACTAGGATTTAGTACATTTTAGCTGTGAATGGAGACTGGGTTTGCGCTTGAGTAAAAGGGTCACTACGTAAAAAATTTCTTAATAACAATAAAGTGTAATTAAAGTTAATGCTGCTGCCATATTCTGTAACAAAACTCAGATCTAAATCTGATGCTGCATAGACTGTCTAGTTTTGATATTTTCTACACCAACACTATAATAATACTAAGCACACGGGCAGGATTATCATCTTTGATGTGGACATGTCTTGAATTGAAAAGCCTGATAATGATTTAATTTTTTCTTTACTCTTGTTGATCGAGCTTAACCATTTTATCAGATGCTGACTGTGGCTTTCATGATCAGAGAAGGTTGAAAAGTTAATGGTGACAGATTTATCAATGATAGTCACCACCAGTGGCGTAACAATAGGGTAGACTGGGTAGACAAAGTCTAGGGGCCCCCGAGTGTAGAGGCCCCAGAGGGGCCCCCGAGTTCCTATAGTTATGCCACTGTAAGTGATAATACATTTCAATATTCACATTTTGTCTAGGGGCCCCCGAGTTCCTAGTTACGCCACTGGTCACCACAGGATAGTCTCAAATATGATTGGTTCGTAGGTTTACCAAATTAATACTATTTTGATTACTCTTTTGACGTTCCTGGTGTAATAGTTGCTGTTTATAGCCCATGTTGTACATTTTTGTGTGTTATGCACACCCTGCATTTCAAGAATAGTAGGCCTATAGTGATGTGACGGTGCCACCATGATAGGTCACGGCGTCAGTTCAGTTTATTTGACCTTTAATATACTTGTGGCCTGCCAAAATTCTTTATAATATTTCATTATCTTCTTAACATTTAATTTCTTTGACAGGGCCGGATTAAGGCATGTTCGGCCGAACAGGGCCTCCACACTTTAGGGGCCCACACATGCGGAAAAAAATTATTTTTGGAAAAATTTGTATATTCTGAAAAAAGGTCATCCACTGTTTTGGTAGGGAACAATCGGTACATTCTAAAGAAATTTCAACCAAACGACTAAAAAAAACTTTGAACAGGTCCCCCACATTTCTTAATCCGGCACTGTTCTTTTACCTGCTAAATAGTTTCTCTTGAAGTCCTGTTGCTTACATAATTTCTTGTGATGCAGATGCCACGTGAGCCTAACTGCCCTAATAATTATATGCATCAAACGGATTTGCAATAATTATATAACAATAAAGTGTAATTAAAGTTAATGCTGCTGCCATATTCTGTAACAAAACTCAGATCTAAATCTGATGCTGCATAGACTGTCTAGTTTTGATATTTTCGACACCAACACTATAATAATACTAAGCACACGGGCAGGATTATCATCTTTGATGTGGACATGTCTTGAATTGAAAAGCCTGATAATGATTTAATTTTTTCTTTACTCTTGTTGATCGAGCTTAACCATTTTATCAGATGCTGACTGTGGCTTTCATGATCAGAGAAGGTTGAAAAGTTAATGGTGACAGATTTATCAATGATAGTCACCACCAGTGGCGTAACAATAGGGTAGACTGGGTAGACAAAGTCTAGGGGCCCCCGAGTGTAGAGGCCCCAGAGGGGCCCCCGAGTTCCTATAGTTATGCCACTGTAAGTGATAATACATTTCAATATTCACATTTTGTCTAGGGGCCCCCGAGTTCCTAGTTACGCCACTGGTCACCACAGGATAGTCTCAAATATGATTGGTTCGTAGGTTTACCAAATTAATACTATTTTGATTACTCTTTTGACGTTCCTGGTGTAATAGTTGCTGTTTATAGCCCATGTTGTACATTTTTGTGTGTTATGCACACCCTGCATTTCAAGAATAGTAGGCCTATAGTGATGTGACGGTGCCACCATGATAGGTCACGGCGTCAGTTCAGTTTATTTGACCTTTAATATACTTGTGGCCTGCCAAAATTCTTTATAATATTTCATTATCTTCTTAACATTTAATTTCTTTGACAGGGCCGGATTAAGGCATGTTCGGCCGAACAGGGCCTCCACACTTTAGGGGCCCACACATGCGGAAAAAAATTATTTTTGGAAAAATTTGTATATTCTGAAAAAAGGTCATCCACTGTTTTGGTAGGGAACAATCGGTACATTCTAAAGAAATTTCAACCAAACGACTAAAAAAAACTTTGAACAGGTCCCCCACATTTCTTAATCCGGCACTGTTCTTTTACCTGCTAAATAGTTTCTCTTGAAGTCCTGTTGCTTACATAATTTCTTGTGATGCAGATGCCACGTGAGCCTAACTGCCCTAATAATTATATGCATCAAACGGATTTGCAATAATTATATATGTGTATTTAATAGGGCTGTTGATTTAATCGCGTTAACGCGTGCGATTAACGCGTTAAAAAAATTTGCGATTAAAAATTTTAACGCATTAATCGTACGCGTTATAATTAGATCTGATTAATCGTAATGCATTTCGTTCAAATATGTTAATTTTACTATTTTATAAAGACCCCAGAAGCATAAAATTTTAATGACTGAATGCATTCTTTCTTTTCCAACCATATTCAATAACCTTTGGCTTAGGCCTATTGAATTTCTGCATCTAGTTTATTGTACAGTTTTGTATTGTACAGTTTTGTATGACAGACAGAATTGAAACACTTCAGATTAGTCAACTGCTCAAAATCCGTTATTTTTTTCATTTTAGCCACATTTTATTAAAATTATATAGGCCTAAATGTGAAAATTAAACAACCATTTTCTGACTATCAAAATTAATTATTGCGATTAATTTGCAGTCAATTGCGATTAAAAAATTTAATCGTGCGATTAATTTCGATTGCAATTTTTAATCGAACAACAGCCCTAGTATTTAATATTTGTATATATATATATATGTGTGTATATATATGTATATATATATATATATATACGGTAGGCATATGTATGTACAGTGTATAGGTTATATGTTATAGTAGGCTATAATGACGTAGCGGTAGGTTTTGAGCTTAGATTTGAAAGAGTCTACCGAGTCAGCCAAGCCGATGGTGGGTGGTAGACTGTTCCAGCATATCGGACAGGTGGCCGAGGAAGCGCGATCGCCGGAGCGCGTCCTCTTCCTCCTCCGGAAGTCTCTTCTGAAGGGACCTGAGCCAATAATTGCATTTGCGTGCGAAGGCAAGGCTAAACTATGCAAATGAAGTGGGTTCGCGTGGAATTCTTTTCCCGATAACCGTCCGATATCAAGCCAAAGGCATTTAATTCAAAGGCGATTCCGCTAAGTAGGATATGTCATTAAATTCAAAAACACGGGCGAAGACAGGTTTAAAAGCTAAGCCTAATACACCCTTTTTAGATAGATAGAGAGAGAGAGAGAGAGAGAGAGAGAGAGAGAGAGAGAGAGAGAGAGAGAGAGAGAGAGAGAGAGAGAGATCACCGTCACTCCCAGTCTCAGTCGTTTAAAAGATCTGCCTGGGGTGGGGTTACGGGTGCAGGGTGAGAATTGAATTGCCGAAAAGTTGAGGGGTTCATCCCAGTCTTTCTTGGTCTCCTTTTCAAACCCAAACTCCACGCGGATCATAGTCCGACCCCACCCGGGGGCACCCAAGTTATTTTACTACAAATCTCATACTGTACGGTGTACGGATCTTGCGGTCAAGTTTGACAGCATCATCAATATAGCTAGACTACCCAATTCTGTGCCAGCCACAGGATTTGTGTACTCGCTATTATCTCTGCTTGCGTAATGGAGAACGGTCTCTCATGTAGGCAAAATGTGTTGGATATTTAGGCTGCATGCCCATAGGCTATAGCCTATTTTTATGGCATTTCGAATAATTAGCAAGATAACAGTAATTTTATAAGAAACCGACCCAGCTGGGATTAATTCAGTCCGTCTTTATTACTTCGATGTTTCGCTGATGAATGCCAGAGCTGCTTGTTAGGCCAAATAGTTACGATCGGTACTCTGGCTGCGCATTGGCTGTTTTAATTTGTAGGATTAGGCCTAGGCTGCCTATAGCGTATGCTTGTGCATATGCCTACACATCACATTTCGGCTCTGAAATTCTTTTACTGCTGCCGAGGAATCGCGATCGAGATCTCGAGGATAGGCATGCCGCATGTGTGTGTGTGCAGGGGCGGATCCAATCCGGCCATGCCCCCCCCCCCCATTTAGAAATTTCTTTATTTTTGACCAGCTGATTGGCTATTCTGGCTTGGAAAGTTGACGTGGCCTTCCCCCCCCCATGAGAAGTTCCGAAGACCCCCTCCCCACGCCCACGAGGTCCGTATACGAGGTACGTGCCTTGCCTTGCCTTCAACCTTCCTCGACACGAGGGTTGGTCGCATTTTGGACAGTTCTTCTCCATCCTCTCCTGTCTTCGGTTGCTCTCAACAATTGCTCTGTTGATAATCCCGTCCATTCACACATGTTGTCCCACCACCTCTTCCTAGGCCTTCCTCTTGATCTTGCTCCCGGTTGCTCCGAGGTAGGCCTATACGTACGACGAACTAAAAAAGGTCATCAACTATTTTGGCGGATAAAATGGTTTCTTTTTCTTGGCAATATTCGAGACAAACGACTTTTAAAAAAGTCATGAGATTTTTTGGCGACCAAGACGAAAAATTTTCTCTGTCCCAAGACCGAAAATTCTGGAACCCCTCTCTTCGAAAATGTTTATCCGCCCTTGTGTGTGCGTGCGTGCGTGCGTCACATGCGTGTGTAGAACTAGAACCAACTGATATAGCATGGATCTCAAGACTAAGTAATTCTTTATGAAGAAGACAGTCATAATCAGTCATTTCACGTAAAGAAAACTGGTGGTTAATGGTTATAATGATCGACGTCCTGCATAATAATTATTATAAACCATCGACGATTATAATGGTAGGCCTATACTGGAGGGATTTACAGCGACTGACCTGAAACCACGGACTATAATTATTATAGGCTATAGTCAATGTCACGCATAGCCTAATCGACGCTGATTTTTTACGTCAAGTTACAGCTAGGCCTACAAGGCTCTCTTACAGGTTCAACACAGAGCGCAACGACTGCAAGGCGATTTAAAGTTTATAGCTAGGCTACTTAGGCAAGTAGGCCTTATAGCGGGACTGGGTGGTCAGTGGGTGCGACTACATTTTCCCCATGACTATTGAATGAATTGCTACATGTAGATCTAAGTCCGTGGTTCCCAACCTTTTTTGACTCTATAGCATAGGCGCAACCACCCTATGGGACCCACGGGACGCGTCCCCCAACTTTTGAGTGGTCCCCTAACTTTATTATTATGGTCCCCCAACTTTTAGGACGTGATTCATTATGCCCCCCAAACTTTTAGGACGTGATTGCACCTATGCTCTATAGGGCCACTTTTGTTTAAGTTGGAGGACACGAGGACCACTTTTTCTTAATTGAATTAAGGACACAGGTTGTGAACCGCTGATGTAAGTGAATCATGCAAAAATAGAATCCGCATCTGGTCTAGCCTACCCTATCATAATTATTGTGAAAGGCCACAGAGTCGAGAATTATTTGGTCAGATTGAGGGTAATTTGGACCTGGTAGGCCTATATAAAATTAGTTTGGGCCTACACTGTGTGTTTTCCCTGTTAGTACTATCCAAGTTTACTGTTCGTGTGGTTGAAATGAGAGTCCAACTTAAGCCTATCAGCAGTGGCGGCGCCAGGATTTCAGTTTTGGGGGGGGCTGAAGCCTCGACCGAAATCTCATGAAAATTTTCCATTTTCGCTGCCAAAATTTCTGACGACCTTTTTTTTTTAGTCGTCAGCCCAAGATCGCGGATATTTCACTGTAAAAATTTTCGGATGGCCTTTTTTTAGGGGGGGGCTGAGCCTCTTGTAGGGGAGCTTAGCCCCCCAGCCCCCCCCTAGCGCCGCCACTGCCTATCAGCCAGAGCATATCGATTTATATATATATATAATATATATATTATATGTTTAAATAATTAAATACAGGTATGAAAAAGGCTATACATAATATACAGGTTTTTGTGCGTGCGTCCATTATATAGGGTCTATAGACCGACGAAATAGAGCCGCGCGAGTGTTTCAGTTTACATGTAATGCAAGCCATCAGCTGCATTTAGCAAAGTAGGCCTATAGACCTATAATTATGTTTTAGCCCTCGGTCTGTGTTTATATATGCAGGCAGATCGCATCAGTGTTAGGCCTACTACAGTTGTGCTGTCGAGTACTTCACAAGATCGTGTTGCCATAGTGATCGACGCTGCTGTGACGCATGAGTGACGTCAGCGCAACGCCGTTGAGTCGATCGGTGGTGTCCCCGGTGCATGCGCTGCTCGCTCTGCGTCTGCTGCTCCCCGAGTGGCGCCGCTCCCGCCGCCCCCGACCCTTCAAGCAGAGGCAGCGAAACTGGACGACGGTGCGGTAGAGATGCTGCTGGAAGGTGTCGTTGAGGAAGCAGTAGATGATCGGGTTGATGCAGCTGTTGCTGTAGCCCAACAGCTGCGAGAAGAAGAGAATCGTCCGGTGTGAATTGTTGCCGTGATCCTCTTGGAACACCGCGTACACCTGTCAGAAGAAACAAACGTGCAATTCATGGGCGGAGTTTGGTTTCCGTTCTTGGAGGGGGCTAAAAAAGAACTTCGGAAGAACAAAGAAATAAGTTTAAGTTAAAATAGAACGACTGGTTAACTTAAAAGGAAGTAGAAAAATATAGGCACAAGGCAGAAAAACGTAAGACAGAAGGATTAGAGACAACACTCTGCCCGTTGGCCTGTAAGTAGGCCTAGGACTACAACATACGCTGAGCAGTCTCAGACATTGCCTGCATGGGCGCTGCGTGAGAATAGGCTACAACGCTGACAAGCACAGTGAAGATATGCAATACTCGGTTGAACCACACAAACAAAAACAACCTTTTTATTGACCGCTTATAAAATTCAAAGGCGCCTGGGACCAAATTAATCCAAGCATCTCACCTAAGTCAGTGAATTTGCACCAATATGCAAGTAGCCTACGCAGATCAATTAGTAGGCTTACTACAGGCAACAGAAGCAACAGTCAACAAGCGATTAACAGCTACACTGCCGTGCTAGAAAAACGGAAATAGGCTAACTGTTAATGGATTGTTGACGACTGCTGGTGTGGGCCTATATTAGACCTATATATGGCAATATGGCATAGTTCTAGAGTCGATGGAAGTTTACCGGGTTTACTGTGTTTATGGAATAAGAAATAGACTAGTATTTAAGGTATGAAATTATTGGGACGCTGGGTAAATTTATAAATGCGCCAAATAAGTGTAATTGTGTTGTTTAAGACAACATAAAGTGAGCCTATATTACAGAAAAATTAAGAAATTAAAGAATGCTTCTACGGAGAAATGTGTGACTCACAAAGTCAAAATACCTTACTTATCTTCAGTTTTGCAGCAGCCTAAGCTATAGGCCTACTGCTGCAAGGTCTACCTCAGTTGTCTTGCTGCAGATCTAAGCTAGTTTGCTATTCTAATCCCCTGTTCCATTCCAGGCGTCATACGGTACAGTTTTGAGGGTCATTGTCAATTAAGATTTTAACTAAAATCTACAACTGGCTTCATTTACCTCTTGATACATGATCTTATAGCAGTCGCTATATAACGCTTAGAGATACCACAAAAGTCGGGGGCCACTCTGGGCATACAATCACTAGGCCTATGAGGCTATAACAGTAACGTAACAATAAGAAGTTGATAGGCTGAAGAACAACATTCAGGCTTGCAGTTACACTCAATATAGGCGTACTGTTTTAAGTGTTTATATCAACGGCGAGCTCATCAACTCGTGAAGACGGTCTGACTTTAAACAGGTCTATATTATGGTGTTCATATGCAGTAGACCCAATGGATGGACCTTAAGCATATGCGGACCCGGACATGATGTAAAAAAGAGTCCTTTGTGGAAATCCAAAAGACATTCGTCAAAAGATGTGTACAGATATTAATATTATTGTATGTATGCATGTATGAGCACTTCTTATAGAGCTCCTTCAAGATTGCTACTCAGAGGCGCTCCCGACAACAGCGCGGACACTGAATCGGTGTTTCACGCCGAAGCTCATGAGCAATTGCGGGTGAACGGCTTACTCAGGGTCCCTATACCCAGCGGCTTGAGGTGGATTCGGACCCGCAATCTTCCGGCTCCAAGTCACCGAACATACCCCTACACCACCGCGCCCCACATGAACCGCAGACAGACCTGCCGACCGACGCACAGGCGCAGAATTAACCAGAGAGAGAGAGAGAGAGAGAGAGAGAGAGAGAGAGAGAGAGAGAGAGAGAGAGAGAGAGAAGGCAGACAAACAGACAGACAGAGACAGAACGCAAAGACATGCACACCCCACTAGAGCCTGCAAAACATATTGCTATAGACAGACATCTGCTGCATGATGAGAGGCTCGTCTGGATATTTATTACCTGGCAGGTGAAGAACGGAAACCACCCGAATGCGAATAGGACGACGATGACGAAGAGCATGCGAACGATGTGATTCTTCTCCTTCACCCTCCGTCTGCATCCCTCCACGCACGTCGACCCACCGACCGACGACTCACCGATCGACGGTCGCGTCCACAGGTGATGCAGGATGCGACCGTAAGTGATGAGCATGATGATGACGGGCAGCAGGTAGACTGCGACGTAGAAGAAGAGAGTATAGGCGATGTTCAGCTTAGGGTCCTTGATGTACTCTCTGCAGACGTGCACCATGCGAAGCGTCGGTCTGTTGTTGTCGTCCAAGGAGTAGTCGAGAACGGGTTCGAGGCGTTGGATGGCGATTTGTGGCGACATGAGGATGAGGGACAGAACCCAGAAGACGACGATTAGAACGAGAGCACGATTCACCGTGTGCACGTGACGAGCCCTCAGCGGATGCAGAATGGCGTAGTATCTAACAGAAGAAATATATGCCCATCTATATAAAAACTAATAAAGAGAATATTGTGTGTGTGTGTGTCTGTGTGTGTGTGTCTGTGTGCGTCTGTGTCTGTCTGTGCGTCTGTGTGTGTCTATATATGCGTCTGTGTGTCTCTGTGTGTCTGTGTTTGTCTGTGCGTCTGTGTGTCTGTGTATGTCTGTGTCTGTCTGTGCGTCTGTGTGTCTGTGTATGTGTGTCTGTGTGTGTCTGTGTTTGTCTGTGCGTCTGTGTGTGTGTCTGTGTGTGTCTGTGTCTGTCTGTGCGTCTGTGTGTGTCTGTCTGTGCGTCTGTGTGTGTCTGTGTGTCTGGCTGTTTGTCCGGAATGCATTTCAACAGTTTTGAACCTTTTCACTCCAAAACCTTCACTATACTGTGTCCGTCTCGGTATAGGACACCCAGTAGAGGGGTTCGCGAATCTACGCCACCATGGGGCCAGAGTGGGGTCCTGGGGGAGGGGCAAAACCCCTCATTTTCGCTACTTTTTCAGCCGTTGCCATGCATAGCTTCACATTTATTCACCTGAAACGTTACAGCTAGACAGATTTTTACACGGGCCACCTCGCCTCCGCCCAACACACACCTCGGCCCGCAGGACCGGGTGGGGGCAGGGTATTGTTGATGGGAAGAAAAATTGTTCCGAAAACCCAAATTTCACGGGTGGCGTACTGGTGGAGGTCGGAGTGTGGTTGGGTGTGGTGGGGTGGGGTGGGGTGGGTGGGGTGATGGGGGGAGTTCGGGGAGGAAGAGGGTGGCGTACCTGTGGAGGTCGGAGTGTGGTGGGGTGGGCTGGGCTGGGGGAGACAAATTTCCGGAAAATCTAAATTTCACGGGTCGCGTACCGGTGGAGGTCGGAGACTCGGATTGTGGTGTGGTGGGGTCGAGTGGGGTGGGGTGTCGTGGAGCGGGTGGGGTGGATCGAGTGGGGTCGGGCGGGGAAAAGATGGGGTGGGCAGTAGGAGTACGGATGGGGTCAAGTGAAGATAGGGAGGTATACGCGATTGGCCGGGAGCGGGGCGAATCCTAAATTTCACGGGTAACGCCTCGCACCCCAGCTAGTACGGTAATATTATACATGAAGGCCATATGTCTATAGTGTCTATATTACCACCTGCTTTCATTCGGCTTCTCTGTATCATAATTAACTGGTTGTTTGGCTCAGGTGTAACGCATTCTGGTGCGATAGGTAGCCTAGGGTATACATTCCGAGGCAAGAGGTATCGTATCTAAAAAAATATAGAGCGCCTCTCAAAGCAGAAGTTCCGTGGGGGAAGAAACGTCTTGCGAGAGGGAGAGGATGCAGGGAAGAGCCATACAGACATGAGCGTTACAGTCCGTAAAAGATGGGAAGGTCATTCCATGTGGAATTGTGGATGGACCTATCGCAGTAAACGCTCGGTTCTGAGTGAAGGCACACCGAAGACGAGGAGCAAAAAGGTGAAGACGGTTGGTAGATCGCATGGGGGGTGCATGGTGGGGGGGGCAAATAGATATCGCTGAGAAAGGGTTACGCATTTAGTCGGACGACAGTTTGGGGGACAAGACCAAGTTGGGATTTGGATACCAGTATTACATCAATATTATATTATATTGATTGGATCCGAGCGGGGTGGGGTGGGATGGAGAGCGGACGGTTGGGGAGCCGGCTGTAGTGAGGGTCGGGAAGTAAGGAATTGGCCGGGAGCGGGGTGAATCCTAAATTTCGGGCAACGCCGGGTGCCCCATCTAGTCACTATAATAATTGGTGGATGATAGACAGTATTCTATGACGCTCTCTTTGACGGAAATGGAAAAGCTCCTCCATTAATATTAGAATGTCTGGCAAGGATCGCCACAGCTCATCAAGCAATCCACAAACGACAGGTTGAATTAATTAAGTGAGAAGTTGTCGCAGAGATAAAAAGACTTGCGCTACAGACACAGTGCTTGTATGCATACACGCACACGCTCGTGCGTGCGTGTGCGTGCATGTGTGTGTGTGTGTGTGTGTGTGTGTGTGTGTGTGTGTGTGTGTGTGTGTGTGTGTGTGTGTGTGGACTATGCATAGAATGCGTAGATAGCGTTGACTGCAGCAGCAGCAGAGCAGCAGCAGCAGCAGCAGCAGCAGCAGCAGCAGCAGTGACCCTTTGGCCTCTGTCCTTGGATCTAACAGCAGTAGATATGTCTCGACAAAACACCAACGGACAGACTGCGGTGCAGTGGGATGCATGGATGACAAATTGGACTGAACACGACATGGATGAATACATTGGCGACATTCCATGCAATGTTCCCTCGACGCCACTCTATCATGCGAAGGATTTTCTCTTTCCACCGACGAAGCAGACGTCGGATCACTAATTCGTAAATTGATCGTGAAGCTGATTTATCCGATAGACTGATGCATGGACAAACATCACGCGCGATCACTGCACTCTCTCTCTCTCACCTAGCGCAATGTATTAGTTGGGATTTTAATAATAAAGAAATATTGCAGGCTTAAGAACACGATGAAGGGTGGTGGTGGTGGTGGTGGTGGTGGTGGTGGTGGTGGTGGCAGTGGTGGTGGTGGTGGTGGTGGCGGTGGCGGCGGTGGTGGTGGTGGTGGTGGTGGCGGTGGCAGTGGTGGTGGTGGTGGTGGCGGTGGCGGCGGCGGTGGTGGTGGTGGTGGTGGTGGCGGCGGCGGTGATGGCGGTGGTGGTGGTGGTGGTGGTGGCGGCGGCGGTGATGGCGGTGGGGGTGGTTGTGGTGGTGGTGGTGGTGGTGGTGGCGGTGGCGGCGGCGGCGGCGGCGGCGGTGATGGCGGTGGTGGTGGTGGTGGTGGTAAAGCCGCTAATGCTGAATTGTAAGTTAAAGTAAATCACAGGATTAATCAGTCAATAAACTTAATTCTTTCATGACTTCAGATTTCTGATGGATTTATTGGAGCCAAATGTTGTTGTCGACTGTTCGCAATGACGCGCTAATGACAGTTACTGCACACGCTTGCATGAGTCACGTGAAGTTATGCATTGCAGATTGAACTGACGTCAAGCAATGTGTGAGAATGTTGTCTTGATATATGAATTAAGTGCTTAGAATAGAAAGGCTGTTCAATGTGTACTTCTGAGCTTTGTTAAGAGGCCATCATTCAATTTCACTCGATTCTATTGTAACGGTAATTTTATATAAATATATATATATCATATAGACTATATGGCAGAGGTCTCAAACTCAAGTCAGCATGCGGGCCGCATTTGGAAATTTTGATGACACGCGGGCCGCAACATAAAAATATTGGCTAATCGTGCACGTGAAACTGGAATCAGTTATGTCTCATTGAAGCATACAATAGGCCTACTGTAATGATGATATAGCCCTGTAAAATTCACATAATATTACATTTTAAGTGTAACCATAAATTCTATAATGGTAGGCCTACTACAAACAAAACTGGAAAACCATTCTATCGTAATTATCGAAAAATGCGTTGGCGCTATAATTGACGAAATTATGCTGTAGGCTAATCAAAATTTTAAAATGACTAATTTTTTAAAGTATCCTAAGCAATGTTCAGAGTAATTCAACTCGATTTAGTTAGGCCAAGAGACTCTGAGTGTTCTTAAGTGTTCTAACTGTTCTAAGTCCTCTAAATCAAAGTCACCAAAATTATAAGAATAAACATAGGGCCTACCTGTTAGTGTCATTATTCAAAACCAAGTAGGCCTAAATGGAAGTTAACTTGCAAAAATAAGCACACGCGGAAGTGACAATTTTTGAACTTCTCATCATCTGGGGAGATACATGTATGAATCGACGATTATTCCGGGAATAGGCCTACTAGCCTATATTTTGCGACACCGGCATACAAACTTTGCTGTGCATTCTTCTGCTTCGGCGTTGTATCGCACTGAAGGTCCACTAAATCCATCTGCATAATATACCTAGCCTATATCTGCTGTTGTGGACTCAATGTCCAATCAAAACGAGTTGAAAGTAGTTTAAACATTGGTTGAAATCGTAAAAGAACTGCAAGATTCTTTTATGCCGATTTCTAACTTTAAAAAATTAAAAACCGGGAAGCTGTTCGCGGGCCGCATTAATCGGGTTCGCGGGCTGCATGCGGCCCGCGGGCCGCGTGTTTGAGACCCCTGCTATAGATCTATGGGTTTGAGTAATCTTTCGGCTTATCGAGATACAAACATGATCAATGCAGCAAGATTTCTGTATCATAAGCTAGTGATATCTTGACATCTTGGAAGTAACTTGATGTCTTCCGTTAAACTGCTTCCATTGACCGTGCCATAGTTTTATAATGATTATAGCTATATATTTGGAATAAATTAAGTTCTTACCTTTTCGTTAGGTTTCTTTTTAATCCCCCCTTTACCTCCAGAACTCAGTCGTATGGTATATTTATTTAAAGAAACTTAGTTAGCTTCAAGATTTCTGCCATCGGCATAATTATTATGAGCCCAAAACAATTAAAGTTTTCTTGTTCGCCTTAAATTAAATACTCCATCCTCGTTATTTGTATAGAATGAAAGATGGATCAGGACAGATCAGGAGCGGGGCCAGGGGCCAAACCCGGCCATGACCCACTTCATCAGAAATGCCCAAAGGACGTGGCCCCCCCCTTCAGGTTTCAAGAAGTTTTCGATCAATGGAGTGGGCAAAGGTGAAAGTAGGATATGACTAAAAAAGATGATCATTGCAGCATTGGGTTGGGGAAAATGGTACATGTACAAAAATTGTACATTGTACAAGGCAGTTGGTCGATCAAATGACAAAAAGGTCATCAACTATTTTGGGAGGGAAATCTGGTATATTTTCAAGACATTTCGACCAAATGGCTAAAAGTCATCATTTTTTTCGGCCAAAGAGCAGCGAAAATTTTTCCGACTCAAGGTTTAAAATTTTTGGTCACCCCCTTCGAAAAGTTCTGTATCCTCCCCTGTGACGGACGGTGGGACGAACGAAAGGGCAACTGAAAAGAATAGGAGGAGAAAGAAAGCTGGGTATACACCAGCTGCAGCAATAATTATTATTGTACTCACAACAATAGAGGCAGACATTCGGGCATCGACCTTTGTGCTTTCTATATCGATTCTATCAATGCCGAAGAATTAGTGCTGCTGGTATATACAATGTATATACAATGTATATACAATGTATATAATTGTATATTATACAATGTATAGGCCTATACAATGTATATACAATGTAGACTTGCGCAATGAAGCACTGACTAATTAATGATCTATCTCATCCTGAATGAATACGAGAGTAAGCAACTTTTGTTAGCTTTTCAAAAACAGTGTTTTATCGGCAGGGTCAGAGGATAGACCATCATAATCGTCGTCGTCGTCGTCCTTATTGTCGTTGTCATCATCAGCATCATCATCATCATCAACATCATCATCATCATCGTCTGGGTTTAACTCTTCCTTAATTTCCTGGGTGGCAGTTAAGTTAGCATATAGATCTATAAAAAAAGCTTGCGCCACGCATGGCTGATGCAACTTTGTGATTTAAACCTTCTGTGATTTGCGCTCTTGTGAATTGCTTACTTTGCATAACTAATTTTTCATCTTTCGTACTGCATCACTGTATATATATATACACATATATATATACATATGTAGGACTATATGTCTACATGTAGGCCTATATAGGCCTCTTCCTAGGCATATAATATATATATATATATATATATATATATATATATATATGCCTACTATAGGCTAATCGTTTGCGATCTGTTGATCGCAACGGACTATTAAATAGATGAAAATTATTATCATCTTTGTCGTTGCCATCGTCATCGTGTCATCATTATTGCAAAAGCACGATCATCCGTATATGCCTATAATTTATATAGTATTTAAAGAGCGTGATGAGTATAGATCCGTTTTGTTAACGCAGTTGACAAAACCAACTCCAGGTGTCGCTATTATAGTCCTGGTGGCTCTTTCGCGCTTGGCAGAAGCTGATGTATAATTATATACTCCATACGTTTAACCACATGCCAGAGCCATGCTATCTAAGCTTATATCACGATACAGGCCGAAAATTCCTTCCGTAAATATAGCCTATCTATGAAAATGCAGCTATCAAGACTTCGACTTTATTTTGCAATTTTATTTTACATAAAATTATTATAAATGGGTTCCATGACAATTCGTCGCAGTACAAATTATTATACGTATAGGCCATATATTTATATGTGCAAATTTTACACGGGTTTGTACAGCTTAATGGCGGTTGTAGGTCTATACTTTGCAAACTACGAGAGCTGCTTCTATTACAGCGATATAGGTCTACTTGTGTGCAACGACAGATAATTCCAAAGGTTGAAGACCTATTTTTATACACAGTGTTTCCTTTCCCAAAGTGGACAAAAGAACCGCCGAATTTTGTAAAACTTAGTCACCGGACAGCAACAAAACGTCTATCAGAAGAAGCAGGATAGGCCTAAATAGCCTATCGGTCTCTATTGAAATAAATCAATCTTCGCTGCTGCACCAGAATAATCTAGATTCTAGAATGATCTAGATTCTAGAATGATCTGGATTCTAGAATGATCTAGACTCTAGAATGATCTAGATTCTAGAATGATCTATAGACAGTGCCTAAAGTGTGGACAAATAAGTGCCTGGACGCCCATTACCTATCCAAAATAAGTGTCTGGACGTCGCCCCTTACCTTTCCAGTCTGTGCTCGCCAATAAGTGGCTGGACGGCGTTCGGATTTTAAAACAAGTGCATGGACGCCGTCCATGACCGTCCAGGCACACTTTAAGCCTTGTATCTAGATTCTAGAATGATCTGGATAAACGCTTACGAACTGTGGTCAACGATTAATTAAGTAAGGCTCTCCTTTTTGCAGGGATTTAGTGACGACAAGTTAACAGACTAAATGACATAATATTATAAAAGTGAACATCTGTTCAGTAGCATCTTGTTCCCAAAATAGTTGGAAGTGGACTTACAAACTGCTGCTGTATAATCTTATCTGATTAAACTTTAAAGCACTTTCAAAGATTTTGGTACTAAGCTTATTGCTCTGTACTTTGTAATTAAAATCAGTCGACAAAGACGCTGAATTGTCCCTTGCGCCGAAATCCGTCGGAAATCGCGAAATGTCCTTGTGCCGAACTGCGGGGTGTCCTCCCGCAGAATTGTCCCTGAATTGTTTTTGCGCCGCCGTTTGCCCCTACGCCAAACTGGTTTGTACTGTTTGTCCCTGCGCAAAACTGGTTTGTGGCTTTGTCTCTGCACAAACTTCTTTTGTGCCGCTTGACGCTGCGCCAAACTGATTTGTACCGTTTATCCCTACAGCGTCAAATTAATTTTGCGCCGAACTGTCGGCGTCATGTAGTCGTTCGTCGAATTGTGAAGTCACCTGCAGATCTGTGTATGTTTATGTGCATGTATAATGTGTATACACGAGGACAGGAAGTTGAGATTATACGATAGGCCTACATGCTACAGTTGTATAGGCTGCTGTGATTGAACGATGTTGCCTGAATATGGCCATTGCGAGTTGGAGAAGAGAAGGAGGAGAAAGATAAACAGGACTGGAAAGAGGAGTTGGAGAAGGAGGAGGATGGAAGGAGAAGAAGAAGAAGAAGAAGAAGAAGAAGGAAGAGGAGGAGGAGGAGGAGGAGGAGGAGGAGGAGGAGGAGGAGGAGGAGAAAGAGGTGGTATCTGAGATGTACAATGTAAGACTATAGTCACTAACGTTGCTTTTGTTGAAGGCATATGGAAGCACATCTTGACGAATCGACTGTCAATGTTTGCGCATAGTTGCAGTGGTTCGCGTGTTTTCTGTTCTCTCCGTATTTGTTCTTTTATCGAAGAAAGGATGGCTTTTAAAGGTGCACTGTATAATTATTATGTGGATAATGGATATGCCTTCCATTTGGACCATTTCTCCCCTGCCCCTAAGTGCTCGGGGGTTTCTATATGTCGTCATTCGTTACGCAAATCTTACAGGCAAACTCTTGCATTTCTTAGCGTACCAATCCTCAGTCGCGTCAGTTCACTATAAATCATCATTTGCTTTCAGAGCAAAATGTTTCGATCGGTCACAAATACAGACCACTCTATATATATATATATATATATATATATATAAGCTACGTCAATGATCGTATTCACTTACCATAGGTTTCATTCTTCAAAAGAGTCGCTGTACGTGGTGCAGCCTCCATTGATCGCAGACGATAGCCGTAGTTTGTTGAAAGATTATTATATGCAGGGTGCCGCCTCTTTTGCGAATTCACTTTTGGTGAAAGTACAGCAATCCAAAAGTCGCACGTCTGCCATTCCACTCACCAGTTAACCCATCCATCCATTCCTCAAAACCTCCCCCATCAATCCATCCATCAATCCATTCATCCATCCATCCACCAGTCCATCTATCCATCCATCCATCCCATATCCCTCCCTTCGTCCTTCCCTCTTTCCTTCCAATGGCTCCATGAGCCTCCATCCAGCAATCCAACCGTTCATTCGTCCATCCATTCAACCGTCCATCCATCCATTGTTGCATTAGGCCTATTGTCATTTCCTTCTTCCTTATTTTCGCTCTAACATGAAAGGACAACCACGGCCACAAAACGGTTAACTTGACTTTTAAGTAAATCGTGTATGCCACGCCTCATCATCAATATACCAGGTATAATTATGCTTCTTTTGACGTCGTTTCCTTCAGACGGAAGGAAGTGACGTCAGAGATCTGGAAACATTAGATCTTATTTGCGAATCATCTCTGGCTCCAGCCAAGAAGGAGGGAGGGAGGGAAGGAAGGAGAGAGGGAGGGAGGGGTCGTCCATGAGGTACAAACGGGGTCGAGGATATGCCTTTGATCTGTTGACTATAAATACAAGTCGCATGCTTATAGGAAATGCGTGTTTTCCGCAGCAAATCTCTGCGATAAGATCGACACTTGGCGGACAGCCTCTCCGCCCTCCCTCCTTCCCTCCATCCCTTCCATGCCTTTCCTCCCTCCCTCCTTCCCTCCATGCCTTCCATGCCTTTCCTCCCTCCCTCCTTTTCTCCATGCCTTGCATGCCTTCCCACCCTCCCTCCTTCCCACCCTCCCTCCTTCCCTCGCTCCTTCTCTCCCTCCCACACCAGCAATCAAACACCACACATACACGATGACCATAACACTCTCACTTGTTACGTCTAAAGACACAGTTGCAGGAAATCACGTACACTCCCATCCGACCATGAACCCGTCTGTATACATGTATGCGTCTTTCCATCCAAAGGAGACGGATGTGGCAGACAGGCAGACAGGCAGGAAGGCACGCAGACATACAGGCAGGCAGACATACAGGCAGGCAGGCAGGTAAACAGGCAGGAGGGTAAGATAGAGAGGCAGATCAGTGTCGATAGGACCATTGGATGTATATATATACTGACTTGGGTTATGGTGTCAGTGGAGATGGACGTCGTTCAAGTCTGTAAAAAGGACAACTTACTTTAATTAATTATCTTCATATATTCTACCATCTATACTTATATCATCTACTTTTACCACCTACTTATATCATCTACTTATATCATCTACTTATATCATCTACTTATATAATCTACTCATAATATCATCTACTTCTATCATCTACTCTGTTCTGTTCTAACTATAGACCTATCTCGAATGTCTCCTTTCTATCCAAAATGATAGAGAGAGTAGTTCACACTCAGCTCTATTCTTACCTGTCTACAAATAATCTGCTTCCACCTCTTCAGTCGGGATTCAGGCAATTCCACTCCACGGAAACTGCCGTCCTGAAAGTCTACAATGACCTTGTTCTTGCTGCTGATAAAGGATATGTGACTGCTTTAATACTCCTTGACTTCTCTGCTGCTTTTGACTGTGTTGATCACTGCATACTGCTTAAAGTCTTGCAAAATTCCTTTGGCATCTCTGGCGCCATCTTTAACTGGTTTCTATCTTACCTCTCTAACCGCACTCAGTATGTTCGCATAAACCTCATATCATTTATTACATCTGTGCTCTTTGGTGTTCCACAAGGCTCTGTTCTGGGGCCACTACTGTTCATTCTCTATACCTCTGCACTGTCAGCCATTGCCTCTCGTCATGGTATAGATATCCACCTGTATGCTGATGATACGCAACTTTATGTACATCTGCGCTTAAATGACGTTGCAGATGCTACAAAGAGACTTCGAGCCTGCATTGATGACATCATACAATGGAGTTTGTCTATGCGTCTTAAACTTAACCCTGGCAAATCTGAGCTAATTTGGTTTGATCGTTCTTCTAAGCTTCTACAGTGTGCTGAACTCTCGCTACGCACTTCCTCTTCTCTACTCTCTCCTTCATCTACTGTGCGGGATCTTGGAGTCATCCTTGACTCGGCACTTTCCCTGAAACCTCAGATAGCAGCTATCTCTCGGGCATGTTTGTTTCATCTAAGGAGAATCAGACAGCTCCGCTCTACTCTTGACTCAGCATCACTGTAGATTCACTGTCTTGTTCTGACGCGACTTGATTACTGTAACTCGATACTTTACGGTCTCCCTAAATGCACACTTCTTCCTCTAACTAGAATACTTCATCAAGCTGCAAGACTGTGTCTTGGACTCTCTTACCGTGACCACATCACACCAGCTCTTCGCTCTCTACACTGGCTTCCTGTAAGTGATCGCATTTGCTTCAAGCTGGCACTCCTCATGTACAAAGCACGCACTGATCACCTGCCATCTTACTTATATTCTATGATCACACCTTGTAACTCTGTTAAAGGTCGCTCTTCTCTTCGATCAGCATCTGCTGGAAAGTATATAGTTCCTGGTACACATCTTGTTTTTGGCCGACGTTCTTTCACATTTGCTGGTCCCTTCATCTGGAACTCTCTGCCTCCTTATGTTCGTGACTCCCCTAGCGAGACTGTCTTTCGCTCTAAACTGAAAACTTTTCTCTTTGAATCTACCTATAGATAGTTATTAATTGTTTACCGAACTTCAATGTGCACTTCTGAGCTTTGTAAGGAGGGCATTATCAAACTTCAGTTGTATTGTATTGTACTCATAATATCATCTCCATCGCCTTCTTGACTGTACTGTAGTGTATTTGTATTGCTTCGTCATGACTCTTCCAATCAATCCAATTCACCTTCCACGTCGTATACAGGGCGTATGCACAATTGCACATGGGCGGAGAATTATAATAATGGAGGACAGGGGGACGGTCCCCCTCAATATTTGTGGTGCGGAGACCGTCCATGCATTCCCCTCAAAACTAAATGCTAGGACGTGCAAGTGGTTAGTCGGAGAAAATAGGCCTACTGGTAGCCTAACGTTATAAGAAGAGATTTACGACCAAATGACCGATTGACTAAAAAAGGTCATAAACAATATTGGCAGTGAAACTGGTATACATGTTGTTTTCAGGAACTTTAAATCAAACGACTAAAAAGTCGTTAGAAAATTTCTTCGATGAAAAAAAATTTCGTCGGCGACTCGGGCGGTCGCCCAAAATGTCGCTCCTCGGCGAGATCGTCTTTCGGACACTCGTTCGTCCCCCCGAACTTCTAGACCAAGACCCCATCCATGCATATGCACTATGCGTGTATCGCATTCGCAAACTCTGCACTATGCGAATGTCCTGCATGGATCACAAGAAGTCATTTTTTAAAAACTGACTTCGGTGAGCTCTCCTCTACATGTATTTTCCCCATGGAGTTCCCGAGACCTGCAGAGTTTTCCGTTAACAATTGCTTCCTGCTGCCTATAATAACGAGCAGCCTAATTTTAGAGGAACTTCAAAGTGGCAACATTGCCAACATAACAACTGCGTTTCAATGCGACATTTAAGGAGCATCAATAGCCTACAAACGACCACAGTCGATGTTGCCAATGAACTGCGAACCTCAAAGATGTTGCCAATGATCTGCGAACCTCAAAGACGAAAAAGAAATCAAACGCTGCTGCCCTGTCAATCAGAACACGAGCTATTTTCGTTTTGACAGCTGCCGTCGTCGTTAATAGGACTGCAATCTATTCATGGAAACAGACGATTGAAAGAATGGGAAATTTCCTCTTTATGTGGTAGGCTTAGGCTATTATAGCCTACAAAGAAGACCTGTCAACATCACGATCGCTCTCACACAACAGGTTTGACCCCCCCCCCGTGTTTGAAAGACAGCCGCAGTCGAAATTATTTACGTCAGTTGGACATCTAATGATATCTACAGCTTTGTATAGTAGCAATGTTCTTCAAGTCACAAACTATAGAATGGTCATTATTAGGGCCAAATAATTCATCTATTCACAGCTTTACGCCTATATAGTAGCAATGCTCTTCAAGTCAGCATCGGCGGAGTTTATTAGGGGCTAGGGGGGCTAAGCCCCTCCAAGAAGACCCAGATTCATTTTTTTACCGTGCATATGGTATCTTTTTTGGGTTTAGCCTCCACTCCCCCCAAGAAGGCGCAGACTCAGAGATTTGTTTGGGGAAAATGGTTTCGTCCACGAACGCGAAACTTCCGAATGACTAAAAAAGGTTATCAACTTTTTCAAGCCGATAAAAAATAATATTTGTCGGCGTCGCTCGTTCTGAACCGAGTCTCAGCATCAAAAATTTAGTCCCTCCAAGAACGGAAACCAAACTCCGCCCATGCAAGTCAGAACTATAGAATGGCCATTATTAATAATAGCCAGATCATGCTGCACAGACTCACTACAATAATAATTATTTGATTTATCATAAGAAAGACACACTGCACTTGTCTGCACGGCGTTTTTCGTAATCTCGAGATTTCTACAGCGCTCACAGAAGCGAGGTCACGGGAACAAGCTTATTCACAGGTGCTTGATAAAAAAAATCGATAGGCAGAGGGACAAGATCCGGAGAGTCAGTCAGGCAGACAAACAGACAGACAGACGAGCGGCTAAGATGGGTAATGTTTAGAGTTGAAATAGCGATGGAGGTGAGGATAAGAGGAGGAATTAAGTTATAGGATGTGTGCATGTTCTTTGTATAGACCTACGTTCTTTGTGTACGTTCTTTGTACATGTCTCTGTATACGTTCTTTGTATACATTCTTTGTACATGTTCTTTGTAGACTCTATACGTTCTTCTCTATAGTAGGTATACCGGCTTTACAAGCAATTGAGTTTAGGACAACTATGAGATCATTCACTTTCGTTTGCTTTAGGCCTATATACTTGTATACGGTACATTCCATTTATCTATTCGAACGATAGGCCTATATCACTTAACGACGAGTGTGCTAAACGTGACTGGGAATCCAGTGCAGACTGTTCTATTTAGTCGCCCTCAAGTTGGGAGCGACTCTGAGTAGTTTTCTTGAGGGGTCACCAGGCTATATTCCAAATGTTCGATGTGAATGAGTGAAGATAATATAAATCAACTCGATATATTGGTATTTAAATCACGATTCATGATCCTATTCTGATCTGGGTACAGTGGACAGTGGACTTGACAACCACTCATGCAGTATATATATTGTCACGGTTTCTGATTATAGTTACCTTTACCATACCTCAGTTCCTTATTACTGACTTTGTAAATATGCGCAATATAAAACTAAGGAAGGTCCAGATTCTCAGTCGGCCGCAAAAGACGATATACATTCAAGGATTTTATATGGGCTATTTATGTAGCGCGACTAGCGCCGTGCAAAATGCTCAGTCGATAGTTGCTCAAGTGAAATCACAAACGAGAATCTCATGCCTCAGAGAAACAAGATCAGTTGGAATGAGATGGAGGCAGGATGTGAAATACGGTGCATGTATGCAGAGGAAATTATAGAGTCAATAATTAGAGGGTTCTTCTGTAGGAATGATAGCTAGGCTAGGGTGACCATACGTCCCGGTTTTCCGGGACATGTCCCGGTTTTTTGTGGAGCGTCCCGGTGTCCCGACGATTTAGGCAAAAGAGCGAAATTGTCCCGGTTTTTGAAAAAAGGAAACTTAAATTTTGAAATCGTCAGTTTTATGTAAATTACAGAACAAAGTGCATGTTGTTTGTAGCCCAAAAGATGTTGTAACGAAGGAGAAGTTGTCAATTTATATGGAGTAATGCATTACGTCTTTAGACTAGTCCGCTATAGTGTGTCCAGTTGACAGATCTGAAGAATTAGCCTATCAATGCGCAACAATCTCAGTGGCGGCGCCAGACCCAGGCCTATATCGGTTTCAGCAGGTTGGGACAAGGTCGTAATAGGAGGGAGTTGTTTAACTCCCTCCCATTACGACCTTGTCCCAATCATGTCTGCATGGAATTAGTAGGCTAGAGCAGTTTCTTTCGAATGACAACTTAATATGCTGCTACTGTAATGGTGAAATTCAAACGAATTCTGATGGCGAGGTCACTCACATGCCCTCCCCAAATCCCTTTTCCTGCTGTTTGCCCCACCCGCCAGAACCCTTAAATCTTCATTTGGACCAGATTACACACTGAGCGCCGATTGAGAGAGCGTTCTCAATTATGAAAAGTAGCCTACTGCACTCAGTGCACTCAGTGCAATGACGACTAGAGTAGGTTAGAGATTTCTGCACTGAAGTCTATGCTCAGCATAAATTTAACTGGATCGATAATATTATGTTCGAAAGGCGTTCGCAGGACAGAACTTAACTACAAAAATTCACTCTTCCGATAAATATAAGTAATTTTGAACTTCGTCAAAGTACCGTATTCAGTTTAGACCTACAATAAGCAACAATAGCCTATCTATAATAGTTGCTGTTGACTGGAATATCCTACATGACAAGGCCTTCCTGTAAGCCTACGCCCATAGTCCTACACTTAAGGAATTACAATTGGCGGTTTTCCAAAAAGTGTCCCGGTTTTTGATGGCCAGAAAACGGTCACCCTAAGCTAGGCCTATATACTTGCAGCAACTTGCTACTTCGCTGAATGAAAAAATTGTATTAAACATGACTTGGAAGCCAAAACAGTTCGTCGTTTAAGTGATTGTATTCCCTATTCGCTTTCACCAGCAGATGAATAAAGATAAATAGAATGACGAGAGCATGAAGAGACAAACTTATAGATGGAGTTAGGACAGAGTATAGGCCTAGTGATCATAGTTAATTAAAAGCTAGATTGGTGGAAGATATTTAAATTCAAATGGGTGAGCAGTTACAATAGTTACTTGCAATAGTCATTAGGCGAAATGAATAATTGTCCTCACCTGTCCACTGCAATTCCTGTTAGCGTCATGATGCTGACCACGATGACCACTCCTTGACTGTAGTTGACCAGCTTGCACATGACCTCGCCGCTCGTCCACTGCTCTTCCAGATGGAACTGCAGCTGGAAAGGCATATTCAGTCCTCCGATGAACAGATCGCTGACTGCCAGTGAAGCGAGAAACATGTTCGTCACGGTTCGAAGCTTCACGTTCGATGCGATGACGAGCAGGACCATGAGGTTCCCGACCAGGGTCATGACGATGATTGCCACGTACAGCACGAGGAAGACGGACCGGAAGTGGGGTGCTTGGCTCTTCATGACGAGGTCTCTTGAGCTGAGACTCTTGTCGAAAGCTGATCCGTTGAAATCAGTCGTCTGATTGTCGTCGAACATGGTGGTGGTGGCGCCGTCAAGCGTGACTCGAAGGGGGGGGGGTGACAAGTGACGATGCGACGTTTACGAAGAACACGACACCTGGACTAGACACTGCAGGCACACAGGACTCAGCGTCATGCCGTCTCTATTCTAATCTATTGTGCCCTTGCTCTACAGTCTGTCTCACTGACGAAAAGAGGAACTGTCCTCTGAATAAATTGACAAAATGACCGCAGCTTAAGACAAACAACGGCGATATATTATATGCCTACAGTGTTCTACAGTGTTCTACAGAGCTAGACTTCCTCAGCACGAGAACCAATTGAACTTCTCAAACGTAATAACAGCTTCGTGGGAAGAATTCTGGGTCTCTTCGAAGCCGAGACGCATTCAATACGCAGGTGCTTAAGAACCCGAATTGACGGACCGACCGATCAATGGACAAACGGACGAACGGACGAATGAACTGATGTGATCTGCTTCTTCCGTTCTTGTCTTTCCTTCGACTCCCAGTCACCGACTGTCTTCGATTTCGTCTTCGTTCTCGTCTTCTGCTCACAACACCAAGTATAATATGTCACTGTTTCTCCTCAGCTAATAGACTTATCGGTCTCTGCTGCTGTGCTGCTGCTGCTGCAGCTGCTGCTGCTGCTGCTGCGTGTGCATGTTGTTGTGGTCTCTGCTGCGTCTGTCTGTAATTCTCATTCAGCCGTCGTAGTAACGCCTCTGATATCGAGTTGCCAGTTGCAGCGGCGCTATCTTGCTTGCATCTTAACGTTAACTACGAATTGATAAAGCTACTACACATACCATAGGCTTAGCTTATATATATGCATATTATATATATAATATATACATACAGTGTACACATATATGCGCACACAGTCATACATATATGCTATATTGTCAACACAACCGTTTGCCTGAAAGAATCAGTCCTGGGCAGAAACTATAAACCTATAATGTTGTCCAGCAACCGCGCGCTATTGTCTGTGTATAATTTTTTATATGTTCCTTTCTGATCCCTACTCTCTATTATCCTCTTTCTACGTCTCTTATATTCTCCTTCCCTCCTCCTCCTTCTTCTCCTCCTCTGTCTTTCTCTGGTCGTTCTGTTTCTTTCTCCCTTTCTCCCTTCCTGCCAATCTCGCTCTTCCTCTCTCTGTCTATGTCTATCTCTGTCTTTGTGTCTCTGCGTCGCTCTGTCTCTTGGGTCCTAGATATCACCAGCCGCGTAGTTAACATACCGTCTTGTTCAGTATCATTCTACCAGGGCCTTCGAAGCCACGATGTCGCCTACAGACGCACTCAAACACTAACAAGACACTTAGAGAACGTAAGTTACAGTGGAGCGCCCTGCAGGCAATAGTATAAGACCTACTATTGGTGACAGTTTGATGGACAGATGTTATTGTTGGACTTTTTCGTGCAGGCTTCAAATCTGACTCCTCAGTGAGAAATCGGAAACTAGTTTTCAAACTCGGTAATCATAAGGAAAAGACTAGCTTTTCGCATTGGACTGATGGTCTTCTCGTCTTTGTTCCTCGCTTCTGCATCAGACTTTGCTCTGCATTTATTTGCGCCGATTATGGCTGATCGTGGGACGTTGCCAGCTTACCCCGTCTGCTACATGTAGCTGCCTTGTGACCCGGAATGCAATACAATAAATTACTTAGACCTACTACATGCGGATCAATGAAAATGTTGATGACGTAATTGTAATAAACACGTCATCTCATAACTGTTGCTTCGATGACGTCACGATTGTTGGCATGGAAACAGTTAATTGAGGTTCACTTCGAAAATCCACGCTGCCACGAAGGACATCGTAGGTTAATGTCGAGACGTTTCGAAGAGAAACTTATCGAAATTCATCGATAAAAAAATCAAATTCGGTGAAAAGAGGCTGATGATCACTGATCCTTTCGAAGACGCATCGTATCGTTGAAAAATCGACACAAACAGAAGAAAACCATCGAAAAATCGATGAGAAGAAACGAAAATTCGTTCGTTTTGAAGACAGAAGAATTTGGCCGGTGAGACCTACTTCAATGATCCACGTTAATTATTGTCGTTTTAAACCGAAAATCATCGACGATTTTGATCAGAAACAAAGAATCTAACTTTATAGAAGACACAATGTCATGTCGAAGGATAGGTCTTAAGGTATAATTATGGGCTCTATGTTATTATTGAATATTGACACAAAAGCATAATTTAAAACATAAGTTTTAAATGGGCCTATTCATCACAAAGTGGTGAGTTATAAAATCAAAGTTTGACGTAAGAACTGTTCTCGTTGATTTAATTCGGCACAACTTAGCAAAACATAAATTAATATGAGAAAAATATATTTGTAACTAGTTTAAAAGCCATCGATGAAAATAAGCAGAAATAAATCCTGATCGATGTAGGCATGTCCATGTAAGTAAGAATAATTGCTTCTTTGAAAGACATCGACCAATAATTATACAATAATATAGAAACGATTTTGTCGTTTAGAAGAGAAAATCTTCGAAAATTCATCGATCAGAAGAAAGAAGAAACTTGACGTTAGAGTATACGCAGGATCGAATTGTTCAACTTGAAGATGGAAATCGATAAATTAACAGACGACTGATCGATCCGAAGATCGATCTTGATAAAAAAATTAGTCACTTTTCAACAGAAGGTCGATATAAAAGGTAAGAATTGTTTCATAAAAATGTTACAAGATTCAGATTTGTTTTTAGAGTTCAAGGAGTCTGGTCTAAAAACTGGGAATTAAATTCTGGTGCTGTTTCAATTTGGCACAAAACATCAGGGGATGGTCAATGTCATCAAATGACAGAATATGTTCTGATGATGAAAATATGAAAATGCAGAGCAGAATAAATAGCTGATGCCCTCAGTATAGGAATTGTAGTAAAGTAGCCAAAGGGGGGTTAGACTACGATCCATGGGGAGCTGTGTGTGCAAGGATGATTTAACAATTAAAGGAGCCCTAAAACTGGGGTATGATATCCCCAACTCCTGGAAATTCTCGCCCTGGTTACACAATAATTATAAGCGAATCTATGGTGTTCGCCTGTGTGCCGCAGATTATACCGTCACGGACAGGCAAAGGCGAAAGATAGGGTTTAGAATTGAGACGCAAAGAAGATTAGGCAATAAGCAACCAGATCCTTTGGCTAGCATAGAGAGGCATTCATTGATCGATGTCATTTTCTTAACCTCTAGAGTCTAGACATGAGGGCGGATGCAGCCCACTTCCTCGTAGCACGACCTTCCCTCTGAGTCATAGTGTGCTATCGGTTGGATCAATTAGCCAACAAACGAGACTCCTCAGCAGGACAATCTCCTTCTTTATTTCTTCCAATAATGATGGTATCTCACACAATACACATGCATGCTATATGCATATGTTATAACATGTATTAATTATCTATGTGTGTTTTCTGTGTTGCTTTAGGAACCGCTTCTTGGCTGCCTGAAGGGATTGACCGGAAGGATTGGCACGAGGGGATTGGCATGAGGGAGATTGTTATGAGTGACGGTTGTGTGGTGGCCCTGTTGTGTGTGGGTGTGGGTGTGGGTGTGTGCGTGTGTAGTTTATTTGTATTAGTACCTGCTGGGCCTCTGGCGTGGCGTAAAACCCCGTAAGCTCCTCGCAAAGGCAGGAGGGCCCCTGGCGCGGATTAGGCCAAAAATCTCGCAAGCCCACTATTATTAATTTTGAATTTATCTTTTGTTTATGTGGTGTGCGTTGTTGAGTCGAGAAATGAGAGATGTAAAGGTAATGGGGGAAGATGGGGTGAGATGGTTAGAGGGAAATGGTGAACGTGGAGCCAGCTTCTGTAGTGGATCATCGAAACAGCCTCAAAAGACCGAAGACCAATCTCAACACAATTGAAAACGAGCTAGACGATTATCCGACCTGCAGCACAAAAACTACGAGATTGGAGCAGATTTTTGCAAACAGACTCTGTTATTAACAGTGCGAAGTGGAACATTCCTCATGCAGTGGACTTTGGAATAAAATGCTTAATTGTTCGATTAATTGTCTTTTTTGTGTCGTATCTTCTGACTGTTCTCGACTTTTGCTGTCGCTCTTCCATCGTAGGCCTCTAGTCTATAGCTCACCAAAGTAGGTAAGCAAGTATGAAGTAACCAAAGTTCTGATAAACAGTTTGTCGAATCTCTACTATAGGCCTAGGCTACTACTAATCGTAATCTTTGACTGTATAATTCCAATTTCCAAATATCAATGGGAACAGTATCGTAAGTGACTGAAACAAAGGAGTTAATTAGCTAAATGAAAATAAAATATGGAAATATTTCAATGCCAATGACGGCAAGTGACCTGCAGAGAATCTAGAGTTAGAGCTGCACGTCACTCCAGGTGTCAGCTATAATTCTGAAGATTGGCTAAACGTAGACAACAATAATTGTTGTATGATCAAGGGATGTCAATCGCTTGGTCGAGAATCAATCTACTCGATCGTACACCCATGGTCTGGTATAGACTTAGTTATTTATAAGGTCGACAGCACCAGCAATGTGTTTTCTAATAAATGCACTACATAAACATAAGCACTAGTCTTGCACTTACTATAGCCTAGGTGTGAGTGTGGCTTTCTAACTGAAATAATTATGAACAAAGAAATTTACGAGATGCACAGATTACAAGTGAGTAATGAGTATTGCATCAAGTTAATTATGCATCATGAGTATTGCATCAAGCCATGTACGAGTTGTCCTATAGGAAAAATCTACATTCACGTGGGTCAATTATGAAGGCAAGCCCCTGTTGCCATGGCAGGATCCCAGAGAAGGAAAACTGGAAAAGTATCTTGATGGTGCTTGGAGCGAAATGAAAAACTAGCCTGCAGGAATGGGTTGAGATAAGATTAATAAAAGTAATGGCAATTTATATTGCGCTGTAACGCATACATGGCGGGCGATTTGTTCAGGGACTTTAGTTTTGAATGGATGGTTTAACGCGTGATAAAGCGACCATAACGGATACAAATGAGGCCGGCTGAACGATTGGAGAGGTGTATGCCTAGTGGCCTATACGTAGAGATGTAGAGTTTCCATAACTCCAGAATAAACGAGAAAAACTTGCAAGCTGTAGACGCATGGGCGGAGACCAAGGGGGGACAGGGGGGACTGTCCCCCAATGGAGGTGTTGGGGGGACGGCCCATGCATTTGTCCCCCCAATCGTTGAGCGTCAAGACTAAAAAAAGGTCGTCAACTTTTTTGGCGGCGAAAATATATTTTTTTTCGAGATTTCGCCGGTCGTCAGAATTTTGGCCGGAAAAAAGATGTACATTTTTTTGGGACACTCAGCCATTCGTCCATCGGAAAATCTCGCGTCTTTCCGTCCCCCCCCCCCAAGTCTCGGCCCAGGTCTCCGCCTATGTGTAGACGTCCTGTCGCCGGATTTACAGCCATTGTTGCACACAGCATGCGTCGCAAATGCCGACCTCGCCTGACCTCGCGTAGCCTCGTGCATGTGACCTCGCGTGGCCTCGTTCGATCTCGCGGAGGGAGGGAGGGTGGTATGTAAGGGATGGTGGGGAGGGAGGGATGGTGGGAGAGTGGGAGGGATGGAAGGAGGGTGGGATGGAGGGATGGACTGAGGGAGGGATTCGCGGGGAACGGTCCGAATCCTAAAATTCCAGGGCAACGCCGGGTACCTCAACTAGTTATGTTATATATAAGCAAATTTTTTTTATTTTATAACATTTATTCAAAGATCTCAGATTGACCACGCAAGTCCGCACTCATACACACACACGCAAACACACACACACACACGTCTGCATATTATATAGGACTATACATTAATTTTATTACACGTTGGTGGTAGACTCTGTTTTCAGGCTCTGTCTCGCGCTGCCTCGTCGTATTACATTACGCGTCCGCGGCGTGTCGTTTACAATTACAATTACAATAACCCATGCAGTGACCCTCATCAGTTCTTTCATTTCCTCATTGACTTCTCTAATTCAGTGCTTATACGTACATGTAGGCTACGACGTTTCTGCTGCAGCCTCATTTTGAATTATATTACAGTCTTAAAAGCAATATATAATGCACGCCGTATTGTTAATATGCATCGCCTCTGCTCACCCCGACAACCGGTATACAACGGTGCACGTCTTTCACTGTGGCATACTGTAGTTGCTTATACAACATGCTATAAGTCAACGCCTCTTATCTTCCAGTGCTTTGGTTTGTCCTTTGCCAGCAGCAGCTGCAGTGCAGCACCCTACATCACACGTCCGCTGTTCTTCGTCCGAAAGTTCAACGCTCCTAGCAACGCGACCATTGGTTTATGCCTCAGTAGTTCGACGTCCAGAATCAAGACGATAACTCTGTACCTTACTTTAAATACGAGCTTAGCCTCTCTAGGATACTGCCCTAACGTTGTGAACATATGGGATCATCTTGTTCGTTTAGGCCTGAACCAGGAACAATAGGATAACTACGTGTCCATAAATCACTATAGAGTCTAGACCACATAAGGAAAACGCTATTTTATGATTCCAGACTTTTTGTGGAAGAAGGCAATTCAGGCATCAACCTGTTTCGGTTTAGTGTCCAGACAGACCAGACTTGCCAACTCCACTGCCCCAGGTCTTTGGATTCGGTGTAGCAAGAAATCGTGGTAGTCTGCAGAAACCTATTTAAAAGGACCTGTTTTCAAACACCTATTTTCAAGGACCTGTTTCAAGAACCTGTTTTCAAGGACCTGTCTTCAAGAACCTATTTGCAAAGACCTGTTTTTAAGAACCTATTTTGCAAAGATCTGTCTTCGACTTCAAGGACCTATTTTCAAGGACCTATTTGCAAGGACCTGTCTTCAGGGACCTATTTGCTTCAATTTGTCTGAATGTCCGGATTAGCGTTATGTACAAAACAATAATTTTTATTGGTCGATTCAATTTCGTTTTTCAGGAATGCGTCGTAACCGTGCAATTATAACCAATCACAACTGAATTTGTGCAGACTTCGCAGGCAGACAGGAAGGCAGGAAGGCAGGACAACATAGCGTAAACATGTAAACACCAAGTCGGTGATAATCTGCATGGGAGGCAGTTAAACTGTCGTGGATAGGAAGGAAGAAGAGAAGCGCAAGAAGAGTAGAAATAAGCAGGAAGGAGGAGAAAGAAGCAGGGAAGAGGAATAAGGTGCATGTGGCTGAGGAGTAGAAAAGTCGGAAGATGCGTAGGCGGATTTTATGTTAGAACCGCAAGATTGACGCAAACTATGCATACGGAGAAAAGGAACAGAGTGAGTGAGTAAGAAAGGAGGTTAGAAAGGCATTCATAAGAAGAGAGATGAGTAGGGAGGATGAAAAAGAATATACGACTATTAAAGTGGGGGCTACGTCGATGAGTAAGTATACGGTATATGCCACCGCTCCTCTGACCGGAAGAGAGGAAACCAATAAATAAAAATCATTCGAGAGGAGGAACTGCAATTTATAGCATATTATTATCAGTGGCGGTTCTAGACTTTTTAGACTGGGGGGGCTAAAAATTGCATTAGCCCCTCCCGTCCCATAGATGCATATGTTTACGCAGTTGAGTGTGTTGGCCCCCGTTGCCCTCGTTTCAACAATATATTCACATAAAAAATGATATTAGGCTATCTGACTGACATTCCATAGGCCTAAGTAGAATGATTTCTAAAGTACACAATTTTTAATGAATGAAAAGAATGAACGAATGAATAAATAAGTTTTTCATTGCAAAAAACTTATGACCATGAGTTACAGTTACAATGATGAATCAAGAACAGTGCAACAGGTTCTGAGAAAGACTCGTACCTCAATTCTATCTTTGAGGATTTACAATTAACACATCGAAGAAAAATGTATCATGTTTAACTTTTGTCAAAACCAATATTTTTAGCTTTTCTAAAAGACAGTACAAAAGGCTTAAGAGGACAGTTTTTGTACGCCCTGCCAAAGGGTATATAAAGAATGTTATATGTCATCTTCTGAAGAATCCACATGCAGAGCACAAATGTTGCATGTTCAACTTGTTTGTTGCATTGCATGCACTTGATTCATTATTGTAACTGGAACACTTGTTTTGAGCAAATAACTCATGTCTAAATAAGTTTACAAACAAAATAGCTTCAATTTATCTATTTGCAGGTTCGCAGAACACTTTTTCACCTGTCAGGTTGCGAAAAAGAACAGTAGTCTTTCTTGAAAATGATCTTTTGAATGTGACACCTCCATGTATAAGCTTAGTAAAGATTTTCTAGAGCACCAGTGTCATTTTTAGGCTTCCTTCCATAACAAAACTTGGTTTATATCATCCCATCTCACGTAGATTCATTGCCATTTTACATACCTGCTGTAGCATTATCATTGCCGTCGAAAACTTCATCGTTTAACTCATCGGCTTTTCACTTTTAAATTCTCACAATGAATTTAGCCATTTATAATGATTTACACATGTGCGTGCTCCGAGCTGATTCTAGTACACACTGTCCAGCTTGCACATATGCGCATATATACAGTATACTGTACACTTTAATAGTACACATGGGATCTTATCTGGCCTGGCCTTGTCTGACCATATGTGCTGCTGATGTTGGGGTCTGTGGCCGCCCCGCTATCATCGTGAGCTAAGGATGAAGCTGGTGTCACTACGGCATAAAGGGTCATTAAGAGCTGGCGTATGACTTAATCTCAGCCGCTGAAGCCGTTATTAGTTCTTCACTTGCGCTTGAACATCCCATGGGTCCTCTGTAGTCGAAGGGCAGCTATTAGTATAGATAAACATGTGCTTGTGTCTGAGCACTCTTATTGAAGCAACAGTGCAGGGGTATGAGAAAGGTGATAATTATTGCTGTGTTACAGTACCAAAGTTTCACAGAACAGCATCTAAGAATTAGTGAATTAGAAGGCCTTGGTGCCAACTGCCAACAGATATTGTAGGCAGTTTATAGCTGATTAAGTGCTAAACTGGGGGGGCTAACATTTGTATAGGGGGGCTAGGAAAATCTAGGGGGGCTAACTTTTCAGCTGGGGGGGCTGTAGCCCCCCCAGCCCCCCCGGTAGAACCGCCACTGATTATTATCTAATTCTAAAAGGTTGGCAAAAAAATACACATGCATTAGTTATTCTATTCTATTCTATTCTATTTTGGGATTTATAAAGCGCCTCTCACAGTACAACCTAATCAGAGGCGCTCCCAGTGCGAAGAACTCCTGGAAAAAGAAAAGTCTTAAGACAACGGGCAGAAAAAGTAAAGCCTCCAGATAAAATCTGGGAACGAATAATAGGAGGAACGCCATTCCACAGTAAAGGGCAGACGGAGGCAAAGGCGCGATGTTGGGCTGTGGCAGTCCGAGATCGTGGTACAAGAAGATCGTGACGGTCTAAAGAGCGGAGAGGACGTCCAACGGTAGCAGAGAAAGGCTTCCTAATAAGATCACAAAGGTAGCGAGGCGCTTGACCCAAAAACATCTTATAGGTAAGAAAAAGAATTTATGTTATGATTTTAAGAGTTATGATTAGTACATGCATTCATAATTGATTGTATGCATACATACACACATACATACATACATACATACATACATACATACATACATACATACATACATACATACATACATACATACATACATACATACATACATACATACATACATACATACATACATACATACATACATACATACATACATACATACATACATACATACATACATACATACATACATACATACATACATACATACATACATACATACATACATACATACATACGTACATACATACACAATATTATGTGCACGTATACGTTCAAGAAAACAGATATGCATCCAACCTTTCGCACTACTAGGCAACGAGCGAAAAAGAAAGCAATTATTTCAGCATACTTAAGAGGACAAAAGGTGAACTTATACTGAAGATAACAGAGGAAGAAACAAAGAGATATATAGGACGATGAAGCAAAATAAAGGATAGGCGTGTCAGCAAAACACAAGAAAGAATTCCGAATGACCTCAGTAACCTTTAGACGATCTTACGACGTCTGTTAATTCAAGTGCACTTGAACAACGCCAACGTCTGCAGAACACTGCCACCTACCGACTTCGGTGGCAAGATATAATTGCGCTTAATAAGCCATCGAGTTATTCGCCGTTGATGGATGGCATAAATCGCACCGAAAATAAAAGCATCGTAAAGGTTCATGCTGCTGCAGCACAATGTTTATCTATCGCGGTTCAACAGAGTCAGGCGCCGCCATGTTGGACGGAAGTTCACCGCAAAGAGTAAGATTTGTTCTGCTAAAACGGTGAAGTTAGGTTGACATGAACTTCAATTCAGAAACTTAGTCCTGTTTCGATGCGAAAATTTAACCAGAATGCTGTTACAGCTTCATATTAAGTTGGATCGAAAGCTGATCCTTCTTTATTTGAAATATTATTTGATGCTACATTACCCTCATCGCAGCAATTCCAATCACGACCCAACGTCACGTGACGCTCTGCATCAGATTAAATGCTCGAAAGAGAATTTCTGGGCTTTATCAGAAGGAGCAAGTTCAAGCAACTGATGCGATGCCTATATGTCTCCTCTGCCTATATGTACCCTCTGGCGGCAAATGGATGTTGAAGCTCACGAATGATCAGTTAGTAACAACAAAAAGAAAGAACATACATGTATCATGTTGAAAATGTTTTATAAAATGTAGGCTACAATGTTAATTCAATGTTAATGTTAATTCTACCTACAACGCTCTTCAAAGCTCTCAGCCATTCACCATCTAACCCCATGGTGTATAATCAGCATATCTTTCTCTTTCTTGACCTCCAGGCTCCAGTCTCCTCCACCATTCTGAAAATCTGCCACCGTTCCTTATTCTATGGACCATGCTGCTGCAGGTTATGCCTCGATCATCTCTTTGGAACAGACTCCCAACAGATCTCCGCCGGTTTTCTGTCGCCTGTTAAATTTCCTCTCCGTTTGCAATCCTCTCTTCTAGTTTCAACTCCCCGACTGAAAACCGAACTTATCACTAAGAAACTGTATTCTGAATTTCTGATCCCACCTCTGCGCTACCGCACGACCACAATCATTATCACCTATTACCACCATAGCACCATCCTTTCAGCCCGGCTTGACCCCCCGTATTCTAACCTGACTGGAACGGACAAAGCAGCTGGGCTAATGCAGACTTGCTTTGACATATATCCTATCGCCGGTCAATAATCTGGTCTTCCTGATTTGGTGGGCGCTGAGAACTTTTTGAAGATCTACTTTAGGCCTACTGACAGCTACTGTGCTGCTCTACTGCTATACTACTACACTAATATACTACTATATTGCTGTGCTATTATACTACTATGCTACTATGCTACTATACTACTATACTACTATACTACTACTATACTACTATAATGTGCATCATCACTAAACGGATGGTTGAGTTTAGATGTCATGCAGTCACCGTGTTATCTTTTCTCTAACAATCCTGAATCTGTTGACATAAATCTTACGGCATCCGGTGCTATAATTATATATAAGCCTACTTGCCTTAACGTCATGCACGTCCCTCCTCCGTAGTGGTTCTCGTGGTCTGGCGCCCACCGCCCTCGGGGTCATGCGGGGGTCAATGGTGCGACGTAATTCCCGTGAACGAGCTCCGACCGTCGGCGGCGGTGGCTGGTTTCGACCTGTCATCACGAGAGGCACACTACGCGCCGCTTATCTAGAAACAGCGACCTGTTTACGATCTGATGACTCATCGAATCCCTCACCAGCAGCAGCAGCAGCAGCAGCAGCACATGGAGTAACCAGCTAACCCCTTCACCCTCGCCCATCCCTTCCCCCCGTCTGTCAAATCCGCTGAGGTTTCTGAAAGGGCCTTGAAGGCGCCGTGGCGAATTAAGACCGTTTGCCTATTTAAACGTCTCTTCTTTTTCCTCTGTAGGCTATATATATATTTCAGTAAGTCTGTGTGTTTGTTTGTTTGATTGTTTGTTTGTTTGTTAGCTATGCACGGTCACAGTTTTGAAGTAATCGACCCCAATCCTTCGCAGGGGGATCGGGGTCGACTCGACACAGGTCGTTGGGGGGGGGGGGGGAATGAAGGTCGGCGAATCTCTGCCAACATGAGGGCCGGGGGGGCAAAAACCCTCATTTCCCCTACTTTTTCAGCCGTTGCCATGCAGTTTCACACTTATTCACCTGAAACGTTGCAACTGCACAGATTTTTTACACGGGCCACCTCGCCTCCACCAAACACACACCTCGGCCCGCAGTGTGTTTGGGTGTCGGTGGGGTGGGGGGAGAGGGTGAGGGAAGAAAGTTTTCCCCGAAAACCCGAATTTCACGGGTGGCTTACCGGTGGAGGTATTTTCCCCCGAAACCCCAAATTTCACGGGTGGCGTACCGGTGGAGTTCGGAGCGTGGTGGGTGTCGTGGGGTGTGGTGGGGGTTGGGGCGAGGGATGGTGGGGTTGGAAGAAGAAAATTTTATGCGAAAATCAAAATTTCACGGGTGGCGTATCGGTGGAGGTCGGAGTGGGGTGGGGTGTCGTGGGATGTGGGGGCGGGTGTGGAGGTGGGGGAAGAATTTTTTCGGAAAACCAAGATTTCACGAGTCGTGTACCGGTTGAGGTCGGAGTGTGATGGGGTGGTAGGGGTGGGGAAGAACACATTTTTCGTGACGGAGGGTGGGACGGAGGAAGGGAGTGGCCGGGATCGGCCGAATCCCGAAATTCCCGGGCAACGCCGGGTACCCCAACTAGCATATAGTCTAGGCTATATATAATTATATATATCGACCCTACTACTATACTACTGCTACTACTACTACTACACAATGCCAAGTATGAATCGATGACGCTGTGCAGTCGACCATTAACTGAGACTTGACTCAGTCAATGATCGTCTAACTATAGATATATTGATATCATTAACGATTTACTTCTTTCATTAAGACTTAATTGCACATATAAAGTATACGATTTACAATTTAAATTACAGTTGTTGATAATAATAATGCCCCGTTACATCGTTTGCTTGATCAGAAGTGCATTTAAGAATAGATCGACAACAGGAAACATTACGAAATTAGTGGGTAAGGGTTTCTTCATGAAACCGTTTTATGGGTATAAAGTATTGACTACACCGGATATTTCTGACTCCTTGTAGTCGCCAGATGTTTGACCTGCACATGGGCGGAGACTTAGCGGGCAGGAAGACGTCCCCCTCAATGGATGTGGTGGGGGACGGCCCATGCAGCTGCCCCTCCCCCCAATCGGTAAGCGTTAGGTCATCATGGTACTCATATGTACACACTTCACGACGAAACACATGGCGAACACAACAAATGGGACGAGGTGATGACTAAAAAAAGTCATCAACTTTTTGGGGCTCAGGAAATTTTTTCCCATCGACATTCTCCGGAATTTAGGACGGATGACTAAAAAAGGTCGTCAGAAATTTTTTGCTGGCAAAAACGATGGAAAATTTGTCGGCGTCTCAGCCATCATTCGTCCGCCCAAAATCTTTTCGTCCCCCGCAAGTCTCCGCCCATGGACCTGCATTAAATATATTAGGGTCTAGCAGCGTAGGCCTACTTGTCTTGTTAAGCCTGTTCCACGACACTGTGCCGTTTCAAAGATGATTACTGTCGCCCTCCTCCATTATCCACGCTTGGGACTGGTACTGTCAGAGTGCAGACAGTGGCGGAGTTTCCTACTTGTCCCATTCGAGTCTACCTTTGTTTGTTTTGTTTCTATGTGCACTTGTTATAGCGCCGCTTCAACCTCTCCTACTCAGAGGCGCTCCCGACTGCAGAACGGACAATGCATCGGCGTTTCACGCTGAAGCGCTGAGCAATTGTGAGTGAAGGACTTGCCCAAGGTCCCTCCGCGGTATTTGAAGTGGATTCGAACCTGCAAGGCAACGAACCCACCACTGCACCACCGCGCCCCCGGGCGGTGGGGGTGGGAGGGTGTGGACATCGGTCATGCTAGTGCCTGCATAGACCTTTTGTGAAAAATCGTCAGTCGTCGCTTGGGTCTAGACCTACATTTACATGTATATTGTTTGTTGCCATGCATGTTTGGGTGATTGAAACTGATCAACCCGCTTGGCTCAACATAGGTGGGCCTAGTAATTATTAGAAATGTAGGCCTGCCTAATTGTGCTCCACTTAAATGTAGTCCAATCATTGCAGATCCGTTCTTCAATTTCTGTCGTTAATCATCATAACAAAGTTAATAACAGCTCGTGAATGCATCTAATCATTTTGGATATAAATTAAACATATGATGTGCCCCCCCCCCCCCATTTAGTGCCACATAAATTGCAATTGCATGTATACTGCAGGTTTGAGTGCGCGGGTGTGTGAGAGAGAAAGAGGGAGCAAGAGAGCTATATAAGTATAAGCTATATGCAGCGAGAGCCATAAACATCGTTAGGCTTTATTGAAGCACTGAAAGATGTATCACAGACGCCCACTTTATAGTAGAGCTAAGAAAGGCCACCACATCGATCGTTCGTTCGCCCAAATTAGGAATCGTTCATTCATTTATAAAACAGAACCACACATTTGCTTTAATTACGATGGATGGTGAAAAAAGAGAGGCGGAGACAGAAAGACACAGAGACAGAGAGGCATAGTGGCAGTCTGACAGAGAGACAGAGTAAGAGATTCGTGAAGAGAGAGACAGTGTTCGTACGTGTTTGTGTGTTTTCGTGCATGCGTGTGTGTGCGCGCGCGCGTGTATGCGTGCGCGTGGAAGAGAGAGAGACACAGACAGACAGACAGACAGACAGACAGACAGACAGACAGACAGACAGACAGACAGAAAGAAAGAAAGAAAGAAAGATAGAGAAAGACAGAGAGAGACAGAGAGAAGAAGGCCTACTACATATTAGGCTACGCAGCACGAGCGTCTCATAGAGTTTCCTAGACCTGATGATAACCTCTTTTATTATTCAGATTTAAATAATTTTCAACGACATTGATCTCTTACAACTAGTTTTAAATTGCACCTTCTGACAGATCTACATTCAAGTGAATCCTATCGATCCTATTAGGAGACTATAGGCCTACATACTACATAGCCTATTCTACTATAGAGTACCGGTATCAATATAATTATTGGCACAAAATTTAATTTCTTTCAAAGCATGGAATGATCACTGATCAGATTGTTGTTGTAATGTATAGGCTAGGCTAAATTTATATGCAATATTTCAATCCAGTGTTAATTACTACACGTAGCTACGAAATGAATCATTGTTGCCTGCAGGCGGGCCTAATGCTTTTATCTGCATCAGAGAGGCCTACTTTTGCACTGTTAGGCTACATTTCCACGTTGGAGACTTAATAGGCTAAACTGAGCGACTGAAGTGGCAATTTTACCTCCCAGAATCTCGTAAATTGTCATCAGACGGATCACCAGTCTGCAATTTGAATTGATTGAGAACGGGAAATTGAATAAAGCGATGATGGGCGATTGGTGATTGAACGCCAGACTCGTGTGCTGGGAAAATAATAATAATATAATAGAATCAAGTCGAGTTTTAAACGAATTTAAAAATGGTTTTATTTTCCAGACTGTTCTAATATAGCAGTATATAAAATTTTCTTCAAGAGCTGTTCATTGTTCAATGCGGTTGATGCGAATGCACTCGTGAAGTTCGTGGTCTACACTTCGGTCACGTGACGGGAAGCTGAACAAAATTAATGTTCCGTCTGGTTCGGGTTTTTTTTACGTGCAGTTGTACACAAAATGTGCAGTTCTAAATGGATTTGTGCAGTTGTAGAAGCACTTCTGTACAGTTAAAACTAGCAAAAAGCTCATTGACATCCGATTGGAAGTAATTTACCATGGAGGATGGGAAAGGAAAGAATGGGTTGTGCAGTTTTAAAAATTCCTTAAAAACAACGCTGGACTCTGGTTCCATGCAATATTATTGCTCAGCTGCTGAAAGTGCAGCCGTCCTCGATCAAAGTATACGTGGTCAACGATACACGTGCAACTGCTGCCGCCGCGTGCTCTTTAGTCTGCTACGTGACTCGGATGGCTTTCGTCTTTCGGTCGGTGCCGTTGATGAATTGACATGCACCGGCGTTTCCTATACGTGGGTTTAAAACGGATAAACGTGTTCTAACAGCGCACGATCTGGCGGCCGCTGTTTGTCAAACATTTCTGAGTTTTTCTCTGATCATTTAAATGAATATTCAGTACCATTTGGACGAATGCCATTGACTGTATACGCCTCTGTTCGTTGCTTGTTCTCCGTCTGTCCTATTGATAGGGCTGCCAACTCAATTGCCTGTGTCAATTAGACCTGGCTACAAAGTCAGTTTGATATGCCTTTAAAAATTTATCCTATTCACATCGCTGTATAGTATATATACATACAGCCCTCCGTAAAAAGCGAGTCAATCTTTCCATCCAAATTCTTTGTCAGGAACACCTCCCTCCGTCCACGGTTGGATGAGCACAGGTAAAGGTCCGCGAGAATACAAGAGCTTGGAAAATCTTTGGATATAATGTTTTAGACCAGGTGAATGATTCTATGAATCAAACCACCAGCACTGGTCCAGCAGGAGTCTGCAGGACGGCTAGGCTAGCTAGTCTGCATACAGAATGCAGTTCATATTCATTGATCATCAGTCAACAAAAGTTTTCTCAATCGCTACTGATATATATATTTTATATATCATATATATAGTCTATATATATTCCTACAATTGTATGTTCTGTCATGTTTTTCTTTTATATTTTACATGAATTATGGGTGGCAGTATTAGCGGGATTTTTCATCCCTTCTGGGTCTCCCCTTCTTCGCCAAATTATGTTAATGTGTTTATTCAATGCCATAATTATATCATGTTTGTTTGTTGTTTTGGTTGAGAAAATAAATAAATAAATAAAATAATAAAATATATATATAGCTTATTTAAGAGACAATAACGCGCACGCCAACAAATAACTCCGCCACTGGTTGCACTCTGCCACGACTGCCAGTGCCAGTCCCAAGCCTGGATAAAGGAGGAGGGCGTCGCTAATGGTCTTTGTTACCACACAGTAGCGTTAAACTGCAAATACCACCACGCCAACAAATTCATGTAGAAGTAATCGTTGCATTTCTCTGGCATAATTCTGACCATTAGGTTTAGACCATAATAGATATTTCAACATCCATCGGTGTTGGCTATACCCCGGTACTATTTATTATTACTGTTATTAGCACATGGGTGTAAGTTTGTCTCAAATGGTGGGTGACCAATGACCATACGTCGATGCTGGTGAGTGATACCAGTGGTGACTATGATTTCTTTACAGCTCTGCTCATTAGGGTAGAGAGGGCAAAACGCCTCCTCCCTGCTCCATTCCCCCGTGTGCTATGTAGTGAACAGTTTGACTGTTCCGGGGCCTTTTAGTTGTTATACATAATCGTCAGCAATTTGTGTTTTGATGGCTTGTCTACATGTATTTTTTTAAATAGAAATTTATTTTTGTGCTTCTTTGAAAGAGTTTGCTGTTACTTCTGTATCGATCATTAACGATGCCATTTGTCAAATTTTCTGGGGGTGTCATTAATGTCATTCTAGTTGTACAAATACATAGGTCTACAGTAAATTATACACATTGTAATGTGATAGTATAATATATTACAACAGTAAATACTGACATTATAATAATAAAATTGTAGTTAATATCACGATATAGTATACCAGCTCATGTAATACAATAATGTAGACAGCACCCGCGAAGTAATAACATTTTGTCAAATTTTTCTGGGAGGGAAATGAAATTCCTGGGGGACTTACCCCCCCCCACAGGAGACGTCTAGAGTAAACACTGCTCGACATGTATATCTGACCAACAGAGAAAGCTGATTCTGCTATACTATCGCCCTCTAGCGAACTTCAAAATGGTCTCCGTTAAGTTAGCCTGGATGCATCTTTTCAGTATCAGTCTGTCTTTTCAGCCTATCTTTTCAGCATCAGCCTGTCTTTTCCAACATCAGGTTCTCTGTCCCCCTATCGGTAGGTTCGAATTTCTAATGACGCCACTCCATCCTTCGCTCTGCACCCTCCTTAAGTTTTTCGTATCCGTCCTCCATCATCCAGTCTAGCATCATCTGTCTTGGTCTTACTCTTGTTCTTTTCCCCTCCATAGGCTATTCCTTCGATCACTATTCGCAGCAGAGAATAATAGGTATAGACTAAGTCAATATTATCAAAGTAAGAAAGCCTACTGCAGTGAATGTGCCTACCAAGGTACTGAATTATTCCTGGGTTTCTATAATATTTCGTTGAGCCTGCCTTGTTCAGTTTTGACAGTATAATAAATTGTGCTTAGTGTAAGTAAACAGTGACTACGATGACGCTGCCTCTAATTATTTTAATTCTTCCTCAAATATCATTTGATGAGCAAATTAGTCAAATGACGAGAATGATGTTCTTTCATGACATGCATATCATGTGAACGTTGATCATATCAAACAACGTAATTAGTATCTGTGCATCTATATTCAGCGTTTGGAAATGACGATGAGAACGATAACAACCATATAACGTACATGTAGTTAACAAGCATTTGGGGGTTCTAGTCAATTTAGGTCCTAGTGGATTCTTTACGATACATAATATATATTTATTTATTTATATATTATATACGACTCATATAATATATATATATATATATATATATATATATATATATATATATATATAGTCTGTCGTGTTGTTATAGAGAAACCTACGCGGTTTAGTAGACCTATATAGGCCTATATATATAGTCTCTTTAGCTCCGTGATAGGCTATATATGTCTCTGTGTGTCACAGTACTGTAGGCTATATTTGTAAACCGAACTATTCAAGCTATCCTATATCCAGATTCTAATCAGGTTCCACCCAACTACCACCATCACCGACAACCACCGTAGCATCACGCGCTGTCTCCTCGGCTTGACCTCCCGGATTTTGACCTGGCACCGGAACGAAAAAGGCAGCTCTGGCTATTGCGGACTTGATCATTCGTCTTGATGTGATATAGCGCCGGTGAATAAGCTGGTCTCCCTGACGTGACATTACATTGTAGGTGCAAGCATGTGACTATTATGGAGCACCGTAATTAGTAGACTTTATGGCACGTTGGCAAATAGCGCAACGCTGACTGCAGTGACATAATATACAGCTATCGTAATCGTGTATCTGCAATAAATTAGACAATTACAGACAGAAATAGCATCATCAGATTCGTCACAGGATGTCAGCACCTTTGACACAGAAATACGGTGTTGATGTTTCACGTTCATAAGATTTCTAAAGCTGTTAAAGGCAGTTTCTGCCGCTTGTATAGGCTACGTAAACAAGTCCCAGTAACATAATACACTTAGGCTACTGTAGTATTATTATCTGATGGGTATACGTTGCAATGGTGAATGTTTATGAAATCTCCGTATTGTTTACACCAGCTGCAAGACCTGCTGGAGATCTGGAGCTCGCTCTTTCAAATGGAGGCCTCCTTAAACCTTTGCGCTATTTGGCATCTGATCGTTATACGAAGAATTACATGTTAAGACAACGTTGCATTTAGTCTGCAAGCACAACACAGACAACTGTTAATATCGCCTTTTGCACTTTCGCACCAAACTCGAATTTATCAAAGTTTTAGAACAAAACATGATATAATTCGTCTTTGAAAGATTGAGAGATAATTTGTTGGCTTTAAACCATTCATCAACAAGTTTTAATTCATCATTCATTTTTTGAACTAGTATGTCAATAGATTCATCTGACATGAACACATTGGTGTCGTCAGCGAACATGATGAAATGAAGCAGTGACGAAGAGTTCGAGACATCATTAACACAAAGTAAGGACTGAGTTGGGTGGAGGAGGTCCTCTTAGTCTCATTCAAATCGAGGTCAATGGTTGTCCTACATTAGTTCCGCTGATGTATTCAACAAAAGGGTTCTTGTCGAGACGATGATAGACGCGATGTATATGCACTCTTTTTTTATCTGCTGTTTTTTCCTAACCTAAATTATGTGCGCCAGCAGCTGCTACCTTCCATCTATTGGTCTCCCTCCATCCACGTCTCTCTCAGCCATCAATCCATCCATCCATACGTCCATCCATCCGTTCATCTATCTATCCATCCATCTATCCATCTACCCGTCCATTCTTCTATTCATTCATCCATCCATCTATCCATCTACCCTTCTACCCGTCCATTCTTCTATTCATTCATCCACCAATCCATTCGTCCGTCTGTTAGTCCATCCGTGCACCCATCCATCCATCCGTCCATCAATCAATCAGTCAACTCACTGGCCGGCCACACAAAGCCTGACTCCATTTCTCTTGGTTCTGTTGGGCTCCTTCCAGGCCTCAGTCCTCAGCTGGACGTCTTTAAAAAAGCAGGTGGACCTAGAGATAGACATCAGTCTACACGAATGACCATCAAGCTCTGCTCAACGACAATCATTGGATTTTGGCAACGTTCACTGGTTAGGGTCGTATTCACACAATTTCACAGCGCATGCACGTTAGTTACGCGTTCAATTGCTGTCCTTTAGAAGTCCATGTTCGAAGTAGAGTGGGAGAAGTAGAACGACGTGTCTCACTCGCACATCGTGGCCCCGACTCGCAAGCTATATAGCTTTTGCCTCTCTCTCTCCTCTCTCCTCTCTCCTCTCTCTCCCCAGCCTCTGCAACAAGTTGCTCAGGCCGAGCCTGACAAGTCTAGATATAAATTACACGCCATTATACACTATATATAGATGCGTGCATGTATATGCATAAACACGTATATATATATATATATATATAGGCCTATATATACGTAGGCTACCGTCAGATACATGTGTTTAAATACGTGTACACCAGGCCTTTGAAAGATCATAGCCTGAAACGGTGGGATGTATGCTGCTGTGTGTACGTGTAGTATCAATGGTACAGAATATCAAATTGTGTGCAGCTACTTAGAAGGTCTGCATGACCTGATTTCTAATATCATAAGCCGCATAAACCGAATGCGATAAATCGTTATTCACAGTGTAGCGCACTGCAGTGACGAAAGCGTTTAACATCTTATCCAAGAGATGTGAAGCTGAATAGTTTTGCATCCTCTATCGTTAAAGGTAATTAACTCACGATATTGCATCGTGTTAACATTTTAAGCAATTATTGTGCTTCTGTTATGTGTTAACTGCACGAGTGAATTTAATCGTTCTGTAAATGTAATCGATTGGCTTTAGCAATGATATTGGACAAAAATTAAAATGCGGATCAATCGTGTCATACTAGTTTAATGGCTACTTGTTTAAAATGATCGCAGGAGAGGAGACTATACATAAAAGGATGAACTTGATGCAATTATAAGTTTAATAATTATATCAGAAAAGATTAAGCTACGATCATAACTATGCTAGTTCTTAGTAGGCCTGTGTATAGTTGTTCAACGTAAGACAATGAACCAACTTTTGGGTATACGTTCAAAAGAAATTGCCTGCTTTTCATTTAGATGCTCTAATCACGAAATATTTAAGGCCATAGTCCAGTCGGTAAGCGCGTGTGTTTGTTTTTATCTGTGGGAACGCCATTTAGCAGACATTGCGAACGATGATGATGGGCAAGGTGTTTGCTCAAACTAATACACGGTGAATGGGAGATAAGCATGCAGGTAATCAGTACGAAAGTATTATCAATAAAAGAAGAAAAGACATCATTGCCATATCACATTAGGCATATATCCAGTCTACGAAAAAAAAGCCGGAAGGTTCGAGGTCCGAATCCACCTCAAAGCCGCTGCGTAGGGACCTTAGGCAAGTCCTTCACTCGCAATTGCTCAGCGCTTGAGCGTGAAATTCCGATGCAGTGTCCGCTCTGCAGTCGGGAGCGCCTCTGAGCAGTGAGCTTGAAGGGGCGCTATAACAAGTGCACATACATACGTATGTATGTATGTATGTATGTATGTATGTATGTATGTATGTATGTATGTATGTATGTATGTAAGCTTATGCATGCATGCATGTATGTATGTATGTATGTATGTATGTGCACTTGTTATGTCTTCCGGCTTCAAGGCAACGACGCCACCACTACACCACCGCGCCCCACGTGTGTATGTATGTATGTGCGTGTATGTGTGTATGCATGTAGGTTATGACATGGAAAGATGCTGTTGAGATGGCGATGAACAGAGTGGAGTGGAGTAACTGCATTGCCCGATGTGCAGATCTGCACGGGAAAGACTAAGTCACTAAGGTCTAAGAGTCAAAGGTTTGTATGCATGAATGTATATATCTGTGTGTGCGCGTGTGTCTACGTATATTCTGGTGACATTCGTTATTTGATCGATATATTATGTACAGCAGATGTCGCTACTTATATCGATCGATGGTCACCGTATGTTCGGTTGATGTCGGTCGGTCTGTGTTGCTCGCAGTTCACTTCACGTCTCTGGTCTCTGTTTAAATTGACTGCAGACGAGAAGATACAAGGATACAATCATTGTGCACGAATCGATGTGACGTCCACAACCATCTACGCTCTGTACTGCTGACTTCTGCAGGGATGAATGAATGAATGAATGAATGAATAAATGAATGAATGAATGAATGAATAAATGAATGAATGAATGAATGAATTAATCAGTGAATCAGTGAATGAATGAATGAATTTTCCGTTTTGACTTACGAATGACTATCTAGACACGCATTGCCCCTCATAGATAGAAAGAGAGGGAGAGACAGACAGACAGACAGACAGACAGACAGACAGAGAAAGGAAGAAGATGAAAGAGGTAGTGAATGACTGAACCAATAAACAAGTGAATGGAGCGATTAATTGTGGGTGGGGTAAATATAAATACAGCTTGTATTTAATGATTTTAGTCTATTATTATTATATGCACATTATCTTCTGTTGTATTAGTGACAGACGTAATTATGCGTAGTCAATATATATATATATATATATAATATATATAGTATTATATATATTTACGTATATATATATTTACGTATATATATATGCAAGCTCGACATATACATCATCACTGATTGAAGCGGAAGTGACGTTGACACCATAATCGTCGACGGTAGCAAGCGTTCATTCGGTCATTAGTTAAACCACTGCAGTCACTTCGTCCTAACCACACACCCATCACCGGATCAACGGCTGCAATTTTCTCTGACGACCTCATAATTTCCTGTTCATATATACTCCTCGTTTTCTGTGCACTATAGGCATATAATTGACCGTGCACGCAGTAGGACAGGAGCAGACATTTAGACTGACATCGGCTGAAAAGAACGAGGGACGACAGCGACAAACGCGCATCAATGTTACGGAGGTTAACAACAATATTGAGTATACATGTGAGTATTATACTATCTGCGGATGGCAGGGTTGACTTTGTCAAGGGTTCCTAAATGATGCTATTTATCCAGACCTCTATGGCTCTACATGTATACGACGGAACAGGAAAGGGGAGTATATGGGGAAGAGCATAAGGAAGGGGAAAAGGGGGAAGAAGAGGAGGATTGGGAAGAGAAGGAGAAGAGGAAGATGATGTTCTGAGTATGTTATTACGGTGCTTTTCATCTTCCACGAACCCGTTTGTTACAGTGTTCAATAGTAGATGAACAGTCCATTAAGATCACCTGGAGGGAAGTAGCCAATAGCCATCGATGGGTATTATGGGTATTGTTTTCCTTCTCTTCCAGTGTGCGGGATCTGGGTGTAGTACTTGATAGCTCACTTACCTTTACTGAGCATATTTCCAATCTGACACGCTCATCATATTTTCACTTAAGACGCCTCAGAGTCATTCGTCGCTCTGTCTCCTCCTCCATCTTCACTACCTTAGTTCATGCTTTCATATGTTCTCGTATTGACTATTGCAATTCTCTTCTCATTGGTCTTCCTAAAGTTCGTCTTTCACCGATTCAGTCAGTTCTCAACTCAGCTGCTAGATTAATTGCCCGCCTTCCCAAGTACTCTCACACCTCTACCTTTATGTTTGATGAACTTCATTGGCTTCCTCTACGTGCTCGCACACAGTTCAAGATCCTCACTCTGATCCTAAAGTCTCAACGGGGTCTTGCCCCAAAATATCTGACTAACACCTTACTTTGTCCTCACTCAGCTTCCTCCCATCGTCCACTTCGCTCATCCAACAGACTTGACCTATTGGTTCCCCGGTCTAGAACTGCTATGGCTCAGTCTCGATCTTTTGTCTCAATTGGTCCTTCTCTCTGGAACTCTCTGTCTCCTTCTGTTCGCTCAACTCTTCTGTCTGTCAGTCTCTCCTCTGCTCTGTCTCTTCTCAAAACCTGCTTCTTCTCGCGGGGCCTTGCGCACTGGGAGCGCCTCTGAACGGTTTACCCTACTAGAGGCGCTTTATAAATGTTTAAATACAATACAATACAATACAATAAATGCTAGCGATTTCATTTTCATGGCCACTGTCAAGGATGGCGGATGGTCAGTCCTCTGCCTCGCCGTTTAATCTTCCCACCTACGACAGAGAACAGTCGATGTGCTCATTGTGGGTTAATTGGCTTGAGGTGTAGATGGAGCAGAAATCTCGACCCACATTTATTCCCTCGAGGAATTTGGGGTTGATTAAGAAGTTCTTAAATGCTCCATGAACTATAGGCCTATCTATAGACCGTCTAACTAAAGTTTACTAAACAGATGCATATTTTAAAAAAGGAAGAGAGATATAGGATAACTTGTGTTGAGTAACATGTGAAATTACATGCACGCGACATGATACAATTTAATTGCAATTCAGAAGTAATGTTTCAACATCAAAAGCACATGATGGGACTAATGGCTCTAAATGTATAATTGCATATAATTAATTCTATTGCTAACACTTGACATTTTTCTCGTGTTGGTCGTTCATGTGGCTAATTCATTGTTCCGTTTGCAGCTCTTTGACTCAGGCAGTTACATTGCAAATACATTTTGAGAAATTCATGAGAAGAAGCGGCTGTCAATTATGTCAATTATGACTGTCCGAATTAAGCTTATTATGATGCCCCTAAAGTCATCGGTTTTAAGAAGGAGAGATTAGTCTTTTCTGTACGTATCATGTAGTACATTAATTATAGCATGCTGGAATTGCATTTGCAGGGCTTATTTACACCGGAAATGGTCGTTGCCAACAGTGATATTTTCATTAACGATAAGTAAAATTAGAACTGAAAATATTGATTTCCGTTCAGTGTAACTTTAACTGTAACTGAAATTATTTTGAGAACGAAAACTGAAATAGAACTGAAATTAGGCACGGCGAACGAAAATTAAAATAAAAACGAAAATTAATTTTAGAACGGAAATTAATGAAAAAATTTGAAATTTTAGTTCATAGCCTTTCCTAAGTAGTTGAGTTTACATCTAAAAGGCGCAGGTACTTTCTGACTCTTAAAACTTTGGCATCTTTGGCTTGGCATGTGCTTCAGTGTGCAATTTATTAAGCCATTTTACATTTGTACCTTTCCTATAAGTTACTAATTTTCAACATCATGATAAGAATGTGGTTATGTGCAAATCACTTTGAATACCGGAGTGAAAATATTTCAATCCTGATAACTTTGTGCAGCTTGCTCACTGGGCTAAATTTAAAAAATCATGTATTGGATTGTTTAAATAGGCTTACTGGAATGAAACAGACAAATAGGCCTAGCCTAACCATGCAACGCTTGTAACCTAAAACGGACGTTTCTGGCTGTTTCTGGTAAACTTTTCAACAATTTAATTTGTCTTCTTCAGTGAATAAGCGCATACAGAACGCTAAGAAATATATTCAGGGTTGGCGCGAAACTTGCATGTGACTGATTCGAGTCAGCGGCTTCACCACAGAGACAGAACAAGCGCTGCATAAATGTGTAAAAGAAAGAAATGTTATGTGGTCTACCAATTCAATGGAATATGATAAAGGGAGTGTGATTGGCTATTGTCAACATGTTAGCGGATTGGTGCCATCCAGCAACTATTGCCAATAAAAAATTTCAGGCAATTATACAAACTAGATATGTAGTTCAAAATGCCTGGTTTTTGTAGTAAAAATTACGCATAATTATTATTGGAGGGATTCGAGGAAAGACGGCAAGTCTACGGCAGCACGGCCCCACTTGCAGAAGATGTTGAAGCTATAGCTCCGACTTTTCAAACTTGTAGAAGAAACAAATATTTTTTCTGGGTGAAGATTTCTAATAGGTGGGAGAAGAAACTGTCTGCTAATATCGCTGAAAATAGGAGGTTCTTTTTAAATGAAATGGCGTATTGATATTGAAAATGTTCGAACTTGGTTGAGGCCAACTTTAATTTGAGGCAAGTTCTAGGCCTATAAAGAAGTGAAACTGAAATTATTTATATGCAATAATTGAATTGAGAACTGAAATTATTCTAAAAACTGAATTAGAAGTATAACTGAAATTTTTTGAAGAATTGTAATTGAACTAGAACTGAAATTGAGGACGTCCGACCTGAAATAGAAGTAAAACGAAAATTATTTGCTGAAGTAAAATATCACTGGTTGCCAATAGTAACCAAGCGTTGGAAGAATACCACTTCGGGAACGCATAGAACTGGCCGACCCTGTTCAACCGTTATTTAATGTCCCGGATCAGCATAGGTTAAGTAAAAAAACTGCCCACATCCAAAATAGCTTCACAAAAATTATATGATGTTATTCACTGATATAAATTATAGGCCTATTAAATGCACATGCTCACACACGCACGCAGACACGCATCTGTGTCCTAGCAATGCTAATAGACGTCAACGGCATAAAAAGACCATGAGGTCATATATATGCATAACATTTTCGGCTGTTGGAGAGAAAAATTGTATTCATGAGAGCACTTCTCTGTCGCCTTTTAGGACATCCTACTTCCCATTCTCATTGAAATTGCTTGGGAATATAGAATGTGTGTGTGGAAGGATCACTCAATGACTCAACTGAAAACCGAAAAGACAGATCAGTCGTAAGAAATTTTGGACTTTTGAAAGGTCGGCCAAACCTCTACGACTACGAAAACATAAAAATTTTGGCAAACGTTTAGATGCTCCAAATTCCTTTTTTGCTTTAATCGATACTGCAACGTTTCTCAACATGTGTTCTGGGCTTTGCGATGGCAACACAAGGGTTCCGTAGAAAATTTCTGTTCAGTTTATTTCTAATCTATAGAAGATTATTCAGTTTCATTCAGTTATTCATTTCTGCGTCATGCAGAATAGTTAAACCTATATTGGGACAGTGTATATATACCTGAATGTTATGACTCATGGGCCCCAGTGGATACTTTTGCAGGGGGCAAAACACACCAAAGAAGACCAAATAATTTAAGACAGAGCTTGAAAATACTTTGCAGGAAATTGAAAAATGAGTATTTTTTAGAGGTTTCCAGATGCAAATTTCTCAATTTCACGTTGTGTGTCATCAGTTTCATTAGTGTTTTAATGCGAAATATTTATTTAAACCAGAAAGTTTAAACCAGAAAGTAGTAGTGAAAAATTGGTGTCGATTGTCCAGTGCCAAGTGCCCCCTCTTGCCCCTACGTGCGAGCGCCCATGTTGAAATGGTTTTTATTAGGTCGGGTTCTCTCAGAATTTCAGATCAAAAACAGTTCCGTAGATAAAAAGGATTTGGATGTACCTACTACTCCACTGGATCCCATCCGACATCCGCCCTCTCCCCATTCTCATGAACCTGCCGACGCCATTGTCAGTTAAATGCAGTTATTATGGTCGGAGCTGATTACCTCAATGCCTCTGACTGTGTGTGTGTGTGTCCTCTGGGTTTTAGGTGAACCACCGATCAACTGCGTTTCAGCTGCTGGTGCTGGTGGTGGTGCTGGTAGTAGTCGTTGATGGCAGTGGTGGGTGGGGGATGTCATTTCGAATCGGCGACAATCTTCCTCCCCGCCAGACATCGATGCTGCTACTGATGCCTATGTGGCTGGTGGCATCTGCTACTGCTGCTACTGCTGCTGCTACTGCTGTTGCATCTGCTTCCCGCTATTATCTGCTTCCTTCGACCTTATAACGAGCCACGGAGAGAAGATCGACCGTGATTAGGAGGAGGTCACATAGGGTGGAATATCAACTGATGGATGATGATGATGTGTCGGTCGATGGATGGATTGATGGATGGAAGAAGGACTTACGGAAAGATCGAGAAGACTTGTACAGCTGCATGCAATCCTTGTAGCATTTACTGAGTTCAACGTTGCATCTGCAGAGTTGATTGGGTGTTGGGATGGAGATGAAGAAGAGGAGGATGGCCGTTCTCCTCAGCAACCCATCATATCCAATGTGGATCATTTGGCGGTGGAATTCTCCAGTGGCTCTCTGTCTGATTTCCATCTGTCTACAGTTCTTCCTGTTTCGAACAGCGTGTGGTGATGGAGAAGGGTTGGCATCCTTCTCAACTGCTGCTGCTGCTGCTGTTGTTGTGACCACAAAGGCGCCGACAAGCGTGAAGTACCTGCCCGAAGGAGATCAACGAGTACACAGCAGTCTTTCGTCTCCCATTTGTCAGCTGCGAGGAAAGTGCGGCCAGGAGGCCAGTACAGCGTCCTTCAATCGCAATTGCTTCTGCGACGCTTCATGCGCCTACTACGACGACTGCTGCGCGGACCATCAGCAGCCGTTGGGTGGCGCCACTGCGGCGGCGGCGTTTGACTACCTGCCGCGCGGTGTCGCCACCTGTCAACGAGTGGACGACATACTGACCGGATATCCGATCGAGGTCTACAAGTTGTCCAGATGTCCGAAGGACTTCGCCGACCGACAGGTGCGCAGTCAGTGCGAGAACAGCGTCAGTCCGGCCACGAGCAACCGGTTCTTTCTGCTTCCGGTCACCGGAAACGCGTCACTCGTTCTCTACCGGAACATCTACTGCGCCATTTGCGCCGGTGAGCGTCATCCGGTCTTCTGGTTGGCTAAGCTGCGCTGCGGCGATCACCTGCGCCTCAACCGAACCAGCGACCTCCGTTCGTTCATCCACGCTGCCTGTCCCGTCGACTTCGCCCCCGTGCGCGAGTGGGGTGGGCTGCCGGGTGACCCCCGGCGATGCCGCAGCCACATCGGAAGATGCGACCGCGACTGGAGGGACGAAGCGACGAGACAGAGATGTCGTCAGGAGACGAACTACGTGTATGCGGGAAATCGCGCATTCCGCAACAAGCACTGCGCTCAGTGCAACTACGTCAACGAGACGTACCTGCGATGCGATGATGCAAAGTCCGCCCCAACGGACGTAGGAGGGGCTGGTGGTGGTGGTGGTGCTGGGGCAGGGGACGCCTTCTTCGAGGGGTCGGCCCCGTTCGTCGTCACCCTCGACTTCAACAGAAGAGGCGCCGTCGTCACGGAATCGAAAACCGGAAGTGGCTACGTGGCTGAGACCCAGATGGAATTTCCCGCCTGTCCGTCGACTGGTGACGTCTACGATCCGTTCGCTGACGTCTGCCGACAGGTCACGTGCTCACCGGATATGGAATTTCTGGGCGGAAGGTGTGTGCCCATGGCAACGCTGCAGAATGACGTAGAGACTGATGATGACGCAATCGAGTCACGTGACAATGAGCTGCGACGTTCTTCGACTGACGATGATGACAACGACTACGACGACGACAACAAAGACAACAACACCGACCTGACATCATCATCATCGTCACCACTGGAGTCAGGCACTTCCGTTACTATGGAGACAATCGGAAAGTCGCCTTTCAAACCGATGAGTATAAGGTTCGTTCTTTTCCAGATGACTTCGATGCAACGCCTGTTGTCCATCATGGGAACGTTGTTCTGTCTGTTGTCTCTCGTTGTCTACGTTGTCCTCTACTACCTGTTCTCGGCGCTGAGGTCGGACGACGGCGCCAACAGATACGTCGTCTGCTACAGCGTCTGCCTCATCGTCGCCCATCTCCTCTTCCTCTTCGTCGTCCTACCCACCGACAACTTCCCTGGTCCCCTCGCCTGCTTCGGTCTGTCCGTCGTCATCCAGTACGCATACATGACAGCCTACTTCTGGCTGAGCGTCATGTCCATCGACGTCTTCTGCCGCCTGACCTCTGACCATCCTCAGCAGCAGACGACCCAGGACCAGCAGCAGCAGCAGCAGCAGCAGCAGCGATGCGTCTGCTTCACGCTCTTCTCTCTCTACGCTTGGCTGATTCCAGCGGCAGCGATGGGTGGGTCGGTTGCAATTGCGGTGCTGAGACTGGACGGATGGGACCAACTGTACCCCGGAGGACAAACGACCAAAGGAGGGTGCTTTGTGCTCGGCCTCAGCCAGCTCCTCCTCTTCATTCTTCCAATCAGCCTAGTCACCGCGACGAACATCACCATGTACGTCATCGTGACGTGTCGACTCTGCGTCGAGTCGCGACCAATCAGGAAGAACCCGGAGCAGCTGCGGCAGACGGCCAAAGACAAGAAGCGATTCGTCATCTGCGTGCAGCTGACGGTCGTCATGGCAACGACCTGGGTGATGGCACTGGCCGCCTACCTGACGGGGCTGTCTCTGCTCTGGTACCTGTTCATCGCCTTCGATACCCTCCAGGGTCTGAGCGTCTGCGTGGCGTTCGTCTGGAAGCCCAAGGTCTGGCATCTGTTCAACGGCAAGACATTGACCATCACCAAACACAGTCGCCGCCAACAACAACAGCAGCAGCAGCAGCAGGAGACGTTAGATGGCGTCGATGGCTCCATGATCGAACCGTTCGTTGTGGGTACTCCACCGGAATGCAGTCCCAGAAATAGTGACAGTAGTCGACTCGATTCGATTCTAAGAGAAACGAGTATCTGATTTAGGAGCGCCGTCGATCGTTGGTTTTTTTTATCAATTATTAAGGCACTGTAGAAGTCGTAGAATTCATGGATGTATAATATAATTATTATATACAGTGTCAACTGTACATTGGTAGATGATCGAAATTATTCCATATTTATCAGGTTTATTACCATGGCTTTCTATCGAAGCAAGATCTTTCTTCCTGACAGTATGGGCAAACTCTGCAACCATTCAAGGCCCTGTTGGCGTTAGTTTCGGTCTGCACGAAAGCCGCACCCACTCTGGAAAACATCGTCTTTTTGGATCTGTCGTTTTGAAAGTATGCCGCCAATCCTTCTTATATATAGCTCTGACAACCCTAACCCTAAGCTAAGTTCTCTTCTAGCTTTGGTACCCGTAAGCGAATTCGTAGACCATACAGTGATACGAGTACGAAGCCCTGTCTTACCGTAAACTCATTGAAATCTATTATTAGGTGAACCAATGACCCAATTATACTGGCGCGTTGCAGAGCAAAGAAAGGTTCATTTAAGAGTAAGTAAGTTCGCAAGCTTTTAACTGATAACGCGTATACTTTGGCAAAAGTAGTGGAGAGCGGAAAATTCTGTATGACTGTTAAGTATCTAATGACGACACTAATCCTAACACTAACCCTAACCGACCCTAACCTTAACCCTAACCCAAACCTTATCCTACTCGAACACACGAAGGTCTCCGATGCTCAAAATTTAATAATAAAGAAGGCGAAAGTTAGGTATAATTACCTGTGCAAAGCGTTCGTCCATACATGAGGTCATTTTGTGAGAAAGTCTAGCCTAATAGCCAAACGAGAAACGTTTTATATTGCAATTCGTCCAAAATCGTTTTACCTTCCGCACATGTTGAGTTGTTGACACTTTAAGAAAGGGATGGTGACTTTGGTGAGACAGCGTAAGTTGATTTGTTGGGGTAAAAATAGATTCTAAAATCTGTATGAGTTTTACAGGCAAGTTTAACAGGGAAGTGAAGGCTTCGTACTCGTATCACTGTATGGTCTACGAACTCGCTACCCGTAAACGTCAGTGTATAGGCTACCTCTAACAGCCATGTTTCACATCAGCGCTTTTGAGAGGTCCATAAAGGGCGCTATGCAAGAGCCCAGATACATGCACACATCATACAATCATGCATACATACATACATACATACATACATACATGCATGCATGCATACATACATACATCCATGCATACATACATACATACATACATACATACATACATACATACATACATAGTACATACATACAATGTCATACATACATACATACATACATACACACATACATACATACATACATATATGCATACATACATACATACATACATACATACATACATACATACATAGTACATACATACAATGTCATACATACATACATACATACATACATACATACATACATACATACATGCATACATGCATACATGCATACATACATACTTACATACATACATACATTCACACATACATGCATGCATACATACATACATATATACATACATACACACATACATACACACATACAAGCACACATACATACACACATACACACACATAAATACATGGACAATTGTACATTATTACATACATTAGACATACATGTTTGCATAGATGATGCAACTGGCCTATGTATGTAACTGGCCTAGTTAGCTACACCGGTAAGCGGGAGCTGCATTCGTCTGTTGGTTGCAACGGACTGCGGTTCAAGCCCCGGGCTGGGAGTTGACATTTAGAGATTTAGATATCTCGGGCTAGCACGTGTGGGACGCAGGGCGCAAGCTGCTGCGGAGCGACCTTGGGCAAGTTGCTTACCCATCATTGTCTGTGGGGAAGGCAACGGGAAACCACCTCACTCATCTCATCCCCAGGGGCGTATGCCAATGAACCTGCCTTCGGGCAGAGCACCATCATCATCATCATCATCATAGATGATGCATCAGCGGTCATTTGGCAGTTCATTATATGCTAATAATGTGATTATTGCTCAGTAAGTAGATAATAATATATAGTTTGAGAAGAATTTAGTTGTTTTTTATTGCGAAAGGTCGTCTTTACTTCGTCAAAGTGAGTTCGTCTTGGCACAATATCAGACTTCAACCACCGTGTTCTGTGTTTCAATCATTATAGGAATATAGGTGCATCGTTTGAAATCAGAATAATATGCTGCTGAACTATAATATTATGAAGGGGTCGAGAGTTCTTCCGTTTCACGGTTTGCAGGATACTGTGATCGCATTTAACCAGCAGATCATTCCATTGTGACATTTTCTGTTGTATAGTAAGCACGACTCAGTCCATACATCGAGAATTCGTGACGTGAGGTTTTAATATTCGCAAATATTCGTAAATGTTGATTTTTTAATATTCGTAAATATTCGTTATAACGAATAAAAGTGAACCATCGAAACCGAAATCTTACCCGGTAAAGCAGATTAAGTTTCTATGATTATGTCTCTGTGACGTTCACTCCCAATCAGGGCACGGATGAATTTAAACCTGCAATGCGCGTAATACGCTGAACACGGGATATATTTTGCTTGTGATTTTGCACTGTTATGTTTTGCCTGCATTGGCATTTTCATTTCGAAATTAGTCATATAAATGGCGATGAAATCAAAGACTGGAATTCATCAAAGTCTCTCGATCGTTAATAAGCTAATGGTCGATTCAATTCGCTGAGGACAGCCACACAGAATCGCACGAGAACCCACGACAATGCTGCTTAGTGATTCAACAAAAAGCCTGTATGTCTGTAGGTCGTAGAGTGAACTGAAGGACATAACGAGATAGAAGTGATTGAAAGTAATAGGATGTGCGCTTTGTAAGGGTTCTATAGGCCAGACAGGCTACTTTAAATCTTATTTGAGTTCCTCACGGAGCCCACGCAGTTGTTAAAGCAGGATAGGGATGAGTTTGTATGAGAAGACGAGTGCACGGTTTCACGATAAACAGAAAATATTGAATGTGTGGAGGTTTTGACGAATTCTAGTAACTTATAGCTATTATGGAAAAATTGCTGGGATCAGACGTTGATTTGTGTGGACTTGAGGTGTGCAGTGAAGGCTTTACTATGGCGTCCCATGAAAGACTGGGGGTTGAATGGTTGAACCCCTCAAACCCAAGCAATGCTCACTCTGGTGATTTCAAGATCTGAGATACCTGAAAAGTTGAGTTGGACCAATCGAGTGCAGATGAGAAAGTATAATATATAGTCTTTGATAAGAGAGAACCTTGCGCTCTGACGTATGTGAAATAGAAACAAGATTTGTGAAGGATTTTTAATGTGATGTAGGCTAATGTAGCGTAATCTAAATTATCTAACCTAACGAGAAACTTCTGCAGCCATGATCATCGTCACAGGCATCATTGAGTTCAAGTTCCGTGCGTTGGAAAAGGGTTAACACGCGAAGATTACTATCGGGAGTTATTTTATCCAGATGTTGTCAAAGGCAGTATGCCCTCATACGTAGGCATAGGTCATATATCTATAGCCTACGGGCTGACCTGGCCTGACCTCCGTCTTAAATAAGTGCAGAACTCAGAACTGTGTATAAGATTTCATCCAAAATATTAAATTATGTATACAGGGTTGGCCCGTGTACGCATAAAATTATGGGCGCAAGAACCATCAGGCCATGCATAGCTGATGCAAATCTGCATTTCCCTTGTATTCAATATAGCTACTATAGGTGACCTGATGGAATGTAAAAATTACAGAACAATTGCACTAATGAGCCATGTAGGAAAAGTAATGATGAAGATACTAACATACAGATTGAGGGATCAACTCGAAGAACACTTTTCGGATGAACAAGCAGGATTCAGAAGAGATCGAAGTACCATACAACAAATACTGATGATAAGATTATTAGCAGAAAAAGCGAAAAGACACAACAGAGTGATATACAACTGCTTCATAGACTTCCAAAAAGCATTTGATTCGGTCAGACAGAGTATCATATGGGCAACACTTCGATCATATGGAGTTGGAAAACAACTGGTACAAATTCTACAAAATTCTGGCGAACAGTCACAGGCGGCAGTGAGGATAGACAGGGAACTAGGTGAATGGTTTAAAATCAGTATAGGCACCAAACAGGGAGATCCAGTCTCACCTATAGAATTCATTGGATACCTGGAACGAGTAATGGATGAAATACAAGACAACGGAACGGGAATATCTGTACAAGGAGAAACAATTAACAATTTAAGATTTGCTGATGATGTAGATCTCTTGGAGGAAAATTTTGAAGCACTACAACAAAATGTAGAACTACTGGACAGAGCAGGAAAACAGGCAAACTTGAAAATAAATATAGAAAAGACAAAAACAATGGCATTTGGAAAAGGAGAAATAGAAAGTAACATCAAAATTGGAGAAGAAATTATCGAAAATGTAAAGGAATTCGTCTACTTAGGGAGCCTCTTGACTTCAGATAACGACTGCACGAAGGAAATTAAAAGAAGAATCAGCAAAGCAAAAGGGATATTAGCAGGATTTAACAACATATGGAGGAGCAAATCAATGCCGCATACAACAAAGAAAAAGATATTAGAAACATGTGTATTCAGCACAGCGTTATATGCATGCGAAACCTGGACACTAAAAAAGGAAGACAAAAGGAGGATACTAGCGTTCGAAATGTATTGTTACAGAAGAATACTACAAATAAAGTGGACACAGAAAATAACTAACGTAGAAGTGCGAAGAAGACTTAACAGCAAATCAGATATGATAGAAACAATAATCAAAAGGAAATTACAACTATTCGGACACATCTGTAGAATGGGTGATGGTAGAAAGATAAAGCAGGTAATGATAGGAATCATGGAGGGAGCAGGGAGGAAGGGAAGACCATGCAGGGAATGGCTGCAGGACATAGAAGAGTGGTGTGGAATAAACATACAAGAGTTAACACATCGAGCAAAGGATCGGGAATTATGGAGAAGAGTAGTCAAGTGCGCAGTGGACACCTACGGGCTATCAGCCCATGGATCTTGAAGAAGAAGAAGAAGAAGACTATAGGCCTACGTATAAGCTGAATTCTGAAGCTTTTCATAGACTGATTATTAATGCTGCCATCGGACGAACGGTAGGGCTTCAGCGCATGTGTGTCTCACGCATGAATCATCCAATTGAGCTAGACTATAACGTGTGGAGTCTTTCTCAAAAATTGCTTAGCGGATTTGTATTAGACCGTGAAGTCTGGAAACAATTAAATTATTTAAGAACGATAATACAAAATTTAATAATGTAGTTGTGCACATACACACGTTACATAGACCTATAACAGATATATATTACATATAGATTACATGTATATATATATGCTCATAATATTTGGATACATGTACATTGTACAATTATTATACATGTGAGTATATAGGCCCATGACGTGACACCATGTACGCGCAGTTTATCGTTTGACTTAAGAGACTCTTTGAATGAGCTCAAATTGACAAACTGTTGAAACAGATCGTTGCTTACAATAATTATTCTAAGGTTCTTGCCAGTAATGCCCACACAAAAACACATTTGCACACAACACAGCTGCAAAACGTTTCAATTAATAGAGCTTATTAAGCTTCCATTTTACACTATCGCTTAAATCTGTAAGCCTATATAATGTCCTTAAGTTTTAAGACATATTCGTGGAGCTTGTTATTGCCGGTGACACGAAACGGAGTATCCCCCCTGAAAGCTATCCGGGGGGATGAATTAATCTATCCCACCGGATGGAATTAGCCGGTCTATACTATCCGGGGGGATAAACCATTCTATCCCCTTTTTGGAAAAATGCGCATAAAAATTTTTTTTATGCTGTTATCAAAATTTAAAGTGATTCTAATTGTTTTAAGTGTCCTAAGCAATGCTCAGATAAAGGCAACTCAAATTTATTTAGTGACTCTGAGTGTTCTTAAGTGTTTTAAATGTTTTAAGTGCTCTAAAAACAGGGCAAAACAAATTATCTAGTAGGAATAAACATACCTGTTGGTGTCATTGTTCAAAACAAAGCAGATGAAAATTAATTGGCAAAAAAAATACACGCGGAGTCGGTTTTATCGACTTTTTTAAATTTGGGGGATACAATTAATACGGGGGATACTCTATTTCGTGACACCGGTGATCAATCACCTAGACATCATTCGATGACACAGGTTGGCCTAAGCTGTACGTGCTATCTAGTCTCTAGAGGTTTTTCTTCTTGTTTTGTGTAAATAGTAAATTTATGTGAATGCACTTACTGTCTTGCCTACTTAAGTTAGATTGTATATATTTATACATAATTATGATATTTAAAGTAATCAACTATATATAAAAAATTATACATAGCCTATAATTATATGATGTTGGAATCATAAAATTGAGGAAATGCTCAGTGCAACAGAAGAATCCAGGGCAGGAAATATCTGTAGTGTGAGAGAGAGAAGGAGAGAGAGAGAGAGAAAGAGAGAGAGAGAGAGAGAGAGAGAGAGAGAGAGAGAGAGAGAGTGTGTGTGTGTGTGTGTGTGTACAGTCCTGTATTCATACAATATCCACGCCGGTTACTCACTCAGCCGATAATTATAATCACATTCCATTGTAATGATTATATGATTAGCAGCATTTAGAACTTTTGAATGCCTTTGATGCGATTATGAGTTATAAATCTGTGGATCTCCTTCTGCGAATCCGCATGAAAATAGCATTCCATCTTGTCACGCGACCTGTTTATTTTACCACAGGCACGCTGCTCATCGTGATCGAAAGCGTAGACTCCATTAAACTTCTAAAGCGCCATTCGATTGCAAAGCGCAGGTCACTATAGTCTCTAATCATAACATGTGGAAGACGGCGTATAATTATGTGCATAGATCGCTGTCGACGATGCTGATTAATAACAGTTATCGTATTGATATAATTATCATAGTTTTAACCATGCACTAACGGCTGACCTCATGACGGTATGCAATATTAGCAGGGCTTTTTTAACGTGCAGTTGTACACAAGATGTGCAGTTCTAAATGGATTTGTGCAGTTGTAAAGCACTTCTGTCACAAGTTCTGTGCAGTTAAAACTAGCAGCCAAGGTCATTGTCCTCCGATTGGAAGTAATTTACCATGAAGGATGGGAAAAGAAGGAGTCGTGCAGTTCTAAAAATTCCTTAAAAACAGCCCTGAATATTAGCAGTCCAACGCCATGCTGAATTTCTAGAAAGAATGTTGGCTTACCATCCTGCATGTCATGTTGGACTTTCATTTACTAGAGTACTAGACTAAGCTTTGAAGCTCGTACATAATTTGTCTACCATATTGGCAAGACTATGTACACTTAGTGGATGTATTTAGCCAATGTATTCAGTTTGAAATGGGTATACGAACCTATTTATTGCTGTGTTAAGTACGTTATGTGTTATGTGTTATAATGATATGCACGGTGATATAATTATATAAAATAATTAAAGTAATATATTGAATACACATGCATTTTGAATGACTCGAAGCAATTTGATGCAGGCGGATTTAGTCTTCTGTTAGCACACAAGTCTGTTGCCATAGATATAATTTGAATCTTTAATTACAACAAAACAATTCAGATTTAAACGAAACTGCAGCTCACTCAAAGTTTTACATGTAATCATACTTTCGTATTTATCACATTTCACTGGATAGGCATTTATTGCTCTACCGATTGAACCTATCGTGCGGCTCAACTGTCATGGAGGACACTTTCATCCAGAATGGAATAGAAAAGTAACGGGATTGGGTCAGGCGTTGGTCTACCGGTATGTGGCATGGGCGCCCGCAGCATAGGTCAAGGGGGGTCGCGTGACCCCCCCTGGAAATCATGACAAAATATCAATAATGATACTTTCTGAAAAAACGTAGGTGGTAAAACGGGAAAGGATGCATTTGCAGCCACCCCGAATTTGGACAATAATTGTTTAAACAGTTGACCTATTTTGCGTACGCCGTACGGTGCTCAAATAATGACCACAACATGGTCACAGTTTCTGAACTGCATCCTGTAGCCTGTTGTATATACGATGTATACTGCAGGGTCACAGACCCACAATGTTGGTGGTGTCTGGCACTGTAATTAGATACGACTTGCAAGTCTTGCATGGGGTGTTTGGAGATATCTTGGGAAGAGGCCGGGGAGCTGGCGATGGACAGGGACGAATGGGGTGGAGGAGATGCATTGCCCGATATGCAGACTTCACAGGAAGGACTCAGCAGTAATAGGGCACTGTCCACCAAGCAAAGACCTCTGGATGATAAATGCTCAAACACATTCATGCTATTTCTATCCTCTAAATATATTTTCACACACACACACACCCACATATACACACACACACACACATATATATATATATATATATATATATATATATATATATAGTGAACAAGTCAGTTGTTTAAAGTTATATTTATACAATAATACTTGTATATAGACAGGTCTATAGCCCGTAACCTATATGAACCGTTTACAGCCGATGGGTACTGCAACCACCGTCTGGTTGAGGGAGAGGAGAATTGGGCCTATGCATTATAGCCCCATGCAGTTGGATCGCCTTTCGTTCCCTTAACACCCGGCGACCTGTAAGGTCGAATAAGGTGTTGAATGAGGATGCACATGTTGGACAAGCATGAGGGAGATCAAGGAGGTCTGGATAAATAACTTGAATATAGGAGTCCATGGGGAGATTCTTAAGACAGAGGCGAGATTCACACTATAAATAGGACTGACTGAGACAGATGAGGGGAGGTTAGTAAAATTGGGCCGCTGAAGACCGGATCATTAGCATAATTATAGTAGTGGCTTCTATCCCTATAAGGTCGGGGGCAATTTGAGCCAAGTGAGAAACGGGGAGGGATGAGAAACGAGCCAAACTCACGTCGGGAGGATAGGAGGAAGGCATTTATAAAAGTATTTTACTATTATGAAAATATATTACAAAAATATATAGAGTATAGGACTACAACACTGAGAAAAGAATTTGAAGTTAAACTTTAAGTAGGTCCACAGACTAGTCATTCTATTGTATTATAAATACAACTACAAAATTCTGTGGTAGTATTTAAAAACTATTGTTTAAAAACTATAGTGTTTAAAATAATTTCCATAACTGAATCAAACGTAGTTAGAAACAAATTAGAACAAGAAGAAAACATGTTTGATCATTCAACCACAGTGTCTTGCACATGTAGAAACTATTTTAACAAGCTGGTCAAATTTTGCCCCTGAATTTTCTCTGTGCCCTGGAAAAAGAAATGACGTCCCTGGTACTGTTAGTCAGTTATTAGTGCTATAGCTTTTTAACATGAATGTATATGCTGTATACATGAATAATATGTACCATAAATCAAGTCGGAAATTGTTGAAAGATTTTGTTCGTCGCATTGCAAAAAAACTCGTAAATAGTAGTAGCCTACGTTATACTGAGACAATGTAATTGTGTAAGCTGCTTATAGTTTTAATGACATTTTGTATCTTAACTCTTCTGGTCATGACTGACCCCCCCTGCAAAAAATCCTGCGGGCGCCCATGGTATGTGGTTACTTGTGGTATTGTGATGTGCACTGAAGACTTTACTCTGGGGTCCTATAAGAAATACTAAAGGTTAAACCTCAACCACCGGAAAATCTCACCATGCTTTCAGTGTTTCAAAGAATGGTATAGCCTACCAATCATCCCATAGCTGCATAGCACTTATGCCACTCATAACTATCACATAGAAAGGCGCATAAGTGAATAAAGACCATTAATGTTACCAGTCGATAAAAGCAGAATTGTTTCTAGGGTTTCTTCTAATCAAGTCAAAGACACAATAAACGCTTATTCAGCTTATTATAGGAAGCACAAACATAACCGAATTTCTATAATTATACTCAACAATTAAGAACCATTTTTTCCTCTAGATGAATGTTCTAGTATATGAGCAGTTTGTAGGATATAGTTATATGGTTCTGACGATAATTGTGTTATTTTCATGATTCATTTCTAGGGTGTCATTGACTGTGACATATTTTAAACACTATAGCTATGGCATTTAGAAATACGTTTCATTCTGAAAACATATTAAATACTTGTATTGTCCTACAGTGCCGCCTAATTGCACCTAACTATGATAACATTACACTAACAAGGAGTTCTGAATTAACAAAATCAGACAATTACATATAACTAACAAGCACTGACGGAGGCAATAACGGATTCGCTCATTTCTACATTACAATGCCTCGCCTCCATTGGCAAGCACGAGATGCTTCTGCGTCAGCTGGATCCCAGCCTCCGGTGAAGCTCTGGCTCCGTTGCCATGGTTGCGATTGTTGCTGTGGCAGGTGCTGGACGACTGCATGCACAGCTTGCGCGAGTTGTCCCAGGACAGACCTGCGGGACATCGCATGAAGTGCAGGATGTAGGCTCGAGACCTCGGATCCAGCAGACAGGCGATGAACTGTGTGCAGTCCGTTGGATTGTCGTAGTATCCGGTACGGAAGCATCGGATCGTTGTCGCTGCGAATGAATAAGACGACAATCTCTCTCTCATGCTCTGGGATCATCATCATACGGATCACATGACCTTCTTGGTCACTCGTGTTATTTCCAGTAGAAATCGACCCTTCCATTCATCACATGATAGCATTCACATAATTTATTTCGTTTATACAAATCAGGTGTTTCCAGTTGCCTCAAATTCAAATCCTATCCTGACAGTTTTTGCACTAATCGGTATTGTCCGATAGCACTTACATGTACATTTGCAAAGCGACATTAGGCCTACATTGTATATGATTGCACCATAACTCAAGTCAGCATTGTGGCGACTGTCAGTGGGTCAATCAATGAGCCACCAAGTCACCATGCATTCTTTCATTCATTGTATTCATGAATTCATTGAGTGAGTGAGTGAGTGAGTGAGTGTGAGAGTGAGTGAGTGTGAGAGTGAGTGATTATAACAATAACTGTATTATTATTGTTGTCGTCATAAATGCTTCGTTCTAAAGTGAGCAACATGATCATACGATTCATACCTGCTTTTGTTGTCGTTTGTTCGACTTGGATTGTCTTGGAAGAAAGTTCTTCCTCCTCGTTTTGCTGTTCTCGGACTCCAGTTCTTCTATCGGCTCCAATTCTTTCCAGGTTCTTAGCATCTTGCTCAGCTTGATTGAAGTCTTGCGCATCGTTTATATCCGCTTCTTTACCACTTCTCGCGTCTTCCACCTCTCCAGTTTTCTTACCTTCCAGCTCCATGTGATGTTGATGATACGGTCTTCCTTTCTCCAGTTCAGAATCTACACGGCCTCTCTCCAAATTCTTTTCCTTGCGTTCGAAATTTTTCGAATTAGTGAAGTGATTGAGTTCGGTATCATCTGGAGCCCTGTCTTGACCAACCCATAAAATGTCAGCGTCTCGGATGGCTAATCTCGCCCGCGCATCGAGTCCCTCTTGGTTCGGCTGTGGTCGATTTTGTTGCTTGCCGTCGAAGCTGCCAGCCCTGAAGAGCTGGTTTGAAGACGGGAACTCCTTACGACTAGACTCTGCGTTTTCCCTCAGTCTATTCGTAGACTCCCTTTGCCCTTCTTCCTTCGAATTCCTGTTGCGTCCTTCTTCAAGGCTAGACTTCGAGGATTCTGGTCTCTCAGTTGATTCGCTGGGTGGCTGTGGCGCCCGGTTGAAGCGCAGCTCAAGCAGTCGAGGTTCCGTCATCCGTTCGAGGTCCTCCTTGTCAAGTTCTTCATTGAAGATCTGGTTGTAGGGGTAATCTTCCGACAGATCTGGCTCAACGACGTCATCTGTGAATTCACTGTCTAGTTCCTCCTCATCTGTTGGGTTCTTCTCCTTAATTAGATCCCTCTCTTCTCCTGTCTTCAATTCCCTTCCATGGTCGTCGTTACGTCTCATCCCTTCAGCCACCTTCCTCGTCGTCGTCGTCGCTGGGCCATTGTCTTGCAGAGGCTGCCTGTCAGGTCCGTCCGCTTGGACGCTGTCCAGTTTCTGTCCATGATCCAGGTCATCTTCTAGGGCGTCTAAGACGGACGACACACGCTGAGGACTGGTCGTCACCGATCGATACATCGCCTGGTTGTATGGATAGTCGACCGACTCAAGACTCAGTATGTCAGCATCGTATGTAATCTGACTGATACCCTTTGATGGTCTGTGGTCTTCCGATTTCTTCTCAACTGCCTCCTCCTTCTTTGTCTGACGAGGAAGCGGAAGTGACCCATGTGACATCCTGTCGTCGTCGTCGTTGTCCCTTTTGTCCTGCAGGACATGGTTGAAGGCGATTGGTTCTTCGATGAGGACGTCATGGTCGTCTTGCTCTTTGAAGTGGTCGAGTGGTCTTTCATCGTCATGGTTCGTCAGGTTTCGACCTCCATCCTCGTTGGACCTCAGCCGAGGGACGACGTAGGGGTCCAAGGAGGGAGCGTCGGGTGCGGATTGACGATACTTGGCCTTACCAGCGAAAGACTCGAAGAATTCACTCTGTGGGTCCTGAGATGGACGAACCTGGTGCTTCGATGGTATCTGGCGGTCGAACGAAGGAGGAGGAGGAGGGGCCCCGTTGTTGCCATGAGCGTTGCCAAGTGGAGGAAGATGGCGCTGATGCTGTGAAGGAGACGGTTGAGATTGGAGGTCGAAGTGGACGTTGCAGAGGTCAGTGTTGCAGA
>OX457039.1:38334817-38337317 GCA_949752735.1 Lumbricus terrestris
CGACAAATGATTAATTATATTCAGCTCACGCTGGTTAATAATGACAACGATAGCAGCCATTATGGCAACAGTCATAATTGCAAAGACAATGACATGGACGACGACGATGATGATGATGAATGTGAAGACAACGACGTGCAGTTAATGATAACAACGACGACGTAGGCGTAGATGCTTCATGAGCGTGGCAGAAAGCATTTCCAGCCTGCAGATATATGCTGCCTTCTGCAGAACCGAGACACTGACTTGGCCAATGAGATATGTAATATCTCGCTTATATAGCGCTTTTGTATACCTAAATGGACTGTGACTGTGGTATATTATGCATGGCAAACATGAAGTCATAACCCAGGTCTCAGCAATTAAGAATGACAGTGAACATGGCGAATATCTGTTTTGTGCTCATTTGGCCGTCGATATCTAGATCAGGTGTAGTAGGAACATAGAAGGATATAGAGGGACATAGAGGGACATTATAGGGACATAGAGGGACATAAAAGTACATAATTATAGGGACATATAGGGACATGGAGGGACATAAAGTACATAGAGCTACATAGAGGGACACAGAGGGACGGTTGGTGATCACTGTCCTCCCCCCTCCTCCGTCGAATGCTAATTGCAGTTAGTGAGATGTAAAAATATTTCAATATCATTGTTTTACGTAAAAAATACTACCAAAAAGTATTTGTCCTCCCCTGTCGAATGCTAATTACAATTAGTATTTTAAGTAAAAATATAAATATCTGACCATAAAGGTGTTTAAAATACACGTACAAAATACTTAGATTGTTTTTAAAATGCTAGTATATTTTTGAATATTGCCCATCACTGATTAAGTGGGTGATGATGTGACTGGTGTCTGACCGTTATCTTCTCCCTGTCGGATGAAGCATTTGCCGGAGCATCGAGCCTTGAATACATTTCGTACGTCACTGACCAGTGACTCCGGCTGACATTGACTCATGTAACTGCTGCACGCATAACAGAGGATATCTAGGCAGAGACACACAAGGACAATGTACACATAGAAACGAAGAGGCTAAGATTGACGAACTCCGCCACTCTTGTCTGCAGCATATATCAGCATATAGTACCAGTCCAACGTCTAGGAAAAGAGGGAGGGTGACGTTAATGGGAATCATGAGACGTTATTAAACACTGAAAAACTATCTGCAAACGAATATCTTACGGGTGTAAGATGTAAAATGAGAATAATTATACTCATTCAGTGCGGCAGATTACCTCATCTCTGCTCTTAATGCTCCTTCTCTTCGAAAGGTCGTCTGTAAATGCGCTGTATCAGTGCTGTCATATGCGATCTAGCGTCTGTGCGTTTACGAGCATATATGCATATGTGTGTGTTTGTGTTTGTGTGTGTTTGTGTGTGTTTGTGTGTGTTTGTGTGTGTTCGTGTTTGCGTGTTTATAAATCGCGACAACGCGTTAGTTATCACTTTGAACTGGATAGGAAAGACATCACAAAATGGCATTAGGCATCTGACACTTGACATCAATTCAGCCACTCTTGAGGCAGAAACGAGCGCGAAGGTGATGACACGGAATGTCAAAGTATGATATTATACGTTGAGAGGGTTACGGTTCCACTGGCTTCCCAGCGCAAGAAGCTTTCCGGAAAGACGTTAGAAGAATTATGACGTCGTTGAATTAGTGATGACGTCAGGACGATCGCAAATGTCAAATGATGCGTAAAATCTCGCGAGTTGCAGTCGCCCATCTTCTGTGTTACCACTTTATCACGACCGATCAATTATGGATGATACTGCTAATGATACAGAATACTGCTGCTGCATGCTGCTGCTGCGTAGATATACATGTAGGCTACGCATGGATGATGAGTTCCTAGTATGCCACGACCTGTTTCTATACCGCTCTGTCGGCATAGACGCACTGCGTGGGTGTTGCGCCAACCGATACCTCTGTTCGCCAATCCAGAAGAGATTAAGTTCTCATTAGTTACCTCACGACCTGTTTAGTTGTGAACGTGGTCAATTTTTTGATAAATAGACGAATTGCATTTTCTTTCGGTAAAAAGAGAAACGACCATTAAAAATCATTCTTAACGGTAGCACGCAGACAGCTGCTAACTTCAAGTCACGTGGCCCTCACCCAGACCTGTCTGATGTGTAAATTGTTAAAGACACACCAAGAATAATATTTCATTTCGCATGAGACTATACACTGCAAAAACCTTTGTCTTCCATAGACTGGCGATTTGGGGCTAATATGACTCGATAGATGGCATAGGCTGCAATTAAGTCTAAAATAATTAATTAGCCTATGATTAATTCACATCGTATAGATTATAGAAGACAAAATCGTTAAGTGATTTTCATATCATGGAAACTCCTGATTTGTATGCATTGACATGTGTGGAACTTTGGACCCGCCGACGATTTTCGCATGCTAATAAATTCACGATTTTAGATTTAGGTTTGCAAACATTTCCTGAGCATGCTTGCGTTCACCAGGCCCCTCTT
>OX457039.1:38342317-38361070 GCA_949752735.1 Lumbricus terrestris
TTATAGCGTTGTGGTGTTGTGGACTTGTTTTTACTAGCACAGATTAAAAATATCTGGTTTAATATTTGTCAAATTTAAACGCAAATTATTTTAAGGCTATATTTGTCTTTGACAGGAAGAAAAGTTTTTAAACCAGTTCATACAGATATGACGTGCTGAAAGGAATAAAAAAATTTGAAGCTCGACCAGAAATTAATTGTTAGGCCAATATTATTCAGCTCTCCCCTATTTTGAGCTCTAGGCTATAGGCCAATATACGATGAGATTTCTGACTCACATTTAAAAACTATTTGTTTCAAAAATTATAATAACAATTATGCCTTAAAAAATTTGTTGCATGCACTAGGCCTATATAGTATGTGAGTCCAATTATATGCTGTGAAAGAAATAAAATAATGATGATGCTGTTATATGTTGCAACGTTAGCAATCTCTGCTAATCAAAGAAAGATGGACACAAAGTCCATAAACACAAAGTAAATTTATATTTCTGGAATTTTGCTGCCTAGGCCCTACTTCTAACCACCGCTTGGCGTAGACCTACCCCATGTGCAAAGTTGAGAACCCATGCGCTGTAGGCTACCCCTTCCCAAGATACAAATTTAGTATGAAATCTGCAGTGGCGTAGCCAGTTATTTTTTCATGGGGGGGGCAGTGGGGTGGCAGCTTAAAATGATGGGGTGGTTACCGTTGGCAATTAAAGCGCACATCGGCATCGGTATATTGCCATAGACAATGTATTTTTAGATTTTGGATGTATTACAGTATTGGACATAATACGCAAGCAAGCCTCACTAGCTTGTCTGTCCCACAGTGCACTATAGTGGCCTGTCCCACTTTCCCATCACCCACCCTATAAGAAGTTGTACAGGAAGTTGTATAAAAAATAAAATAAGTCAGAAATTATATAACATTGTTTAATTCTTTATCACTCGTAAGAGTAAAAAGTAGAACAAACGCAGGGATTGGGGGGGCAGCTGGGGGCAGCCCTTTCATTTGGGGGGCGGCTGCCCCCTTGCCCCCCCGTAGTTACGCCACTGGAAATCTGGTGAGAACTCTCTCACTCCCTACTCCATACTCACTCTTTACCATTTCGTCTCTCTCGCTGGTGAACTCCAAGATCTTTCCACTCACGGATAACTAAGTCAATTTTAAAAACAGCTCTTTCACAAAATTCTATCCAGATTCTTCCTATTGTATTCTTGCTGACCTCTCCTTTAAGTTTAAGCAAACATTTTTGGAGGGGTAAAGATACGGAGGTCCCTTCAATGCTATTTTGATAATAACAATGATTCCATTATAAGGTTTTGTGAGGCTGTTGGCATGCCATGCACTGCCTCGGAGCCATAACGACTTGTGGGAGAGAATTGATTCACGTTTCCTCCCCAAATTTAAAGTGGTATGGAATTCCTTCCCTTCCCTCCTTACGATTTAAGCCATGATTGTGGACAATGAACACGCTGTGGAGTGTGGACAGTGGAGTGTGGTCAGCATTGGCGCCATTGCGATGCTAATCATGAATAGTTTTTATTACGGTATGTTAAAAATGTAAAATGAACAACCCATTTATTCCGTGTTTTTCCCCCATTCTTTTTCAGTTGAGCAGAGGGAAGGTATCCCACTGCTGTTATTTAATTGATTCCAAAAATACTGCCATTTCTATCTGTTTTCTAATCTATTATCATTAATCATATAATAGTGAAGAATTTTTTCCTTTGGTAAATAGGCCCCAATAGCGGGATCACTCCCTTCAGGTAGCCTATTGCTCCCTACATTTCACAGTAATAACTGTACACTAAGCTATACCATTCGCAATCATTAACTGTAATTAATCACTTTGTGTACTATTATGAATGCATAATTGTTAACTGCAATTAATCGCTTTGTGTACTATTATGAATGCATAATTGTTTGTTTTATATTTTTGGGATCAATAAACAAGTTGAAGTTGAAGTAGACAGCCCAATGCTTTCATGTTTCTAAAAAATATTTCCTTGTCGGACCAAAAAGTGGTGGTGACTGTCACCACCACTTTTAAAAGTGGTGGTGACTGGACACCACCGTCACAATAGAACGTTACGCCTATGATTCCAGGTGACGACCACAGAGAAGTTTTATCTCTCGCTTCTCTTCCCCGGAGGCGGAGGAGGTGAAAATTTTATCTCAACTTCCAGGTGTCATACTTCGTGCGAGGTGGACGCCGGCGATTCAATAGCCAGCTGCCGATTATGACGGTTGCAAGGACTAAATTGTTGACATTGTCACACTTATCATCTTTGCTGTTTTGCTACATTTTGCAGCTTCAATTGCTGCACCATCGGCTGTGCACAGTGATCGACAACTTCTGATGTGTTACAAGTTGAAATCAGAGCTCTGGGCCACACCCTAAAGATTTAAACGATGTCAATGATATTTTACACGGTGTATTATTCATCTTATGTGACTATGTCACAGATTAGCGGGGTGAGAAGTATATTATTAAGTTCATTTGCCTCTGTTCAAACGGCTATATACAGTATGTATAGCCTATACTCTAATGTTGATCAGTCCCATGCATGCATGCATGAGCATACACAGCCAATTGGCATATATATATATATATATATATATATTATATATATATACATGTATATATATGTACTGCTTCTGTGTAAATGCAGAAGCAGGATTTGGAAATCGTGGCAGCTTTGTTGACACTGTATCTTCGTCTGTCGTTATGTCAACAGAAGGCGGGCACCGTATCGATTCTGATTTTGTTCAATCGAATCGAACACGGGCAGATATTCTTTGCTTCACGTAGATTGCACGAACGTATACCTGAGATTAATAGGCGACCAGACTGACAGACAGACAGACAGACAGTCAGACAGACAGACAGACAGCCATAGTCTCCTCAAGGGGCGGATACATAAATTTTCGAAGGGGACCAACATTTTTGGTCTTGGGTCTTAAAGAAATATCCGCTGTGGTCTTTGGTCGTAAAATCTTGGTTCTGAAAAAATGTTCGTCACCGTAAAATCTGATAAACATTTTTGAAGTCATTCGGTGGAAATTTTATAAAAAATATCGTTTAGTCCGCCAAAATTGTTGATGACTTTTTTAGTCGTTTGGTCGATATCTCGGGCAAAAAGTTACCATTTCCCTCAAAACCATACCATTTTGTCCGCCAAAATAACTGACGACCCTTTTTTAGTCATTCACTACATTTTCTCCCTTTTACTCTCTATCTTCTCTCTTCTCTCACCTTTTTACCCACTATATCAGTGATTCCCAACCTTTTTTGGCATGCGGCACACTAAGAAAGAACAAAAATTTTCGCGGCACACTTAGGCCTAATAATAATTACCTTTTTGTATCTATTTGTCACTATTATTTAATAATATTCTAATTTTAATGTTCTTATTGTCTAATAATACTCTAGTGAGTCTATAGTCAGTCAGCAGATGAAATAATATCGAAACGAGGCTCCAGAGACGACAATCATACCCGCATTTCATCGTCGATTCTAAGACCTCTTTTTACACTTGATTTCAGTTAAAGCTGAAATTCTAAATTCACGAAACCACGAAGATGCAAATGGCAGAAGAACTTTAATTGACTGCTCTTGAACTGATCTAAGGATAAGATTTCTGAATGGAAGGCTAAAACTCATCCAAACTCTTTTCGGAAAATGTTGACTGATAAAATTTGTCATTTCGTAAATCAATGAGCTGTTCTTCATATTCGGTTGTAAGATTTGTTGTTTCGCCGATTACAAATGATTGATTAAACAGTATAAATTGCAAGCGAAGGGAAGTAATGGTGCACTGCTGGTTGTAGGTCTATTATGTATTTAGTATTTCAAGCGCAATTTTCTTCTTTGGCTGAGATTCATTGACCATGGGAAAACAATCAAAACTTCATTTGGAGATCTTAACCTGCTATATACAGTGTGAGAGATTAAGATCAACTGACTTAAGTTTTGATATTGCAGTGCTGATGTTTTCGGATGTTTTGTTTGGAATCATTATTAATTAATAACATTTTAGATTTTTCTCGCGGCACACCTGCAAAAGTCTCGCGGCACACTAGTGTGCCGCGGCACACAGGTTGGGAATCACTGCACTATATTGTTGAAAGCCTAACGAACCTCATGGGGAGGGGCCTACAAAACTGATGGCGAGGCCACGTTCACTTTTCCCGGCAAAATAGCTGGTGAGAAATAAGGAATTTTCTAAATGGGGCCATGGCCGGATTTGCCCCCTAGATTAGCCCCTGGTCTCCTCCTCCTCTTTCTCATTCTCATCTCTCGTCCTCTTTCTTCTTCTCCTCCTCCTCCTCCTCCTCCATCATCATCTCTACTTCATCTTTCCGTAGTCTTGTACGCTCAACGATCTCAATAACTCTATCGACACCGATGGTCTGCCAAAAGCATTTTATATACATTATACATGAACGATTCTTAAAATGCAGTGCACGACAATGATATCGAGTCCTTGGTAGGTTCACCTTTGTTTCCATCCAGGGAGAGACTCGAGTTCCATTCGGACGCCTTTTCCCTTTTCGTTACAGTAATGGGCAGCGTAGCGTGAGATCATAAAGTGGCGAGAAATGGTCACGCTTCGGTGGAGTGCCATTGATTCGCCACGCTTGACAGGGACTTCTTGATAAGACGTAGTGGAAGGTCAGCCCAGCGTACAACTTCAGCCCTGCAGCTGCTAGTCACCGAACTCCGCGGCTGGTTGTTCTCTACCAGTGCCAGTCCCAAGCCTGGATAAAGGAGGAGGGCGAGTGGGGGACACTAATCATCTTTGATATGACAGTGTCGTTAAGCATGTAACAAGCAAGCTAGTCACCGAACTAATTCAGTTGGCTGAGTGGCATTTCAGATAGTTACACGTGTTCATTCATTCATTGTGGATATTTATATAGCGCCCCATAGAGGTTACTAATCAGGAGCGCTCCCGACTCTTTAAGGTTCCGATAAAATGCATCTGAGCAAACCCTATAGGCATAAGGCGTATAGATATAGTGCAAGCCCATTGCATACCATGCGGCCAACGGTTGTCATTAACAGAGAAAACAGGGCACAGTCTAAGAGCAGCACGTGCTCGGGGGAATGAAGAGTTCAACCTGAGATTGAGTGGAAGAACGGAGATCACAACTTATCTCAATGCAAGATGAAGATTGTGGTTCAGTCTGTGATTTGCTAAATCACTCTTCATTTGTTGATGCCATATATATTATAATTGTAGTAGCAGATAAATCTGTGTACGACGCGAAACTAAATGAATGGCAATCTCTGAGGGTGCGCAGCAATTTAGGTAGATCGAAAGAGCCAGAGAAAAGCAGCGACAAATAGAAGTACAAAGAGAGAGAGACAGACAGACAGACAGACAGAGATCCAATTACAGAATACTCAATTTATAATAGTCAGATACATCACATATTATTGAACGCTGAATTTCTTGTCCCATATGAATATATGCACAAATTTCTAACGCCGTTTGTGACGACCAGCTTAGCGGATTATACATGTATATTGGCTTGCATGCATAGCGGTAATTGCGGGGCCAATGGACAGGAGTAACACTACTGTAACAGGTCAGCCAAAGTGACCCACTGTATAAATTATATTGTTGTTTTGGCTCTACATATATGATAAGATCTAAAGATAATGTCGATGATCGCATGATGAACGAGCGATGTATGTTTAAACGAGTAGGCAATAATATAACGATGCAATGGTTGCAATGTGGATTATGTCAGGTGAATGTTTTGGAAACTGATGCAACATTTCGTTATGATCGTAACGAGATATAATAGTTCCAAACCATTTGCAGTTTTTGCAGATTTGCCTTTGCAGTAGCCTGAGACACGAGATAAGCAATGCTAAAATAAGACTTATCAGCAGTTTGCATCTCTGTCTGTGTTTCTGCGTATCTGTCTGTCTGTCTTCGTGCATGTCTGCCTGTCTGCTTACGTGTCTGTCTGTCTGTCTGTCTGCCTGCCTGCCTGGGGGCCTGCCTGCCTGCCTGCCTGCCTGCCTGCCTGCCTGCCTGCTAGTAGTTTATACAGCTGAAATGAAAACAGATCATGGAAATAATCTCAGCCGCATACCTGCTGATGCAGAGCCAAGAATAGCTGAACAAACTGATCTCGCGATGACTTAATAAACGGAACTAACAACAAAAGAATAAAACGTGCAAACAATGGCATCCACAAAGCAAACAATCAGAGCATGATTTAATAAATATTATTGCTGAGCGAAGAACGCTGCCACGTCGGTCCTAGAGCCCCCACCCCCCACCCCTACCCCACCCCCACCCCCGTCTGCTCCAGAATAGAAGACAACGAAGCCAAAGGCGCATTATACCTGTCGGATGCATGGAGCTCCAGCCTGACATGCTGCAGATTGGTTCGTCACAAGTAGCCTAGGATTTGCTCCATCTCTCTCTTTAACCGTCTGCGGGCGTCTGCTGCTTCTGCTGTGCCTAAGCTTGCCCTCTCGGCAGTCACTGCAGTATATGTCAGGTTTCCATTTCAAGCATTTTTAGGATGTTAGAGCACTGATAGCCTACTACATGTGGCCGACCGTCATTTTGAATCGATCAACCAATGATAAAACAATTGTCTGGCTTCCAATAATATTGAACAATGCGAATTCCTTCTGCGATCGGGAATTATCGGATTAGGTCGCCCTATAATGCAACAACGGGCAACCATGGTCTTTGTGGTCTTTGGAGTAGCCTCACCCCCTCCACGCCCAACGAGGGGGTCTGTGGCACTTTGTGCTGAACAAAACTGATGACTAATCCAATCAAATCTGATCTGGAAACTTTTACATTATGACGCCTCTTTGATGAAGCAAGGACATCACGTTGTATGTCAAAAGACGTCATCCCCCACGCTCTTCCGAAAATGGATTCTTCTTAGCTCCATGTGCTCGTACTGTAATAAAGAAGCACCAGACCTTCTCTGTGGTTGACCCAGTGGCCTGCGCGGAATGGCCTTCCTTTATAGCTACATGACTCTACACCCTGGAACTCTTCCACAATCCTTTCCCACTAAACTTAAAACTGTTCTTTTTGGGCGCGCTGGAGTCTGTGGATCGCGCTGAATAGCGTCCTTGGATGAAAAGAATGAATGAATGAATGAATGATCGAATGGATGAATGATCGAATGGATGAATGATCGAATGGATGAATGAATGAATGAATGAATAACGTACGGTCTGTATGCAAACACAAAGGTATAATTATCAATCGAGGAAGAAGAGGCAGCACAGTGATTCTCTGCCGCCAACATATATATATATACATATATATATATATATATATATATATATATATTACATACATATATTATATATATGTAATATATATATATTACATAGCCTACATATATTATATATGTAATATATAATATATATTACATAATATATACATTACATATACGTATATGCAGTGGCGTAGCCAAGGGGGTTTCGGGGATCAAAACCTCCCCATTGGGTCCGGAAAAAAGATTTTTTAAGGTTATTTTTCCATTTAAGTAAGAAAAAATAGCAAAAAACAGGGTTTCCGGCCATAAAACCCCCCATGAAAAATTCCTGGCTACGCCACTGCGTATATGAAATGCAAGTCGGTGAGCATAACCTTGAGCAGTGTCTGTCATAACGGACTATAGACTCTGAACATAGAGTCAATTGTGAGTCTCAGATAGGAATACAACTCATGTGTTGGATTACGCGCCACTGGCAACCATGCATGCGTGGTCCCTTTCCACAGAATAATAATATTGTTATTTGTGTTTGATTTCGCTGCAGAGAAGAAGTCGTTTATTAATTAACTCTGGACGTCATAAAGGCGATCAAAGAAACCTTTGAACAGAACCTCTGAAGAAGTAATAAGTTTATTACTCTCTCTCTCTGCCTCTAGTTTAGAGGCAGAGAGAGACACAGACAGACAGACAGATAGACGGACAGACAGACAGAAAAACTGACAGAGAATTATTTTTATTGATCATCATAAGAGCAGTGTTAAACATTTCCCGTTAAGTCATGCAAGTTAACATCAAAGCATTTGATTCAAAGGGTAAATCTTCAAAAAGCACTATGGTTCCGCTCTCTAGGCTACATGACACGTTTAGATCACCCAATTTGCATTACACGTTTGAAAACAAATTTCGATGGCAACATTGTATACCAATCATCATACATTATATCATCATACATTAGATCTATACTGGTCGTGAGCAGTCCCTTTCTATCAAGCAACTATGGGAAAAAGCAATAGACAGCAAACCATTAATGCATAAACAAGCAGTGCACATTTTCAGTACGGTGCATTCATATGTGCGCTCCGTTCCTTCTTAAGATATGGTTTTAATCTCCATTTAAACTGATTTAAGCCAAACAACCGGCAAACCAGTAAGTTCACTTGGCAAAGAATTCCAAAGCAAAGGTTCTCTAATCCTAATATTCATTCTGCTGTCCCACGGTACCTCCCACATCCTGCTGATGGTGCATATTATTTTTATGATCTATAGTGCAATGGCTATGTATTTCAGAGTTTCTACAAAAGCATGCAGTGGCTAAAATTCACAGGCATTAAGTTTGATCTCAATTTAAGCATGCATATCTCAGTTTACAGCTTATTTATGTGCATTCAACAGGTATACAGTATATAGTATAGACTACTCATTCAGTATACTCAGGCTAAGAACGCACGGTCGATTTGAAACTCTAGAAGATAGGATATGTAACATAGGTTATAAATAATCCGGTATTTCAGATGACATGATTCTGCGTAACTTCGAGACTAGCTAAGTAAGATAGGTTGACGCCCATAATTATGCCGTATTAAATAGGATACATGTCTATAGGAGTATATTAACGATTGATGCATAGACTATTCATAACAATATTTATGGGCATTTTCCTAGAACAGTGGAGTTCTATTTGAAACAACATAATGACATGGAAACCGAACTTATAGACATAGTTAGTATAATAGACGATACAAGAATACAACGAAGGTAGAAGAGGACAACCGTTGCTGCTCTATATCCACTGAAATAGAGAGACGTTGTCTTCCACGGAATCTAATCTCTGCGACGACGGAGGAGCAGGAGGAGGAGGAGGAGGAGCAGGAGGAGCAGGAGGAGGAGGAGGAGCAGGAGGAGCAGGAGCAGGAGGAGCAGGAGGAGCAGGAGGAGCAGGAGCAGGAGGAGCAGGAGGAGCAGGAGGAGCAGGAGGAGCAGGAGGAGCAGGAGGAGCAGGAGAAGCAGGAGGAGGATGAGGAAGAGGAGAAGAAGGAGGAGAAAGAGGAGGAGCAGGAGGAGGAGGAGCAGGAGGAGGAGCAGGAGGAGCAGGAGGAGGAGGAGGAAGAGGAGGAGGCGGAGGAGGAGGAGGAAGAGGAGGAGCAGGAGGAGCAGGAGGAGGAGCAAAAGGAGCAGGAGGAGAAGGAGGAAGAGGAGCAGGAGGAGCAGGAGGAGCAGGAGGAGCAGGAGGAGCAGGAGGAGGAGGAAGAGGAAGAGAAGGAGGAGGAGGAGGGGAGGGGAGGAGGAGGAGGAGGAGCAGGAGGAGCAGGAGGAGCAGGAGCAGGAGGAGGAGGAGCAGGAGGAGCAGGAGGAGCAGGAGGAGGAGGAGGAGCAGGAGCAGGAGGAGGAGGAGCAGGAGGAGCAGGAGGAGCAGGAGGAGGAGGAGGAGGAAGAGGAGGAGGAGGAAGAGGAGGAGGAGGAGCAGGAGGAGCAGGAGGAGCAGGAGGAGGATGAGCAGGAGGAGCAGAAGGAGCAGGAGCAGGAGGAGGAGGAGGAAGAGGAGGAGGAGGAGGAGGAGAAGGAGAAAAAGGTGAAAGAGGAGGGGAAGAAGAAAAAGAAGGAAGATGAGAAGAAAGAAAAAAGAGGGAAGAGGAGGAGAAAGAGAAAATGAAGAGTGGGAGGAATAGGAAAAAGTAGGAGGAGGAGCAGTATAGGAGGAAGAGGAGAAAGCGGAAGGAAGAAGATGAGAAGGAGGATAAAAACAAGGAAGAGGATGAGAAGGAGAAAAAGGAGAAGTGGGAGGAGGAGGAGGAGAAGAAGGAAGAGGGGTCGGATGCTGTCGTTCGTGACTTTGTCGTATTTTATTTTTCCTGTTCAGATTGACGTCTTCCAGCAAACGATTGTAATATCTGCAATCGACGACGACGACGACGACGACGACGAAGACGACGACGTCCAGCATCAGCCAACCCCCCCCCACACACCCCACCCCACCGTCACTGATTCCTGATCCAACAACTGATTCACGACGTCTAACTCCCATTACCATTGCCTCCCTACCTCTCTACTTCTCTTCCCTTCACCTCTCCCTGCATGCGTGCAAGCGTGTGTGTATGTGCACCTGCCTTTTCCTCTCTCTCTCTCTCTCTCTCTCTCTCTCTCTCTCTCTCTCTCTCTCTCTCTCTCTCTCTCTCTCTCTCTCTCTCTGTCTTTTATTCTCTTTATCTGTGCTTGTCCCCTATGCCTCCCGCTCCGCCTTCATCCGACGAGTGGCTGGCGAGGGTTTTGTTTAATCACGTTACCTGTCTGATGACGACGAGCTGCTGCAGTCATACCTGTAAATATGATCTCTGTCCTTCTCTGTCCTTCTACATGTATGTCTCTCTGCGTCTCTCTGTGTCTCTCTGCGTCTCTGTCCCTCTGTCTGTACTCATTAATGTCCGTCGTCGTCGTCGTCGTCGTCGTCGTCGTCTCACAGGTCACGTGATTTATCCGTTTACTTGCAGTGGGGGTGGGGTGGATGTGGGGTGGAAGTGGGGTGGGGTGAGGGTCGTCGTTTCTAGTGTGGCTGCATATCAAGCGATATATTTATTACTATAACACAGCGAATCACATGGACGACACGTTATGATGTCCATCTGCCCCTTTTGCTTCCCATGTGTCTCTGTCTCTCTTCTTGTCTACCTGCTGGTCTCTATCTTTATGCCTCTCCACATGTATGTCTCTGTCTCTCTTGTTCTCTGTCTGTATATCTGTATCTATCTCTCTCGCTCCATTATACCTCTCCACATGTATTATGTGTGCCTCTGTCTCTCTTATTCTCTAATTCTCTATATGACTCTCTCTCTCTACCTTTATGCCTCTCTGTGCCTCTGCCTCTCTTATACTCTACAGCTCTATATATCTTTCTATGTCTCTCTTATGCTCTACAGCTATCTATCTTTCTATGTCTCTCTATCTCTCTGTGTCTCTCTATCTCTCTGTGTCTCTCTTTGTCTCTCTATATCTCTGTCGTTCCTTCGCCTCAATCTTCTCAGTCCATCTCACCGATTATCTGTCTGCTTTAGTGTGCTGCGCATTAGTGCTGCGTGTCTGTGTTACTCTACCGACGCCTGCCTGTCCCGTCTGCCTGTCTGTCCTTCTCTCTCCAGTCTCCACCTCCTCCACCTCCTTCACCTCCCCTCCCAGCTCCTCTTCCACCCCCTCCTCCTCAATAATAATTACGATTGCCAGGTGCGAACGGTGTTAAAAACGCGGTGACGATATCAATGGGTCGAAAGCTGTCGAGCAAAGAATCGTCGCCTCACCTGATCATCGCCCACGATATTATTGCTCTCTTCACCACCACCACCAGCAGCAGACCAAAAGTCCGGAGGGGTGGCGGTGGTGAAGGAGTGGTGGTGGGGTGTGTATTGTCGCGGCCGTCGCCAACACCACCCCTCCATCACCACCACCACCACCACTACCACCACCACCATCACCACCGCTACCACCACCACCACTATCATCAGCCCAAGTGATTAAGGCTTTGTCGACGGCTGCAAACGACGGTTTCCGAGGAGGAGGAGGAGGAGGAGAAGGAGGAGGAGGAGGAGGAGGAGGAGAGGAGGAGGAGGAGGAGGAAGATGAGGAGGGGAGGCGAGCTGAAGGAGGATTAGAAGGAGAAGACTGAAAATGAGACGGAGGCGGAGGCGGCGGCAGAGTAGGGAGGGAGAGAGGGAGAGAGAGAGAGAGGGAGGGAGGGAGAGAAGGATGGAGAGAGGGAAGCAGGGTATACGAGGTCAGAAGGCGACGGCAATATCAGGCGAACAAACGAGGCGTTTGACCGGATGAATGGCATCGTAGCCTCAAGCACCGATGGAGGAGGCATCGGTTGCTGCTGAGGCTGCTGCTGCTGCTGCTGCTCTTCCGTCGGTGCTGGTGCTGGTGCTGGTGGTGATGATGATGATGATGAGTGAAAGCGAGGCGCCGATGAGACGACGTAAGATTGGTGATGGATGGACGGATGGACGGATAGGCATTTGATGCTAGTTCGCTCTGACCATGCAGGCAGCGGCGGTGGCGGCCATTGTTGTTCTTCGTCGGCGGCGGTGACGGTGTCCGAAGGGAGGACAACAACAGACGGTAATTGCAGAAGAAGAACAGTAAGAAGAAGAAGACGATTACACCAGCCGCGTAAGTCGATTTACTTTCCTTATTGCTTTCTCTCTTCTTCTTCTTCTTGTTCTTCTTCTTCTTCTTCTTCTTCTTCTTCTTCTTCTTGTTCTTCTTCTTCTTCTTCTTCTTCTTCTTCTTCTTCTTCTTCTTCTTCTTCTTCTTCTTCTTCTACATCTTCTTCTTCCTCTCCTTCTTCTTCTTCTTCTTCTTCTTCTACATCTCCTTCTTCCTCTCCTTCTCATTCTCCCCTCCTTCTCCCTTCTTTTCCTCCTCCTCCTCCTCCTCCTTCTTCTTCTTCTTCTTCTTCTTCCTTTTTCTTCATCATCATCATCTTCTCATCTTCCCTCTCTTTCAACTGTCTTCTTCCTCCTCCTCCTCCTCCTCCTCCTCCTCTATTCCTCCTCCTCCTCTATTCCTCCTCCTCCTCCTCTATTCCTCCTCCTCCTCCTCCTCCTCCTCCTCTATTCCTCCTCCTCCTCTTTCTTCTCTCTTTCCTTTCTCTGCGCCTCAACTCGTGACGTCTGCCATTTAATTCGAATTTCGAACGTTATTTTCTAATTATCTTCATATCTGTTAACATCTCTGTAATCGTATTCCTCTGTTCTTCTATCCTTTTGCTTGTCTGTCGCGTTGTCTTCTTCTGTTCCCCTCTTATCCTATTCAGTGTAATCATCTTTTTCTTCCATCTTCCCATTTTCATTCTCTTTCAATTCCTTGCGTTTTCCCATCGTTTGCTTGGAATTGCTTTACGCGCAATAAATAGTCATCAGAATATAAACGAAAGCGGTGCACAGAGCGCCGATGCACGCACGCAAGCAAGCAAAAACACAAGCGCTTAATTATATAGCACAAGCACATATGGTAGCAATGGTGGTAGCAATGGCGGTAGCAATGATAGCAATGGTGGTAGCAATGGTAGCAATGGTGGTAGCAATGGTGGTAGCAATGGTGGTTGGTGGTAGCAATGGTGGTAGCAATGGTAGCAATGGTGGTAGTAATAGTGGTAGCAATGGTGGTAGCAATGGTGGTAGCAATGGCGGATGCTTTGTCCTGGGATTCTGCAGCGAGTCCAACTCAGGCGCACGGTGAATTATAGCGAAGCTAAGAGTGGTTAGGACTTGGTTACAGGACTTTTAGGATGTGCAACCGTATGTGGATAACATTGCTATTGTTTTTTGACCAATTCAGCCCAACATGTCTCCAGGGCATAGGTTCCTTTAGACAGCTATCTACATGTAGCATAATACTAGCATTGTAGCCCGATCCGGACCTCTTTTCGACTACTCTTACTGACACCCCTTTTGACTCAACGCAGCGCTCGTGAATAGGCTGACGCCCCGCGCTTGGCTTTCGGGTGTCGCTTTAGAAGTTTGGTGATAATGACTATGCAATTACGATTACGACGATTATGATGTAGAAGATGAGACATTCTCTTTAGTTATTTGTGCGTTTCAGAAAATGCCGCATGCTTTCATTCAATACCGCACATGATTGTGTGTATTACTCTTGTGAGTGTTTTTTATCAATTGATGGATTTATTGCATGCTGTATACAATGCCTTCTATGTGGACCTCCTATTGGATCGCTGTTGGTCACTGAATGCTGCCTTCAGCTGAGCTCATAGTTTATAACTGGTAGAATTAGAAAATTAGAAACCGTCTCTCACTGCATGTTTTGTGCGTTTATCGGCATCCTGAATGGTCAGCGATTATTTGGTATACGGACATATACTCGAACATCGAGTGGTGGAAATTGAGAACGCGTAAGGTGCCCGCACCCGCCATCCGTCATTGCCAAAGCTAAGTCTAAGAAGCTCCTTGTAGCGTCTATAGGTCTTGCAGCGATCGAGGTCTGGGACTGAGCCACAGAAGTCGACGCAATTTAAGGTCTTTGATGTCAATGGAGAAGAGTTTGGGCTCTTGTTCATCTAAAAATCTTTAAAAATGAGATAATAGGATTCGAACTTTAAAGGATTCGGTATTTTAGCAATCGCCTCCAGAGTGATTATTGTAGTAGGCTATAGGCCGATGTGGAGACACTTTTCTAATTATTTTAGTGGATGCAGCGTGTAAATGGGTTGGTATGGCTACTTAACAGTGGTAACGCTACGGCGGACCGCAGTACCAAAAGAGAGATGAATGCTACGCAGTCGTTTGACAGTACTGTTGAGCATCATTAGCTTAAGATACAGTAAACCTATGCACGACATGTTTTGTGACCTACGGGTGTATTATAGTTCCGACTTAAGAGTGATCCTCAATCAAAGCAATGGAAGTTGTGTGATCACTGACTTAATATAGAACACAGGCAGGTTTTTGCTGAGAAACAAAGAGAAGGTGCATGAACCTATAATTGCAAGTAACGGCCAGAATATAAAGCATTCGCCTTAAGTATAAGTTAGACGGAATCAGGTGGAGACAGTGACGAGGTGACGGAGCTTTCCTTCAGAACTGCATGGGGTCATTTGAATATAAGCTTAGTTAGCTTTAACGCATTTAAACTGAAAACGCAAATCAGTATGTGGCAGGTAGTCGATCAAGTCAGTCTGCACCTGATTCTCAGTCTCTGGTGTCGCACATCAACACGCATAATTATAGTTCACCTGGCCCTCCGTTTCCAGTTTCCTGTTGCGTGTACTTTTCTCGCAACAACCTGGAAGTGCAGAATATCTGCAACGCATTCTTGACGAGATTTTATGTTCTCCGAAGTGCATTGTATTCAACTTCCACCTGCAGTCATCGTTTCAATGCTTTTTTAAAACTGAAACCGTATACTTTATCCATGGGCGGAGACCTAGGGGGACGTCCCCCCCAATGAAAGTGTTGGGGACGGCCCATGCATTTGTCCCCCCCCCAATGTTTGAGCGTCAAGACTTTTTTTGGGCGGCGAAAATAGACAATTTCGTCGAGATTTTGCCCGGATGACTAAAAAAAAAAGGTCATCAACTTTTTTGGCGGCGAAAATAACTTTTTTTCCGAGATTTCACCGGTCGTCAGAAATTTTTCTGAAAATCTCGCGTCTTTCCGTCCCCCCCCCCAATTCTTGGCCCAGGTCTCCGCCTATGACTTTATCACGATCCGCTATATAACCCGCGATTTGTGATCGGTGGTTTAAGGTTCAACTGGTTTTTAATGCACGACCGGTCAGCGGATGCGCAATGGTGCCACACATGTATAGGCCTACGATAGCAGGAACGTTGAAGGCGTTGGGCCCTTGTCATGGAGAGATATGAGAGAATGAGAAAATGAGAGATCCATGGAGGATAGATAGAGGGATGGTGGATGGACGCACGGATGGAGAGAGAGGAGAGAGAGAGCACAAGGAGAGAACCTTGAAGTGGATTCACTCTGGAATTTTCAACCAGAGAAGTGATTTGAGGATGGGGTGATGTGATGATGTCTGGGTGTTCTTGCGAATTTTGAATGAGTTGCAGGCACTTAAGTTGTGAGGATTCAAGGTTTGAAGATACTCCAGGCATCCATCCAACTAAAGTGGTTGAAATAGAGTGGAACTTAGAATAGCCTTCCCTTTGATCCGCGGGTCAGAAGTCTGACCGTCAGAGGCAGCCAACATCTTAAACCAGAAGATACTCCAGGTATCCAACCAGTGGTTGAAGAGATCAGAGATCAGGTTAAGCACATTGAACAACCGTGGGATGAGGGAAGGTGGAAGAAGAGCTGGGAAGAAGAATATCAAGAGTCGAATGTCATCCGCACAGAAAACATCTCTGTGTTGATGACATTCGACATGGTCAACAGAGGAGGGAGGACTCTACGAGATGACTTAGTAAAGTATAGTATATACATTAATACATTATATATATATATATGATGAAGAGAAGTGGATCCAGCTTTGAGGGCACCGCAAGAAGGAGGAAGAGATTGCCAGCAAGAATCGAAGTCATCAAGGGAAGGGGTCGTAAAAACCAGTTGGGATTCAAGGATATCTTGTGTGGAGACGACGGAAAGATACTGATCAGTTATGTTAAGAACGGGGCGTGCATACTTGGGAGTTTATAGAGGGAAGCGGAGAAAATGATGAAAGTCAAGGGTGTATATAATGTATATAGTTCTTCATGTGAGTCGGGAGATCAATCAATGGACAAGATTGATTGAGGAGAGGAGTCTCAAAAAGTCAGATGCATTCTTTATCTTGATGATACTCAGATTGCCCCTGTGCATCTTTGGTCTGTAGTTTAAGTTTAAGCACATTATATATATATATATACATAATTATATATATATATGTCGGTGTCATCTTTTACTTGTAAATCCTATTTCTTCATTTTAGACTAAATCTTCTTTGATAACTAACTTTGACAATAAAATGAAGGACCGCATGTGCACGTGCAGCAAAAGAAGTCACTTCATCGGTCTGTGATCTCATCTCTAAGCCCCTCAAAGGAATCGACCTCATCTGTCTTTAAACAACAATCTTTGCCAAACCACAAAGACATATATATTGTATATATATAGTGTCTATACAAATATATATAATGTGATTTATACTCGTGTATATATATATATATTATATATATATATATCTTCGTGTTCGCTGTAGATCTCCGTCGTCTCTCCAGAGGATGCTGGATGCGCAATAAGACGAGCATCCTCATCGGAAGAGTAAGACGATGAAACCGGAAGACGGAGTAGTAGGAGGAAGCTGTAGTGGCAGTGGAATAGGGTACAGAGGAGGAGGTGGAGGTGGAGGCGAAGAAGGAGGTGGTAGTAGAGCTGGAGAAGGAGGAGGAGGTGGTAGTAGAGCTGGAGAAGGAGGAGGAGGTGGTAGTAGAGCTGAAGGAGGAGGCGCAGGAGGAGGAGGAGCAGGAGGAGAAGGTGGAGGAGGAGAAGGAGCAGGTGGAGGAGGAGAAGGAGGAGCAGGAGGAGCAGGAGGAGAGGGAGCAGGAGGAGGCGGGTGGTGGTGGTCGACGACGAGGAGCAGACGGAAGTCCGTGGTTCGCTGCGATCATCATCGTCGTCGTTGTCTTTGTTGTCGTCTGTTGGTCTTCGATGGCAGCAGCGAACTTTCATTGTTTGTACTTCCGTTACTAATGTCGACGATTCTCTTGATCAATCTCAAGTCAGTCGCATCGTCCACCGTCGCATCAGCCTCAGCGCTGTCATCTCGAGGGATCAATCGAGGTACGTTGTTCGCTCGTTCATCGGTTGGACGTTGCTTCAGCGCCATCATATATATATATATGTATATATATATGTATGTATATATATACATCGTCGTTAGATCCATTCATGCGACCGTCTATGTAATTTATAGACCTATGACACCGGTATATATATACGTATCTGGCTATGAGTGTATGGGAGTGTGTGCGTGTTGTTGTCATCGTTTCGCTACCCATCCATTGCTAAATATACTCGACATTATATATACATATGTATGTATATATGTTATACATGTGCACCGTGATTAAAAAAAGTAAGCCAAATTATTTTTCATATATCTCCTATGCCTGATAACATATCACGCTAAAACTTTCCAAATATTTAGAGAATTGGACCAAGAATATGATTTCAAAATTTCATGAGATAAAGTTGAACGGATAAAAAGATATGTACCTGTCAAATTTATATACCGAAATTTCAGTTTACAAGCAATTTTCTGTTAGATTTAATAAATTGTAAGTCAAACTGTTTATCTTATATTTCAGACGATTAATCATACTGAAATCTTCCTAATATTTAGATAATTGAACCAACAATATGATTCCAAAATATCATATTATAAATTTGAACGGATAGAAAGATATGAATATATCAAGTTCATCTCCCGAAATTTCAGTTTCAGCATGTCTGTTATGGTGTTCTTTGCGGTTTCGACGCTTGATAGTTCCCAATTCTGGTCTTCAGTGACCCTGGAGTGAAAATTAATGGATCCTATTATCGCGACGTTCTGCTGTCACACATCTTCTACCTGTAATCAGAAATCTAGCCCCCAGAAGGCTGTTTTTTTTTCAACAGGACAGTGCCCCAGCCCACAGAGCCAAGGAAACCATTGAAATGTTGACAAGAGAGACGCCAAACTTCATTTTTCCCAGTTGTATGAATTACCAGTGCCATATTGTTTTGTCGTTCTGACGCACAACAATTGAACTTCACGGTATTCCTCTTCATGCAAACTCGTTTTGGCAAAAACTGTTCATTGTTAAACAATTTGCAAATTTATGATAGGTTTTGCATGATGACTCTAGTCACCCCGATGTTAATAGGTCTGTAGCCTACTGTCTTTTTGCAAACTTTGGAACACTTCGCTTATACATACTGCTCTCGCCCTTACAACACTTCTTCATCTTCTTCTTCATTATCTTTATCTTTTCCTTTCTTCGACTTCGCTTCCTTCT
>OX457039.1:38361270-38526270 GCA_949752735.1 Lumbricus terrestris
TTCGTATTGTTCTTTTACTTGGTTTTTTCTCAGGGGTGCCATTCCGACAGTGAAACACTCGCCAAAGGTGATGGTTTGGGGTGCGGTGTTGGGTGCGGGACGCGCGGGTTTGTGGGTCATGCCAAAGAATACTATACAATTAACAGTAAAGTTTATTTGGATGTCCTCAAACAGAAACTGCCACCTTTCATTCAGATTCATAATGCAACACATTTCCAACAAGATGGGGCTCCATGTCATGGAACAAAGGCAGTTAAGGCTTGGTTAGCGCAAGAGAACATTGAACTACTCTGCCCATGGCCTGGATGCAGTCCAGATTTGAATATAGGCTAATCGAGAATGTGTGGATGGTCATGAAGCAGAAGATAGCTGCCCATAATCCCACATCTGAAGCAGACTTGATCCACTGGATTAGGCGTGTGTGGGTCCAGGAGATTACTCCTGACCTTTGCCATAAGTTAGCAAGATCCATGCCTGGACGCATTGAAACAGCACTACAGAACAAGAGATATCACTGCAAATATTGAGCAATGACTACAGCATGACACTTACTGAATGTTTAAATATGCATGTACTGTATGTATATATGTATGTATGTATGTATGCATGCATGTATGTATGTATGTATGTATGTATGTATTTATGTATGTATGTATGTATGTATGTATGTATGTATGTATGTATGTATGTATGTATGTATGTATGTACATCTATATACTATGATATCTACAACGTAGATGTGTTCTAAAACGTTAAAAACAATTTCTTCTACAGTTTATGTCAATTTATTGCCAGAAAAATTGGTGTTCGTAAACTTTTGGCCATGACTGTAAGTCGCAACCCGGAGGCGGAGGAGTGAGTCCCGATGCAGAAATCACGCACATAATCGGCGCAGCTCCGTGGAGGGACTTGTACACAAGTAGACAGATCTTAAATTCAATCCTCTGTGGAACAGGAAGCATCTGCACAGCAAGTCATTGAGTGCAGTGAGGGTGGATGGTGAATTTATTAATAGAGTAGTTCAAGACAGTGGTGAGAAAAAGGTGTGCACTGTTCCCTGTCTCCTTCACTTGATCCTGGAGTCAGTTATGAGTCTTGCACTCGAGATCCACGTAAACCTAAATAAACCATTCTGTTCAGAAATGAATGCTGAATCACTGTATTACGCGATTAGCTATCTCAAACCAAAATCAAAATCCAGGGTTGGTGGTAAGAACCTTCTTGGTAGTCCATGTCACAAAAAAGCTTGGTAGCATGAGGGTTAATAAAAACATGAAACTTCAATCTTAACATTTCCTATAATTATAATAATAAAACAAATATATTAGATAAGAAACAGGTAGTACACCAAGGAGAGAGGATACTAATAAAACCAGGTGAGCTTCAGTGAGCAAACAGCATTCAGCACAATGATCGCATAAGAGAACATAATGACACTAAACAATTACTAATGAAGGATATGAACATGATCCATACTCACTGGCTCTTCGAGTGAAGTTTTGAACACGTGCTTCATAGTGTGACAGACTCAGCATTCTGTCCATTCAGCTACCTTATGGACCTGTCAACAAGTATGTACAGTCTTTATAAAGCAATTGCTAATCACACTTTGGTGTACAGTCATCAACTATACACAGTAAAATATATAATTTCAATTAATATATATAAAAGGCCAATGCTTTTAACAGCAATTTCTTGCTAAAAATTATTCTAGTGGACCTATGAAATTGATATTTAAGAGAAAATTAAAATTGTAGTTTCGTGCCAAAACAGCAACATTTAAGCTTATTTAGATATGTTATTGATTATATTTAACATTTGAGCATATTTAATTATATTTTTCATGATGACTGTCATCATTCTTATTTCTATTTGTGCAAGTGTAATTTACATCAATCCAACTGCAAGTTTCACAAAGCTGCCTTCATTAATCCAACTTTTACTTGCACATGAATTATTTTCATCACTCCAACTTCTAAGCGAAAAAAATGGCAAAAATCCATCATATAATAGTAAAAATGATTCCATTTCCGATGAGCAACAGCAATTCTCAAAAGTTCGTTGCAGGGTGCTGGGAGTAAACATGTATCCTGACTTGTGATTGGCTGAAAGGTCTGTGCACTTTGGAAATATGTCACTCGGACTCGACAAGCGGCCCTAGCAGGCGGGACAGATTTCTGCTCCACCTGCATCTCATATCAAACTAGCTGCAACGAATACCCTGACCTACACTGAGATATAACCAAAATGTAACTTCACCTTCGGATATGCTCCAGCACAATCTACATTCTATAATTCTATCGATGCACAGGAAGAACTCAACACCAGTCATAAGATCCTGAATAAAAACACAATACAAAACTGAGTAATGAGTATATCACCAAAATTATTTTAATTTGAGTATTTACACAAAGATAGATATATTCATAGATCTGGCATCACTACAACTCAGTTGGTTCTTAGCAGTAAAGGAGTCAAGCTTACTTGACGCATATCGGCGACCGAGCCAACGTACTCATCTGCCAGTGAGACACATGAAGATAAGCAAACGGACATAAAGACAGACAGATAGTGGGACACAAAGATGGTCTTTACGACCTAGTACAATTATAGCGTTTAGGAAAATACATTAGAGAGGACATTATTTACGTGTTTTGTTGTAGAAAATGCTTCATATAGCATATTAAAATCAATGGCCTAATTGCAGAACACGGGCCCGCTAGTTTTTAGCGATTTTAGGGTTAAACCGTATTATAGGTTGATAAATTATTTTCCTTTTCTATATCCCGTAGTTTATGCTGCTACATTAAGAAATATCCAAAATCGTGAATATAGTGCCCTATGTTCACGGGTTTCATGAAAGGGGTTCCCTTAGATGTTTTTTGACCATCGTTAACGATAGAAGTGCAGCCACTTTTTCGGAACCGTTGATTTTACAACACAGACTACCAGGTGACAAGGCCGTAGCCAGGATTTGATTTCGGGGTGTGTTTCTTCAGTTTCCCGTCCGAAAAACTGATGACTTTTTAGTCATCCGACCGAAATCAATTCATTCTATTTTTTCACATTATTTCATTGGGTTTTCATGGTTTTATTTCATGGTTTTTACATCATGTGCTAGTAACTGTAGGCCCTATTCTATTATTTTTTACTTTTTACATTTCGGGGGTGTTCAAACACCCAAAAACCCTAGCTAGGGCCTTGCCAGGTGATTACTTTGTCTTCTGAGTTCTGACATCGTTTGAGATCAGTATATTCATTGGCAAACTTGTTGCTGCAGCCCGTGCTGATGCTAACCAATTTTCTTTCATTTATATGTGGATGCCAACATATCAGACAGCTTCTATAATGATGACCCGCTCTGGTTAAACGAATTTATGAATGTGCTTACAAGTTTAGTAGACCGCAGATGCCCTCTTGACACTGGGGTACGTAGCCGTAGTGACAATTTACCCTACGCAAAGGGTCATATGTAGCCTATGATGCTCCAGGGGCCAGGAATCCGCGAAGGATAGGCCTTGTAGACTGAGTAAGAGCCTATAAGCTACGAATAAGACAAAATGGATTAAATTTAGCAACCTCAGCAACCTCCGAAATGGCCAGATAATATAGCAATCTCGGAAAATGGCCAAATAATTTATCAACCTAAACTACGGTTTAACCGATTTTAGTATAGTATATAGTATCTACTGACGACACCGACCCTAACACTAACCCTAACCGACACCCAAGACGCTTAACCTGACCCTAACCTACCCTCACGACGCTTAACCTGACCCTAATCTTCATTTGCGCCAAATCAACAACTTGGATTTTGAATTGAATATGAATATCATTGCGTAGTTGACGCACACTGCAAGATTTTAGCAATATTTTAGTATAATATATTTAGTATTTAATGACGACACTGACTCGAAAACTAACCCTAACTGACACTCACGACGCTAAACCTGACCCTAACCGACCTTCACGACGCTTAACCTGAACCTAACCGACCCTCACGACGCTTAACCTGACCCTAATATGCAATTACGTCAAATCAACAACTTGGATTTGAATTGAATATGAATATCATTGCGTAGTTGACGCACGCTGCAAGATTTTAGTATAGTATATATATATATATATATATATATATATATATACATATATTGGAATAATGGACGGAACTAACAGGAGATGCAGACCGCACCGGGAATGGAGGGAGGACGTAGAGGACTGGTGTAATGACTCATTACAAAAGCTGTTTCACCTGGTCCAGGACAGAGGCGATTGGAAGAGGAAGACGAAGTTGACATTGGACACCTACGAGCATACGGCTCATGGTGAATGATGATATATATATATATATATTATCTAATGACGACACTGACCCTAACACTAACCCTCAGACACTCACGACGCTTAAACTGACCCTAACCGACCCTCACGGCGCTTAACCTGGCCCTAACATGCAATTACGCCAAATCAACAACTTGGATTTTGAATTGAATATGAATATCATTGCGTGGTTGACGCACGCTGCAAGATTTTAGTATATATTGTTTGTATGCGTACTTGTTATAGCGCCCCTTCAAGCTCACCCCTACTCAGAGGCGCTCCCGAATGCAGAGCGGACACTGCATCGGAATTTCACGCCGAAGCGCTGAGCAATTGCGAGTGAAGGACTTGCCCAAGGTCCCTACGCGGCAAGGTGGATTCGATCCTACAACCTTCCGGCTGCAAGGCGACGACGCCACCACTACACCACCGCGCCCCACATATATATATATATATATATATATATATATATATATATAGTATTTAATGACGACACTGACTCTAACACTAACCCTGACCGACACTCACGACGCTTAACCTGACCCTAACCGACCCTCACGACGCTTAACCTGACCCTAATATGCAATTACGCCAAATCAACAACTTGGATTTTGAATTGAATATGAAATATCATTGCGTAGTTGACGCACGCTGCATGGGTTAGTCTCAACTCTCAAACGCACGCAATGCATAGTTCAGCAAATTGTGGATTGACATTGCACTCACCTGATGGATAAACTCCCACATTTCTTGCAGACGTGTCAGAATTTCAACCGTATGCCTAAATGTTTCAAATCGCTTAATAATGTAAGCCTTCTGTTTTAACTTTTGTTGTCATAATGTTCCGACTACAGCCGTTGAATTTGATTTTCCATTTCCTCTCCTGTGATTGGAGAGGAGATGATGCAGCCTCCTCTGCTCTGGCTCACGCGCCTTGCACGTAGTAGCCTGGGTGGCTGGCTGCAGCCACTGCTGCATCCCTCGCAAGGCATTAATAAGTAAGTAAGTATTTTCTCAAATCAAATCAAAACTTGTTTATTCAAAGAGATCAACAAATCAAAAATAAACATATTATACAACTACATAATAAGCATGTTGTTAACTATACAGGAGAGAACTTAGGCTGGACAGGAAAATAGTAAAGTAAGTAGGCCTAAATAAATAGCCCTTCTTTGCATTTGACAATCGCACATATTCGCGGCTGCAATGTAGTAAAGCGACTACAAACATTGTAAAATAAGCTATAACACGAGCAGATTATAAATAATGTATGTATGCATGCATGCATGCATGCATGCATGTATGTATGTATGTATGTATGTATGTATGTATGTATGTATGTATGTATGTATGTATGTATGTATGTATGTATGTATGTATGTATGTATGTATGTATGTATGTGTATAGGCTATATATACATGTACATATATATATATATATATAAATGGGTTGAACCGAGTGAATGAATTGCAGATTGGTTGATAAATGAATGATTGGATAAAAGAAAAAAGATGGATGAATGGATGCATGGATGGGTGGACGGACGAATAGAGGTCTGAAAACAAATACGTGATTGAATCAGATGTAAATGGATGTAAAGACAGACATATTACAGTAGATGTATGGATGAATGATTGATGAATGGATAGATGTCGGGATGGGTGCGTGGATTGGTAGGTGGATGTATAGATAGATGGATATAGATAAAGATGGCTGGCAGGCTGGCTGGCGGACAGAGGGACAGACGGGCGGGCGGGCGGACCGACGGGCGGGCGGCCGGCGGGCGGACGGACAGTCGGACGAACGGACGGACGGACGGGCAGGCGTGCGGGTGGGTGGGCGGACGGACAGTCGGACCGGCGGACGGGCGGGCGGAGGGCCGGGCGGGCGCGCGCACGCGGACAGACGGGCGGACTATCGGACGTGCGGACGGGAGGACGCTCGCATACATGTATGCATACATACAGGCTTTACAGGCCAATAGCCCACAGTTGAAGGCGGCCATACGAGGTGGAGAAGAAGAAGAGACAGAGACAAAGGCAACTGGGAGCAAACTACAGCCTATAAGACGCCAGATTTCCTATGACTGAACTTATTTTGGCGCTATCGCCTTGTTACAGTGCCTGTGTGTGCCTGCCTGCCTGCCTGCCTGCCTGCCTGCCTGTCTGCATGTCGGTCTGTCCGTTTGCCTGACTATCTGCATGCTTGTCTGCCTGCCTGCTTATCAATGTTGGTCTGCGAGTCTGTAGGCCTATGTCTGCCTGTCGTTGTGTCTGCCTGGCTATTTAACTCACTGTCTGCCTGCCTGCCTGCCCGCATATCTGCCTGTCTGCCTTCTATTGTTTGTTAGCCTGCCTGCCAACCTCCCTGTCTTTCTGTCTGTCTGTCTGCCTTCCTGTACGTCTGCATGCCTGCTTGTCTACTTGCCGTTTTGCCTACCTAGTATATCTGTCTGTTTGACTGTCTGCTTTCTGTCCGTCTGTTTGTTTGTATGTTTGCTTGCCTGTCTGTCTGCATGCGTTTCTGCTTGTCTCCCTTTCTGTCCGTCTGTTGGTTGTCTGTCTGCTTGCCTGTCTGTTTGCATGCGTGTCTGGCTGCCTTTCTGTCCGTCTGTTTGTTTGTATGCTTGCTTGCCTGTCTGTCTGCACACGTTTCTGTTTGTCTTCTTTTCTGACCGTCTGTTTGTTTGTCTGTCTGTTTGCATGCGTGTCTGGCTGCCTTTCTGTCCGTCTTTTTGTTTGCCTATCTGTTTGCATGCGTTTCTGCTTGTCTTCCTTTCTGTCCGTCTGTTTGTTTGTCTGTCTGCTTGCCAGGCTGTTTTTAAGGAATTTCTAGAACTGCACATCCTCTTCTCTTCTTTCTCATCCTCCGTTGTAAATTACTCTCAATCTTAGGAAAATGATCTATTGTTTAATAGTTTTAGCTGCACGAAACGTGACGGAAGTGCTTCTACAACTGCACGAATCCATTTAGAACTGCACATTTTGTGTAGAACTGCACGTTAAAAAAAGCCCTGTCTGCTTGCCTGTCTGTTTGCATGCGTGTCTGGCTGCCTTTCTGTCCGTCTGTTTGTTTGTATGCTTGCTTGCCTGTCTAATTGTCTTCCTTTCTGTCCGTCTGTTGGCTTGTCTGTCTGCTTGCCTGCCTGTTTGCATGCTTGTCTGGCTGCCTTTCTGTCCGTCTATTTGTTTCTATGTTTGCTTGCCTGTCTAATTGTCTTCCTTTCTGTCCGTCTGTTGGTTTGTCTGTTTGCATGCGTGTCTGGCTGCCTTTCTGTCCGTCTGTTTGTTTGTATGCTTGCTTGCCTGTCTGTCTGCACACGTTTCTGTTTGTCTTCTTTTCTGACCGTCTGTTTGTTTGTCTGTCTGTTTGCATGCGTGTCTGGCTGCCTTTCTGTCCGTCTTTTTGTTTGCCTGTCTGTTTGCATGCGTTTCTGCTTGTCCTCCTTTCTGTCCGTCTATTTGTTTGTCTGTCTGCTTGCCTGTCTGTTTGCATGCGTTTCTGCTTGTCTTCCTTTCTGTCCGTCTGTTTGTTTGTCTGTCTGCTTGCCTGTCTGTTTGCATGCGTTTCTGCTTGTCTTCCTTTCTGTCCGTCTTTTTGTTTGCCTGTCTGTTTGCATGCGTTTCTGCTTGTCTTCCTTTCTGTCCGTATGTTTGTTTGTCTGTCTGCTTGCCTGTCTGTTTGCATGCGTTTCTGCTTGTCTTCCTTTCTGTCCGTCAGTTTATTTGTCTGTCTGCTTGTCTGTCTGTTTGCATGCGTTTCTGCTTGTCTTCCTTTCTGTCCGTCTGTTTGTTTGTCTGTCTGCTTGCCTGTTTGTTTGCATGCGTGTCTGGGTGCCTTTTTTTGTCCGTCTGTTTGTCTGTCTGTCTGCTTGCCTGGAAAGGGCGGTGGAGGAGAAAGGAGGAAGGCTGCCGCTTTTCCCGCCCCTGCTTTCAGATCTGGTTTGCGCCTAACTGATTCTTATCGTAGTCCGAGGATGTCTGGCTTCAATCATCTCCTTCCCCTCACAGCCGGCCTTTCCCCAATCGAACGAGCCTCCCACTCTCCTAGATTGGCTGGTGTCAGTATATAGAGGCAATGACTGGGGTCAAGTGGCACCCGCTGTCATTAAGGATTTAAGCCCACGAAGTAACCAGGATCCCGTCTTTTCCTCGCCAAGAGAGGTCAAGCGTTCCACAAGAGCGCGTAGAAACTAGCCTATCCATTTTGAAGGTTACCCTTCCTTTTGGAAACTATAAGCAAGTTCTTTCGGGAGAGTGTATATACATATACACAGTTACACACATATCTGGCTATAAGTGTAGACTATAAATTTTATATGTGAGTGTGTGCTTGTTGTTGTCATTGTTTCGCTTGTATAGTATACCCATCCTTTGCAAAATATGCTCGACATTATATATATATATGTGTGTGTATGTATATATATGTATATATGTTATACATAAACACGAGTTTTATTTAATTTTTTTAATTTTTAAATTTTTGATTTTTCTTTTGCTTTGTATTTTTTTAGTAAAGTTTATTACATTAATTGTCATCTCATGCTGTTTTTTTAGCCTACTGTTCAATTCATGATGTCAACCGTCTAGCCATCAGTTAAAATTGCACATGTAAATAGGTGTTCCTGTTAGCCGGATATTCATCCCTTAGGGCCTTTCGTTGTTGCCATCCGATTATGTGAAACATGCTATACTATGTATATTGTTTATAGTCAACATTTTTGATGGTTACAATAAATGAATTGAATTGAATTGAGTTAATACCTGCATAAGGTTGTGGGCCTATAGCGTGTACATACTTTCAGTTGTATGAATTACATGTTACATGTATACCAGTCCCACACTGTTTTGTCGTTCTGACGCACAATTATTGAACTTCACCTTTAATTCACGGTAGGCCTATTCCTCTTCACGCAAACTCGTTTTGGCAAAAACTGTTCATTGCTAAACAACTTGCAAATTAATGATAGGTTATGCATGATGACACAAGACACCCAGATGTTAATAGGTCTGTACTGTCTTTTCGTAAAACATTTTGAACACTTCGCTTATACATAGCCTACTGCTCATGCCCTATACAACAATAATAATAATTAATGACACACGTTCCACTTATGCCGTGCTCTTCTGTGAACTCTTGCAGAGTTAGGCTACTCAACGATCTTCGAACTTTCCGGATTTCACAGTAGGCTACGAAAACCAAAATAAGGATAGCAATTGACAAGGAGTTTATGCAAATTTGTATTTCTCGTCTGAAAATGCCAAATATGTCCTCCGATACAGCCGATGAAATTTTTTTGTCTTCGTTCTGTGCTATGGTGCAAACCACGTCTCTGAAACTTGAGGTTTCATCATATTCACTTCTTCTTTTTCCTCGATGTCTTCTTTTCCCCTTCTCCCTCTTCTGCTCATTCTGCTTTCTTCTTCTTTGTATTTCTTGTTCTTCTTTTTCTTCCTTTTCTTCTTCATCATCTTCATCTTTCCCCTTATTCGACTTCGTTTCCTTCTTCTTCTTTCTTCTTCTTCATCTTTATCTTCTATCTCTTTTCTACTCTTCTTTCTTCTCAGGCTTCTTCTTTCTCTTCTTTTTCGTATCTCTCATATTTTCCTCCTCCTATTCGTCTTCTTCTTCATCTTCTTCTCCGTCTTCTCTTTATACTTCGCGTTCTTCTTCCACTCCTTTTCGATCTTTCCCTTCTCCTTCTTGTTTGTTTTCCCTTTATTTTACTTCTTTTTCTTGACACTCTCTTTCCACTTCTCATCTATCTCTCCTAGGCGTTTTCTTCTCTTTTTCACCTTTCTTCTCATACTTCTTCTGCTCCTCCTCTTTGCGCATCATCTGCTTATTATGACCTCTGGTTGTTTCCTATACCTCAAGAATGCAGCTTACGCTAAAATGTTTCCGTCTGATTATCTTACTTGGCTTATCTTTCTGTGTATCATATATCAGAGATCATACGATCGATATTTCTCATTGTATACACATTTTGCTATTCTATTCTTTCTTTTGTCGTTTTTTTCCTTCCGTCCATCCTTCTCCAGTCCATCCTTCTCCACTCCACCCTTCTCCAGTCCATCCTTCTCCAATCCATCCTTCTCCGTCTCGTCGAATTAACCATCTTCAGCTGGAGCTGATCCTCACTAATTTTCCTCTTTCAGAGTCAACGTCGTTGGTCCGCGCATTAAACTTTCAGAGGTATCTTCACGATGCTCATCAACCAACCAACACGCACGTTCTCGATGCAGATTGCGACACTCACAAACACACAGACACGCAGACACACAAACACGCAGACACAAAACACAGACAAACACACATAGACATACATATCCGCGCACACAACAAACACACACCATGCAGTGCATGACATGCATTCATACTATAATAAGATATTAAAATGCAAAAGCAGAATTAATTTCTAGCTTTCATAGAAAACAGTTATAGAGAAGACAGAATAATGATGAGATGAGAAGTAGCCTAGATCTACATGGAAAAAGAAGAGTTGTAAATAGGCTATGTATAATTATACCTTAGGGCTTAGACCTATGCTATATTCATTCATTCATTCATTCATTTCAAGAATTTATATAGCAACCGTTCAAGAAAATCACTCAGAGGCGCTCCCAGTCCAACCAAAATTAATGGATCATAGTATATTGGGCTATAGAATGAACTGATTTGTATTGATGCATGAAGTCCGATTCGGTTTTTGATTAGACTTTTTATTCCTCAGCTGAGTTTGATACAAACAAATATTGTAGAATATCTATTAAATTTAATATATTTAAAATATTTAATATATATTACTATATGATATTTAATATATTTAATGTATATTTAATATTAAAAATATTGCAGAATGCATGTGATATGCCTATGAGAGTGAATTAGCGTTTGGATCTACGAACTGTTATGACTTGTTCAGAGCCTCTCCAGACAGTGGCGGATCCAGAACGTTTCGAAGGGGGGACCAAATTTTCGGTCTTGTTGGTGGAACAACAGGGGAAAACTTATTGTGATTTTCGCCGCCAAAAAGTTGACCTTTTTTTAGTCATCGACCAATTTTCCGGGAAAAGATACCAATTCATCCGCCAAAAAAGTTGATGGCCTTTTTTTAGTCATCGACCAATTTTCCGGGAAAAGATACCAATCAATTCATCCGCCAAAAAGTTGATGGCCTTTTTTTAGTCATCGACCAATTTTCCGGGAAAAGAGGACACCATCATTTCAACCGCTAAATCTAATGGGGGGGGGGGCACGTCCCATACGATTTTTTATGGGGGGCCTGATGTCCTGTTTTTCTCTCCCACTACATTTATTTAATGGCTTCATGAAACCAAATGGGGGGCCACGTCCCATGCAATTTTTAAATGGGGGCCATGGCCCGATTGGCCCCCTGGATCCACCCCTGTCTCCAGAACAGCTTCAGTTAATGTTATATAATGGCCTAATCTAGAATTTGAAGATTACGTACGACAGCTAATTTGCAGAATAAACAATTATATCTAAATATAATATTACAGTAGTACAGTAGGCTATACCGTTGACACGAAACGGAGTATCCCCCCGGAAAGCTATCCGGAGGGATGAATTAATCTATCCCCCCGGATGGAATTAACCGGTCTATACTATCCGGGGGGATAAAACATTCTATCCCCTTTTTTGAAAAATGAGCATAATAAATTTTTTTATGCTGTAATCAAAATTTTAAGTCACTCTAATTGTTTTAAGTGTCATAAGTAATGCTCAGATAAAGGCAACTCGAATTTATTTAGTGACTCTGAGTGTTTTAAGTGTTTTAAAATTGTTAAGTGCTCTAAAAACAGGACAAAAGAAATTACGTAGTAAGAATAAACATAGGCTACTTGTTAGTGTCATTGTTCAACATAAAGCAGAGGAAAATTAATTTGCCCAAAAAATTACACGCGGAAGCGGTTTTTCGACTTTTTTTAATTTGGGGGGATACAATTAATATGGGGGATACTCTATTTCGTGACACCGTCACAAACTCAACCAGCGCCCTATCCAATAGGACGGAATGTAGACTTACTTGTTCCTTTCAGATTGTTAAGGGGTTTAAGTGCGCATCCGGGATTTTCTCTCAATCCTAGAAACAGGCAAATTGTATTCAAAATATATCGTAAGAATTGCATGATACATGTTACTCTGAAAGCAAGAAATTAATGCTGCATTTTCATTTGATACTTCAGCTACTTAATTACATTGATTACATGCATATAGCCTACTCACGCAGATAAAGACTGCAGTGATATGATTTCGCACCACAAATACACAAGCTGTAGCCTATATATAGGTCTACGCTAACGCAAATATTATATGACCACACAATCACACATAGACATTGGATTTGATCGTATATACGGAACAAATAGATGCGTATTTAATTACATCATATGTCAGTCGTATATGTATATATATATATATATATATATATATCATATAGACCCTATATCATATATAATATATATGATGCGTGCTTTACTTTCATCAGTCGACCACCACAACTTCTTCGTCGTCGACGGCGACGCAAGACATACATCCATGCAGATGTGTGTGTGTGTGTGTGCGTGTGTGTGTGTGTGCAGTTTGGTCAGCAGCGTGTATAGTCTATGTATATATACATATATATATATAATATATATATATAAGTGCATAGTCTCTATAGATATGGTGTATAGTCTATAACTCTATATATACATATATATTATAGATGTGCACTGCGTGTATTATACATAAGCAATGCTGGTCCTCTGCCGCATAGACGACGATGGCTTTTGTCGGGTAATTAGACGTTGATCTACGCGTGACTCGGCACAATAAAGCATATTGTCGCGCATTCACTTCATGCAACTCTCCCTCGAAGATACACATAGGCCTACACAGTTGCACACATCTATGCACACACGCGCACACACAGTCACACACACAACACAAACACACACACACAAGCACACACACACACGCAAACACACATACACACATCTACTCACACACCTACACACGTTTACACACATTTACATGCACACATAATTATGCACAGGCAAGCCGCATGCACCCACAAGGCCATAGGTCTACTCAAGCGCACACAAGGGCCCATAATATTAAAATGAGCACAGGATATTGTGTGGGAGGGGTCTATAGCGGTGCTTAAGTTAATTTGAGAAAATCCATCGATAAAATAAATGAGAAAGTGATGTTCGTCTTATATCTATACTGCAGGTGCCAAAGAATACTGTCAGTCGGAAACGTTTACTGCGAACTGTCGTCACAACGAGCGAATCGTCATCAATCGAGCGGAGTATGGACGCATGAGAACAGGGAGATGCGTCGAGGCCAAGCTAGGTATCTGCCCGCCTACTATAATTATAGCACACCTATAATTGCATGGCACATAATTAAATTATAGCCTACTATGACATCCACCATGCGACCACCAGGGGCGCCCGCACACGGGGCAAGACGGGCACTTATCTACTCACATCTACATGTACTCCTGGAAAATTTATTTACTATATTTTAACTATTCTACTTTTTAGTTTTAACAAAGTTCTTCGCACTAAAGCGCATATGTTAAGCAATAGCCTAGCCTACTAACGTTGTGCAAAGTAAAACTGAGAAATTTACATTCAGGAAAAACTCTGTGAAAAACGCTTGTGTTCTTAATATTATTCTGCTTTGAATTTTCAAGCTATTGCTAACAAATTAACCATGACCAATTGACCATTGCGTTTTGCACCTCCTGCAAAAATTTCTGCGGGCACCCATGGCGACCACTATAATAATTATGATATCATATTAAGATACTGTTAAAATGTCATTGTTATGTGAGTATCAGCGCTATTTGCATTAGTATCAGTATATAGTTTGAAAAAAGTGCAAAAATATATCATTATTATTTATATTCATTTAGTTTTTGTATTAGCATTGGCACATTATACTATATAGTGCCATTCTACATAGGGGTCATGCCGTCTGCACCACTCCCTCTGTTATAAACCCATCCGTCTCAGTCCTTTTGGAAAATTACCCAGAGGCTGTAGTCTTAGGAAACTATATAGCGTGTATTATAATACTCACCTCTAATTTTGCGAGTACAGACCTCAGTACTGTTGATTATATAGTATGGATAAAAAATTCAGAGGCTTTTTGTGTTGAGTTGCGCTGTGCAAATCGACCGTGCTAATACTCGGGCAACCGTCAAGCGTTGGGAAGATGATCTTGTTATGCATTGTTCAATGTTATGCGGTGATTAAAATATCACTTTTAGTATTAGAAAAGGTATTGTGATTGTTTTGTTCATACTATTATTAGTGTCAGTATACTGATATTACTGATATTAGTATTAGAATCGACATTTGTTTAGGCATTAGGTCTAGTAGCCTATTATTATTATTATTATTATTATTACTACTATTATTATTATTATTATTATTATTATTATTATTATTATTATTATTATTATTATTATTATTATTATTATTATTATTATTATTATTATTATTATTATTATTATTATTATTATTATTATTATTATTATTATTATTATTATTAGCACTTTTACTGGTTACAATAAGCTAGTGTAGGCTTATGCCCTATAATTGTATTGGAATAAGAAGGCCCTACTATTGGGTCTATTGCTATCATAAGAAAGTTTAGTTCTACTAGTAGACCCAGGCCTATTCGCTTATAACTATTTCTATTGTTCTTCAGTCTAAACTCAGAAACTTATAAACTCAGTCAGGAAACGATTAGGTGTTGTAGGTCGTTGCAAGAAATCACGCTGCAAGAAATGAGTAGGCCTAGTAGTGATTGGAGAAAATTTATCCAATCACTACTAGGTTAATGACGTCGTATTGCTAATTAATATTGAGTCGGTCTGGGTCGTCAAAAGCCTGTTCCCTTTTATCGTAATAAATCGCATTGTTTACGATACGAAGCACGATCCAATTCAGATCCTCTGGCTTCCGATTTGACGGATTCACGCTTCACTGCAGAATACGATTCGCCTCATTACGTCTTCATCGCCGAGTTCTCTTCTTCACACTCGCTGCCAGAAAAATCGCCCGCGGCAGTAAAATTATAAAATTATGTGCTCAGATTGCACAGCAAGCCACATAGAGCATAATATCATGGTCCCTGCAATTAGAAGTGTACCAAGCTGTGCGTGAAGATATTAGTTGGTGACTTCAATAGCACTCTTTCTTTTCCATATTGCTTAACCACCACCACCATAGGCCGACTCCTCTTTGTCAAGTTTTTCACAGATCTTCAGTGTACTCCAATTTGAAACAAACACCTTGCTGTCCAGTCTGCACTGGAAACATTTGAGCAATAGTGGTTATGATAATTATTATGTTCATTATTAGACGTATTAGTTGTGGCTAGGTGCTGATTTTTTTAAAAGTTTAAACAGTGATACAAACAAGAAGTGATTTTACGTATTTAGGTAGCTAATCCTACAGACACTTAAGACTTTAATTTGGCGCCGGTGCGCGAATTCCGTATAAAGTTAGCAGTACATAACTACATCTGCTACGTCTGACGAATGTAGTCCTATCGTTAAATGTATCGTAAAGCGTTGGGCTGTACGAATGAAGCGGTCGATATTGCACTGCATTCGGTCTGCCTTCGAGTGCCTTCTTGCGGGTTTCGTAAAGGAACTCTAAAGGTCCCTTTCATCTGATGCAATGCACAGAGATTAGAGACAATTAATTACCAGCACGAATCCCTCGGTTACACGAATGCAATGAATGCATTTAGAGCCTTAAGAAATCCGTGTGCTGCTGCAGAGAAGGATAATATAAAATAAGAATATTATACGTTCTAAAATTACAAAGCATTAAGCTTATACTACATGTACATGCCTAATATATTGCCTATCTTGAGAGCGTTAAGCGGAAGAATTGTGCATGTGCAATTATGCAATTGTGTGCTGCAGAGAAGGATAATATAAAATAAGAATATTATACGTTCTAAAATTACACAGCATTAAGCTTATACTACATGTACATGCCTAATATATTGCCTATCTTGAGAGCGTTAAGCGGAAGAATTGTGCATGTGCAATTGTGCAATTGTGTGCTGCAGAGAAGGATAATATAAAATAAGAATATTATACGTTCTAAAATTACACAGCATTAAGCTTATACTACATGTACATGCCTAATATATTGCCTATCTTGAGAGCGTTAAGCGGAAGAATTGTGCATGTGCAATTGTGCAATTGTGTGCTGCAGAGAAGGATAATATAAAATAAGAATATTATACGTTCTAAAATTACACAGCATTAAGCTTATACTACATAGTATTGCCTAATATAGATCTATTGCCTATCTTGAGAGCGTTAAGCGGAAGAATAATTGTGCATGCAATGGGACGCAGTGTTTCACGCAAAAGCACAATAAACGCCGATGAATTTGCTTTCATCTCTGCGATCAACGATGTGAAGATCGTTTCCCGACTACGAAGATACAACGACGACGACGATGAAGACGATTCAACCCAATGACCAATACACACGCATATTATGTCTCTACAGAGAAGAAGACGACGACGACGATTTCACAGGATCACCTGACAAACATCCATCTAATCAACCGACATGGATTCATCTGCGCTATATAAATGAAAATAGAGCAGCAGCAGCTATGGTGTAACTGGACCTGACCTGGTGGATGGAAATAGCAATCAGATTCACAGACAAATAAATTACTCTCTTAGATATAAAATTGATGGTTATGGTTATGATTATGGTTATGGTTATGGATATACTGCAGTTTCCCAAATCTTAGAAAGGTTAAAATGATGCCTACTACGGGGCAAGCTCGTCGTCGTTGTCATCATCATCATCATCATCAATCATCATCATCATCATCATCATCATCATCATCATCATCGTTGTCATCGTCATCATCAAATTCATCATCATCATCGTCGTCGTCGTCATCATCATCATCACCACCACCACTACCACCATCAACAACAACGACATCATCATCATCATCCGCAACAACAGGAATATCATCTGTGTCGTTCCTCTTACTGAAGTGCTGCTACTTCTCTGATACACTGTGAAAAACGTCAATCTCCATCACGTCATGTAGAGGCCATCACCGTCTTTTCAACTGTAGCTGATATGCACTATATATATATATATATATATATATATATATATATATATATATATATTATATATGTTTTTTGATCGACCCAAAACTCTCAGATGTATCCATGTGTGTACACGCTCACTGACGCGCTCGCGCACACACACACACACACACACACATGTACATACAACATACATAACAATTATTACATGCATTACATATTTATATGATTGGGTATTAGGTCCGGTTTCGATGCTCGATGAGTCGGACTACATAGGATGCAGAGCGGACGTCCTGTCCATTGCGGACTCGATGTGTTCCGGACGCAGGACTTGCGAGATCCGGGTCCCCAACATCGAAATGGACAAGACGGAGCCGTGCTACAAGGAACTAAAGACCTATCTGGAGATCGACCACACCTGTGTTACCGGTCAGTAGACAAACGTTAAGAAGGCTGAGCCAACCCTATAGACCGATGCCATTCACTTCAATTAGGACATTATTAGACCATCTAGTCCAGGACTACTCTGCAGGCCCATCAGTGTGTACCTATAAATCAAGTCAAACTAAAGCGCACTTGTTGGTATCGTTGTTACATTATTCCTATTTTTATTGGTTCTAGTAGTAATAAGAGCGATGCTAGTAGCAGTGGAAATAGTAGTAGTAGGCTATAGTATTAATAGCAGCAGCAACAGCAGCAGTGGTAATAGTATATACAGTGGTGATACCGTATTATGTTTTATCGTCACATTTATCTTCTCGATTAAATTGCTATAAGTATTATTAATATAATTAATTTTCTTAAATTATCATTATTGTCGTTGCTGCTGCTGCTTTTGGTGTTGTTGTTGTTGTTCTAATTGTCATCATTCATGCGCTATATGATTGACTTATTTACTTTACACTACAGTAACTGATAATGGCAAGATATTTCGTCTCATTAAATGTGCGACTGATTGTTGTGCTTCAGTCGCCGTTGGTGAGTCACAGTTTTGCGGCGGAATCCACCACCAGATCCAGCTGGTGGCTGACGAGGGATACCTTTCCAGTGACGTCAGCTACTCAATGAACTGCGGGTCATCGACGACACCGTGGGTCATAGACGCGCTTTCAGGTCAACGGGTCAACGTCACGCTGCTCGACTTCACTTACTGGCGCAGCTTCGGGCAGAGTTCGAGGACGGAGTCGAGGACGCCGGTGGACGTGTATGGCGGAATGAACAGCTGCATTCCATTGGGATACATAGTGGAACGAAACGCTGCGATAAATCAGACGATCTGCGGAGGGAGGGAACGGGAAGAGCTCGTCTATTCGTCGCAGAAGAATTCCGTCGAAATCTACTTCTTACCGGAGAAGAACGAGGGAAAGGGTCCGAAGTTCATGATCTACTACAAGAGTAAGTTGTCTCTTTTCGACAAAGTATGGCCTATGTCTGTGGCTGAGACCCGCTCCAGCAATCCATTATGCGCGATGTCTGACGGTTGCAATGTGCATTATAGTGTGGCCAGGGCGATAGAACTAATAGGTAGAAATAGGAAACAGAAAATGCCATTAGAGAATCACTGTCTTAATAATAAACATTCTAATTAGTATCTTGTTTATCAGCCATGCGACCGTCGGTTATTACCACACGTTTTACTAAGGTATGGCAAAGTAGGATCAATCAATCAATCAGTCGGTCAATCAATCAATAAATCAACCAATCAATCAACCAATCAATCAGCCGTGTATTGACTTAATAACAACATGAATCTCAGGTAACCTAGAATGAAATAGTAACAGAAATTTGAGGTTAGTACGCACATGCCATCAACAGGACATAGAAATTCGCTAAAGGAAACGAAATCCGCTAATGCAGAGCTGTCCCCCCTTTCATTTCTGTAATAAACATGGCTAAACAATAAATGTGTTATCATCGTGACTATAAACGCTATATTTATTATCTAATCTCTCATAATCCAAATACCTTAATATGAACCTAAAACTTTGCCGACAGTAAGTTATCATCAGAGCCCTGCTCACTATTTGACAACATAAGCACAAACTCGACAGCAGCTGCATGCACCAGATTTCATGACATTCTCCATATTATAGGCTGCTGCTTCGTAGCATTTCTCGATTCATTACGAAGGGATCATTCGGATGGCGAAAACAGGTCAAGAATTTACTCTTGAATTAAGATTGGTTTGTGAAACTGCATGATAGAGGGCTGTAGGAAATAATAGATTATGGGCTTGCAAACAGGTGGTCATGGACTCATGATGCTATACTGATGATGTCGTAGAGTTTAGGATGATGTTTTATGGCATATAGGATAATGGAATAAGGTATACGTATAAGAGTATAGGATGATGCTATCGGGTACAGGATGATGCTAAATGGCGTATACGGTACTTAATGATTTTACATACAGTGTATCATACATGGTATGATGGTACTATAATATACTAGTCTTACTAGAGTATAGAGTAGGTTATATATCGGACTACTATATATTAAGCAGCTGAGCTCTTCCATGGTTGATGGCAATAACGCCTGGAATCAGTGGAATGGGCTATGATGCTATCTGTTTCGCTCCGTCTGGTGCCTAAAGGTCACACCGCTTATGTTCCTTACGAACTGTCCTATTTAGCCGTGTATGCATGGACAGGGAGCTCTTCTCAGTACAGAGGCGGATCCGGGGTGGAGGGGGAAAATCCGGCCATGTCCCCCATTGAGAAATGTCCATAGAACGTGCCCCTATTAGGTTTCGACAAGCTTCAACTCTATAGGTTTTTCAATGGTGTATTTTTTGTTTGTTTTCCAGACAATTCGACTAAATGACTTGAAAAAAGTCATCAGTTTTTGGCAGGGAAAATGGTATATGTTTCAAGGGAAGTTGGATAAAATGACTAAAAAAGGTCATCATTTTTTCGGGCGAAAGATCAACAAATTTTTTCCAAAACTTTGCCCCCCCCTTCTAAAATTTCTGTATCCGCACCTGTCTCAGTAGGCCTATAGGCCTATTACCTCGAAAAGGCGCTATGTAAAAGTCCTTAATAATGATAATAATAATGATAATAATAATGATAATAATAATAATAATAATTTTAAAAAAACTGGACTAACTCTTTGTGCATCACATGGGTGCCAGTGTGGCGAGATCGCAGACCCAGGTGGACATCATGGACTGGTCTGCAGAAGGTCGATGGGAAGGGCAGCGCGACACGCTGCACTGAATGACATCATCTGGAGAGCCCTGTCGAAGGCGGATATTCTATAGTTCAAAAGAACCGTCAGGACTAAGCCGCACCGATGGAAAGAGACCAGACGGAGCCACATTGGTCCCATGGACAAGAGGCAGGTCCATTGCATGGGATGCAACAGCAATCCACACGTGCGCGTCGTCGTACATTCATCTGACGTCGACAGTAGCGGGTGGAGCAGCGGAGCAAGCTGCTGATCGAAAAATCAGCAAGTGTATACGTCCCTCCCCGCTACGCATGAATTCATCCCCGTGGCAATTGAGTCACTGGGCCCGATAAACCGGACAGGTTTATAATTTCTTCAGGAGCTGGGCCGCCGCATGACAGAGACTTTAGAGAAACCATGCACCTGTTCCTGCGGTTGTCAATGTGTACGCAACTATTCAATGTAGTTGCATTTCGAGGCACTTTTGAGCACGTTGGAGACGAGAACCTATAAAAAAACTTTTACTATTTAATGCTTTTAAAGCCTGATGGATCATATATACCTCGGGCGCTTTTTAAAAAAAATAAAAAAAATGAAAAAATAAAAATATAATTGTGTCATCCATCTTTGTAGCTGTCGGCTGTCCAGATCTGAAGCCTCCGTCGTCTGCGTGGTACAAGAGAGATGGAGATACAGCGGTTGTTGGATGCGAGGACACGGACAAAACGTGGCATCTTGTTTGTAGAAACAACAGGTGGAACGGAGTTGTGGGAAACTGTTCAGCTTTCAGAGGCAAGATCCATCAAACATTCCATTAAGTGGCGCCAATTTAGAGCACAGCCATTACACGCTGACAAATTATTATGCATATAAATGTGGTACTTTCAGGTCTTGCATCTGTATATAATAGTCTCCAGATATATCCTGCTGGTATCCATATCAATCTGGTAGTTATTATATATGTATATATTATATATATTATATATGGCATACAGTTGTTTGTATGATAGATAGGCAGATCACAGGACTATATTTTAAGCATATTAACTATATAATTATGTCATATACAACAGTGGAAAATTTGATTGTTGATGTATTAAGAAAATTTGGCACAAAAAACGTCTGTAAACTTAGGGGAAAGTTTTTTAAAAGGTTATTTATCCACTTAAATAAAAAAAAGAACAATAGCTTTTAGTAACAGTTGTTTTTCTTGCTTTATTCCCTTTGTTACTCTACTATGGACAAAATGACTAAAAAAGTCATCAGTTTTTTCGGTCACTATCATAGCCATTTTTATTTACCTTAATACTGTTGTGTTGTCATGGTGTCAGGAAGGGCATCCGGTCAGGCCATAAACCCCATCATAAATTCCTGGCTACGCCACTGTATATGCCTATATATATATGCCTAAATGTAGGCTATATGTATATATATATATATATATTATATATATAGGCAACCTATACAAAAGCATGAGCTGATGTCAGCTTGCAATAGAACGCTTACAGTCGAGAGACAAACAGGAGACTGTATACGCGAGGCTTAAGCCCTGTCTATGACGTGCTCTATGCGTACATGGACAGCTTAATTGGGTCTGTATAGCGAACGCAGGAATCGAATCTGTGACCGGCGAGAGCTTAGTCGGCGTCGTCGGTCGGTCGGTCGGTCGGCCGGGATTACCCTGCTGCCTCCGTCGAGCGATGGATCGGGTAATTCATCTTCTCCTGCCTGTACGCCGTGTACGGTCCGTCCGCGTACAACGCTGTGTGGGTCGGGGATTCTGACTAAGCTGCGTCTCTGATCGCAAAACGAGACGAACCGCCAGAAAGTCTAACAGCGCCCCTGTCGGTCGTTTTGGAAAACGCGCGACGGTGGTGGATTATGGAGCGAAGGTTTCATCTGATGATGACGACTACGACGACGACGCTAGTGATGATGACGCCGATGATAATGATAGTGTAGGCCTATACGACGCCGATGATGACCAATGACCATGTATAGTAGTGCAAGGACAGCGGATCCATTCATCTATCGATCCGGATGTGACCGGTTGCATCGATTTATTGCACGGATAGCGAAACGTCATTGATGATAGTAGACTATATATCTATACAATGCAGTACAGGGCATAGCTAGACGTGCTGTCGATATGGCTACGATAGTGTTAATGATAGGACCATGCTGGCTATAGATTGCAACAATAGATACTGACAGTGCAACTGCATGTATGATTAATGTCTAAAGTTGGATGTTGTGAACTGATGTGAAGAGGCGTCGAATACAGTTTCAATGCGATCGTACCGGTATATTATACGATTCGATGACCTGCTAATCTATGATATTGTATGAAATTTGAGATTGTATGTATGTATGTATGTATGTATGTATGTATGTATGTATGTATGTATGTATGTATGTATGTATACTATGTATGCATGCATGCATGCAGGTATGTACACATGTATGCATGTATGTAATGTATGTATGCATGCATGCATGTATGTAGCACTATGTATGTAGACTTATGTATGCATTCTGACGACCTTGTCTTGATAATGGGCCTATGTCACTTCTCCATGACTCATCACAGATTCGCAAATTCTTACTTGAACATTAAAAGTATAACAACATAATGAATATTATTATACTGAAGCATAGTAATATACTGAAGTTTGTCAATTTTAGGTTTTCTGAGTCCACTACCAATACGAGGCAATTTCTCGCTATCTAATGGTAAGCTGTTGAAAAATTGAACATTATTTTATCTTGTTAGGTTTTTCAACCCTTGCTTCTCTTTCTGTGTTTACTCTCTCTCTCTCTCTCTCTCTCTCTCTCTCTCTCTCTCTCTCTCTCTCTCTCTCTCTCTCTCTCTCTCTCACTCTCTCTCTCTCTCTTACTCTCTCTCTTCGTCCTCCTCATGCTCTTCCTCCTCCTCGCTTCTCCTTCTCCTTCTCCTCCTCCTGCTCCCGCTCATTTTCCTTCTCCTCCTCCTGCTTCTCTCTCCCTCCTCCTCCTCCTGCTTCTCTCTCCCTCCTCTCTCTCTTACTCTCTCTCTTCGTCCTCCTCATGCTCTTCCTCCTCCTCCTCGCTTCTCCTTCTCCTTCTCCTCCTCCTGCTCCCGCTCATTTTCCTTCTCCTCCTCCTGCTTCTCTCTCCCTCCTCCTCCTTTCTCTTTCTCCTTCTCCTGCTCCCGCTCATTTTCCTTCTCCTCCTCCCGCTTCTCTCTCCCTCCTCCTCCTCCTTTCTGCTTCTCCTTCTCCTCCTCCTGCTCCTGCTCCCACTCCTCTTCCTTCTCCTCCTTCTCCTTCTCTTCCTTCTCCTCCTCCTTTAATTCCGAGTCTTCGACGAAGAAGATTTCATCGTCCAGGCAGAAGAGAGACACGCTAACTGGATTCACTTCAGTCTGATTCTATGTAGGGATTCAATGACTGCATCCATTATCCCCAGCAAGAGTTATTGTAGTAAGCATTATGGATACAGAGTGATTGCAACTACTGCCACGACTGCAACTTTCTGACAGCTGATAGCTAATTAGCTATATATAGAGGATCCCAAAGCACCAAGCCGATTCTAACCTGGCAACGAAACCGATTAAAATTAACATACATTATGGTTCTTGGGAGAAGACTTGATTTGAAAATTATATAGCTGATGTTTAGGCGGTGATTGGCTGGTGATTAGGTCACTTTCCGTGAGACGACTTTGTGAAGACCTCAACAATTTTGTGGATTCGTAAAAGTAGCCTAGGCCTAAGTAGATGAGTCGATGTTCATTTGCACAGAACCATATATTATCATAGGCTATTATTATTATTATAATTCCATCCTTCCTGTGAGTGCGTCGTCCACAAGACAGATCAGTAAACGATGCCACTTGTTTTTCCGATCGCAGGTCTGTCAATCGCCGTTGTCATGGGAATTGCAGTTCTGATCGCCATCATCATCCTCGTCAGTGGACTCATCTACGTCACTGTCATCAGGTATTCTATGCATTCGCTTCAGCCACTGTGTTCATTAATTGATTGCTCTATAGTCTTAGGCCGACTATTGTTTGTTCAGAAATTATTCCGACTATTATGTGTTCAGAAAAGGCGAGCGTGCTACTGAGAATGACGCCAAAGTCACCGACGCTGGAGTGTAAGGTGAAAAGCTATTCTTACTTACGCCAACCATCCTATCCCCAATCATGGCAATCAGGGCTGTTTTAAGGAATTTGTAGAACTGCACATCCCCTTCTTTCCTTCCCATCCACCATGGTAAATTACTTCCAATCGGAGGACAAATGGACAATGACCATGTTTTGCTAGTTTTAACTGGTCAGAAGTGCTTCTACAACTGCACAAATCCATTTAGAACTGCACATTTTGTGTACAACTGCACGTTAAAAAAACCTGATGGCAATCAATTTCCCACAAAAATAAAAACCAACGTAAAGCTGTTGTCGATTCTTTCTTCTCAGAAAACAATCCAAGGATCAGATAGTCGGGCATCAACTCATGTTGCCAAACAGATCTGCGTCTGCCGAGGAAGTCTACAAATCCAATTACCGAGTGATACGTCTTGACGACGGCAGTCAAGCATTCTCCCAGCGCCAAATCAGCAGGGAAGTGACGATAGGAGAGGCAGGTCTACAGCCTACGGACGCCGGAAACGACTACGCACACATCTGGGAGACGCCACTTCCAGAGCCTATCGGAGCAGTCGGAAATGGAGATCCCATAGACTCTAGAGGAGCGTATTCCTCGACCCCTAGGCAAGCCAGATCACCGAGAGCCCCAGAAAAACCAGAGGCCGAGTCTGAGGGTGATGGATGCGACGCCCCTACCACTCGTGTCCCAATTTCAACAAATAGGTCGAACGATAAGTGCGACTGCGACACCTCCGCCGCAGAAGTCGTTGGTCCGATTTCAGTGTCGAGGTATTTTCTGCTCGAAAAGCGCAGCGCTGTATGACATACTCTCCTGTACATAACGACATACTCTCCTGTACATAAACATTTCATTATATAGTGGCTTCTGTATCTCATCAATTAAATATTGGTCGCGGCAACTTGGTAATTACGAGCCGTATTAGTGCCCAAAAGTTCTGAGACACCGACCTTCAAAATGAAACAGCGGCAACACTCTGTTTGCGTAGGCAAACTTGACCAGAAGAGTGACCACTTGTCGCAAATTCACTTGTAAGCAGGACTGTACTGGTAAATTTTGAGGTGAGTACGCGCCAGCCAAAAAAATCGACTTTTTAGGTTCGAAATTTTCTGACGACCTTATTTTAGTCATCACCTGGTTTTCTTGTTATTTGTAATCCACGACAGTCCAAAAACCACAACTTTTCGCGATTTTCTCGTCGGAAATGGGAATTTCATTTCTTGCACATTTGTGCACATTGAGAATCCTTGGAATATCATGGACTGAGAAAACAAAAATGATTGGGTACTGGAGACGGCTGGTGTTGAAAGAAGTCTACTTGAATCTATCAAGGGTTCCCATGGACATAAATCAAGGGGCTTATTTTTGCCTGCCTGATAAAAGGAGCTGTCAAGAAATCAAAAAAAAAATTAAATCCATGGTTTGTCCTTAACCAAGTTGGCCTGCAGTTGGGATGCAGAGGAATAGTTTGGATCAAGCCAAGCCAGCAGAACCCAACATGCAAATGCACTCGAAGAATACAATATGGAAAACTTAAAAGTATATTGGGTACAATGGTCCCTTTTATCTACTGAGGGCCTGAGGCCATATTCACTTATTCACCTAGGCATACTGCGGTGATGCAGCAGAAATGACTGACAAAAACAAGATTCTAAAAGCTGAATGGGTTGATTAATTGCATGTAAGTATCAATAAACAAGTGGTCATTGAATTAAGAAATCTTCACAAGTAACGTGTTCCCGAGTCTCAAGGAATATTATTACTTCTCTGATATGCAACTATCTTCACTTTTATCCCACAGGTTTACATTAACCCTATAGAGTCCATACTTGGTTTCAAATAGAATAAGTCTAGAAGCCCATAATCCTGTCTGTCTGATCATATGAGGTTAATGAGCCTGAAGCTACAGCAGTGTGCATTATCATCCTGCATTTTGACAACAAAGAAACAGTTGAGCAAACCCTGTTGCAATGAGTTATAGAATAAAGACAGTTCTAAAGCTGAATTCGATGGCCAGTCATAACCAACAAACATTCTGGCCCAATGGATTGATGCATTTTCAAATCAAACTTAACTGAAACACCGCTCACTGCACAACTGAAAACTACTTTATTTCAATTTTGGGGTTTAGTAGCTAGGAATCGCAGTATCAACTTTCAACAATTACAGAACTTTTGCTAATTGAAACATTTTAAAATAAACACTAGTTACCAGATGACCTGGGCATTATCACACTAATGCCCAACACACAAAACGAAAATCCTAAAAAAATAATTGTTTATAATGATGGAGTCTGATGGATACATGGCTTTCGCATCAGTCATTAAATTTTCATCAGAAAATCGCTCAAATTACACAAATTAACCTATTAAATAAAATTACACATATAATGACCATTCTCAATAAAAATGGGAGGCAAGTAATTGAGGTATTGCAAAACATAGTAAAACCTTGCAAAGTCTCAAGAATACAGTACAAAAATTACAAGACCAGTGCCTTATGTTCAACCAAAACGTTTTTGATATAAACCAGAAGCTCATAACATGCTTCCTAATGACACAAATCCTGAAACAAGAACCCCAAATTTACTGAACTAGAAAATAAATTTGCTAGAACAAGATTTCGTTCTAAAGTGGTTCTTGACTTGGCAAAAGATAACGTTAACATGAGTTCTAACGTAACACTCAGCTTAGCACTTAAAAGATAACAGAAAAATATGTAAACACTTCGCAAGTCTCAGAAAGAGAATAATGATAAACTCAAGTTAAGCTAAACAGCAATGAAAAACACTACCAACTTGGGTCCAAAATTCCGAAATAATTTAGTAGTTTTACAGCTATCTGCTTCATAAATTATTTAAAAAATAAACCCTAAAAACATAAATGGTGAAAGCTGTACAATACTGCAAATTTCACCAACACTAATTTCACAAGGACTCTGACAGTTAACACTTCTTTCCTAGTAAATAAAATCACTGTAAACAATTATTTCCATGTTCTTTAGAAGTAAACTGCTTTCCATATAGACAAGCTTAAACAAAACACATAATACTTCAACATGCCAACAGTGACTGCAAAACCGATGCAGATAATTGTTGAACTTCTAGCAACTGCAGAGCAGATACTGATTTTCTAGTTCCAAAGACAATGTTCTTGGGATAGCATAGTCCACACACAACAGTTACCTAACAATGGTATAGCACCATTCATGTAGAAATGATAGAGCTCCTCATGATGTAAATGCTCAATTACCGTTTACAGAATCATCAAAAAATTACCAGGGCTACATATACTTATAATTAAAGCAGAACACATCACAAGGATGTTACAGAATATATTTAGTTACGGCCATTATGATGATATGCACACTTCTACTGCAGATGTGTGTGTGTGCATATCAAGGCAGGTTCTTGTAGCGAATATGTTAGTACTTCTTATGATATCAATTTTCAATTACATAGCATACTGTGAGTTTAAAAGCAGTCTTGAAAGATGAAATTTTGAAATGCATATATATATATATATATATATATATTATATATATATATGTACAATGCTAAGAGGTAAAGGGTACATGGGCTTGTTTCTGCTCAACTGTTTACAAAAATAAATAAATTATCCAGTTTTAATTAGAAAAAGGCTTCCCAGTCACTTGCTAATTAAATTACGTGGAGGAAATTCAATAGGACTTTAATCTGCGCCTCAGATTCACATTTCGGTGTGACCTTGCGCGCGTTACAAATTAAATTATTAGGACCAGAGCCCAAAACATAGAAGTCAGTTTATTTCTAGAGCAGAGTGTGGCCGCTTAACAGAGTGCAGCACCATCAACATCTCAGAAATGAGACCACGACAGGATAAAATCAATATGTTTCAACCTTTACAGCTAATAATATACTGCTCATTTTGTCTGTAATCATTCAAAAGGTAAACAAACTTCTAGCAACTGCTATTCTTCCAGTTGCTGTCAACTGAATCAGATAATTATAACAGTTAAGCAAACAAAGTAAACGTTGATCAAAGTGTTACTGTAATCATGTGAACTGTCTGCGATTGGCCTTGGGCCAACGTGAAAAACTGTCTTTAATTAACAGTGTTTCGAAACTTGCGCATAAATTTGGCTTGAGGGGCACAAATTCTTGAATAGAATCATAAAGTCTGCATCATCAAGAACCATTGACTGGCCGAGATACACGAGGAGCCTGAGAGTCTGTCGTCGTTGGCATCCGGCTGCTGTCACGAAGGAGCGACTGATTACGATTGACACGTCGACAGACATGTCGATGCTCTGATTGCCAGTGTTCACGTTGGCAGTGCAGGGAGCAATAGGACGTATTCCAGCAGCAGTAATACTGAGCAGGACTCTCACAGAAGTAACACTGCAAGAACAGACATAGATCATTTATATTATAATATAAGTTACCTAAATTGTTCCCAGTTGACTGATAAGACTTTGGACACAATATGTTTGCTGTGCACAATTTACCAGAAGCAAGACTCGGGGCTGCACTGGCAGGGCCTAAAACTGTGAGGCAAATGATTTTTTATTGTATTGTATTAAAACATTTATAGCGCCTCTAACAGGGTGAACCATTCAGAGGCGCTACCAGTGACGTCTCATGTGCAATTTTTTTTCCAGACAGAACGCTTAAGAACAGCATTCTGAGAACTGTTCCAGTTATCACAAAAAATAAGTTAACGGACATTTTAAAAAAATTGTTCAGTTATTTTAATCACATTTCAGCATATTCAGTGTTTACTCGTATTGAATAAGCTCATAAAATAAGAGGCTCAGGTCTAGCTCTTTGGAACCCTTCCAATAATTGTTCTGAATAAAGTTTTTCAGTTCCAGAACCCTTATTTCTAGAAAAAATACTGCTTATGAAACAAATGCACACAATATTCCAAAAGTTTCCTGTTTATGTTTGCTGCAAGGTTATGCTGTTTTTATCGGAAGACATAGTGCAGTAAATAATACTTAATATCACGCGACGTTTGTAAACTTGTCAAAATCCGGGTAGTCAAGTTTTCAGCCGTCAAAACCTGAAACCTCGGCTTCAAAAAAAGTCCTGCAATTCCTAGGCATGAGTACGAAACAATCCAGATGGACCACAGCAAAATGCAGACAAAGATCAGTTCTCGAACTCTGGATAACAGTGCCGATTTATCCAAGAATTACGTCACACCACCAAGTATATTGCCACATAGAAACTCTCAACCTTTGAAAAAATAATTTTTTTACCCATTGTCGCTTTTTGTTCTCTGAGATATCTTTTCGAAAGCACGCTTCCATACTTTTCATCTTCTCATTGACAAGCCCAAGTGCTCGAGTTTCAGCTTGCTTCCAGATTTTTTCCACAGTCCGCTGGATGTCTACAATCTCTCGGAAGAAGGGGTCGTTCTTTTTAATCTGGAATTCTTGACACCACTAACAACAGAAAACACTCACTTGTTAGTTGGTAATATGGAGCAAGTGCCTTACAGCCGTCTTTCTTGGACTTTCTGATGCTGAAGACCAGTAATTGTCTTATTGTCCTACATCAGACCAGTGCTTTTTAACATCAGCTTTCATGTATCTGTCAGCCTGCCTGTTTGTACAAGTGTGCATCATGTATGTTTGTATGTATGTTTGTATGTATGAGCACTGGTTGTAGAGCCACTTCAATAATTCTACTCAGAGGCGCTCCCGACTACAGAGTGGACATTGAATCGGAGTTTCATGCCCAAGCACAGCTGCAAGTGAAGAACTTGCTCAGGGTCTCCATGCGGCAGCTTTAGGTGGATTCGAAACCACAACCTTCCAGCTCCAAAGCACTGAACATACTCCTACACCACTGTGCCCCACGATTAACATTTTATGTGAGCTTTAAACGTCTTCTCTTCATAGTTCTCACAAAGTTTTTAATCAGAACAGGCACTTCTCATTACAGCAGCTGTGACTTAATAAGCAATAGTTACTGCATACAGCAAGCATACGCAAGAAACCAGATTATTTCTAAACAGATATAAGTAATCGACCAGCCTCAGAATATCTTTTTCCTGTGTGAGAAGTTTTTTCTTCAAAGTTTCAGCTAAGTGCTGATTAATTGTAAGAAGTCAATAATTTAATTATGGATGTAGATTTGAAAAATCGACCAAATCAGTGGAAAATTATTGCACTAAATGCAAGAATATAGGAATTATTCTTTATCACTGTCACCAACTTTGGTTAACGTCAATAATTATTAATAATAATAACAATGATTTCTATGGCGCAGTAACACAGCCAAGCCGTTACAAGGGCGACTAATAATTATTATTGGTGGCAGAATATTGAAGTATTCTTGTCAGTTTATCATGTCTAATCTTCAGCAATATACCACAGCTCCTAATTATTGTAAAACTCCTCTTACACTAGATGTGAATTCATCAAACATCTGTCTTGTCTCATTCGGGTCATCTCTGTTAATGCAGTCAGCGTAGTCTGATAGCATCTTCAGCTGAATGACTTCGCGATTGTACTTCATCGTTGATGCGTCGAGTACCATCATTCGATCCGTTCTTGATTGAATCTAAGTACCACAAAACATGTACACAAGTAATTGTTACGTGGATGACTTCGGTGACAAACAAATACAGAATACACCAATAACTTTTAACCCAACTAATATTAGAACAAACGTGATGCAGGGGCTCGAAACCCGTCGTTTGTCGCTTCCTAGATATTGCGCTAGACGCCGAAATAGGCGAGAGGGTAAAGAATGCAGTTTATTCTTCAATTCAGTATATGACTGTGAATTCGCCCTAATTTGCAAAGTAGTGAACCGATTTTGATGCCGTTTGGGTTATCTGATTCAGAATATATGCCTCTAATGCCCAGAAAAATTTCAGAATAATAACTAAGTGGATTCAGTAGACTTGGATGACACGAATATTCAGTAACTTTTTATTCTATTTTTTCACTATAAACTAATGAAAGAATCAAACGAGCACAACTTTTGTTAGAAAAAAGATAATTTCATTGTGTTAAAAGCATTTTAGAGCATGGTCATTGTAGCATATGACTAAATCAAAAGGTCAAAATCCGACATGTGACGGGCTTTGAGCCCCTGTGTCACAAATAAACAAATACAGTTCTGCATTTGAGATTACACTCTTTTCGTATCTCAGAACGCTCAAAATGCAAATAATTATGACCATACCACAACAATGCAGCTAATGCTGACTCCAACACGACAGCTGCTATTTATTAAATTGATCCTTAGAACTTCTTTACTTCAAATCTCACGCTTTTCACACAAACACACATGTGCTTGTGCTGTCACCATTGAAAAAACTCAGTTCCTATACAAAATCAACTTCAAGCTGCGATAATTAAAATAAATTTTAAATACATGTATGCTTTCTGGCAAATATTCGTAAATATATTACAAGCCTTCATTTTGTCATTTTATTTCATAACACCTGGCCTGACAGCCATATTCCAAGACTATCACTCACCATCATGAAGCTGAACAAAATGCAGACCATATAAGTATAAACTTGGTCAAATCATGCTCAGAAGTGAAAAATTAGCAAATAATAAAACCGTTTGAACCAACATCCCATGGTAACTATGGAACAAGTCTCAGCTAAATTGCTTGTAACAGAAGTGCAGCAATAACTCTTTCTTGATGACCACTTGAAGTATTTGAGTTTACCAATAACAAATATCCCTGATAATCTATGCAACTTAAATGCTTCTCGTTAGCATACATGCTAAAAAGAAAGGAGAAACTTTACAAATGCAAGATAGCCTCTCATACTCACAAATCAAGATCCCACTTGGCAAACAGAGACTTAAAGCAGATACAGATGCTTAAGCTACAACTGAGAGTGGTTTGACAGAATGTACAAAGGCATCATAAGGCAGACATAAAACAAGCAAGCAATTCAAATGACTAAGCATAAAAAACAAATCTGCAAGAAAACTATTCCTTGGCACCCGATGCATGAAAATCTTGCCTAAAGACAATCACGAATGAATAAAAGATAAGAAACTGAAGTATCTTACGAGGTTTTTTGGAGTTAGGCTAGCATCGTTCGCCGGTCTGGAATGTTTCTGCTGTTGGCTTATCACCTAAATAAAGTAAAAGTATTTAATGTAAACGCTTACAGAAATCCGAAAGCAAGGTCAGCCAAAGACCACACAGCAGAATGCAGGGTTCAACAATGCACAGCAGGATTCAACAATGCACAGTGCTCAGGGTTCAACAATGCACAGCAGGGTTCAACAATGCACAGCAGGATTCCAGTTCACAAAAGACCCAAATTCACCTAGTCACACTATCAAAGTAACACCACTAGCGGATGATATAACTGAGCAGTGTAAATGGAATAGAACTCCTATCCACTCCTGATTGGATAGAGTTTTATGAAAGTCATCGTTGTCAATGTCTTCAAATCCTATAACTTCCGCATGTTTGTTTCAAGACTCTTTAAAATATCTGCTGCACAAAAAACACTGAGCAAAAACACAGCTTACTAGAGAAGTGGCCAAATACCAAGAAGGACATGGTTAATTTAATTTACATGGCTGAGTGCAAATGTTTACCACCAAAACGCTGACAAAATTGTATTTCTGATTTTACGAAAACCATCGAAAAAACTTGTGCATGGATTTTTAGACTTCCACAATGTTTCTTGTACCTAACAGAAATAAATAGAACTATAAACACAGGTAACACTGGTCAACAGTGATTTTGTTTCCTGAACACTTTCAGGTGTCTCTTATGCAGTTTCTGCTGCTGATCACGAAAATGACCTTGAAATTGTCCCAGCACGTACCGTTTTTGAGAAATCTTCAATTTTTATATTTATTTCCATTTTTCAGATATAACGCTATAATAAGCTTCGTGTAACTGAGGTATGTCCAGGCATGCACTTAGGACAGTTTACATATATGTTTGTCTTGCATAATAAAATATAAACTTGGGCCTGCATATGCATTAATGCTGGTTAGAATCTTCCTCCGAAAGTTCTAAGCACTATTAGAGCCGCTTCTCTGCATAGGCCTACATGTATATCTTACTGAGGAAGTTGACATCAGTTTGTTTGTAGTTTGATGTCGTATTTCCAAAATTTAGTTTGGTCTACATGTATGCAAGATGTATAACAAGTTAGCCAGTTTATATACAGATAAGCTTTAAATTATAATATATTTTAAGACGGTTGTTGGCAGCAGAAATATCTCGCTAGTGTTGCATGAAATGTGATACATGCACATTTTGATACAGTTGTGGAGAGTAGGCTATGCAATATGAGTAATCCTCAGAGACACGCAGTGACTGAACTTGTCAATAAAGCTTTGAGCTGTACTTTGGTTGCAAGACTGGAGAGAAAGCCAAGGAATGCGTGCCTCTCATTTGCTGTGGAAGATGTGCTGCAGCAGATCTGAGAGTTTGACTCCGGGGGTCCTGCGAAAGCAATGCTGTATGCCGTCCCGATGGTCTGGCGAGAGCAGAAAGATAATTATGACTGTGACGGGCTGATCAGTTTGTCTCCCTAATGTTTCTGGTTTCTCGGGCAAGAATAGGAAAGGAAACTAAGTGATACAGTCATCATCAGCACATAATATTATGAGGAAGAATTGTCATAAAGATTTGTTTTCCAATGAAATTAAATTATAGTATATTGAAAATAATAGGCAATAAACAAGCATTTCAGTTAAAATCTTTCATGCCCGTTTTCTCAAAAACCTTACGTGATACAAAAATTCTGAGAACACCACCGTTTTCAGCACGTCAACTTCTATAGAAACCAGTCAAAGTTTTTTCGGAAACAAAAAAAGTTAAAATTTGTTGACCAGTGGATAATATGCAATAAACAAGGCTAACAAGCATTTCAGTTAAAATCTTGCATGCCTGTTTTCTCAAAAACCTTACGTGATACAACAATTCTGAGAACACCACCGTGTTCAGCACGTCAACTTCTATAGAAAACAGTCAAAGTTTTTTCAGAAACAAAAAAAGTTTAAATTTGTTGACCAGTGGATAATATGCAAAAAACAAGCATTTCAGTTAAAATCTTAGATGCCCGTTTTCTCAAAAACCTTACGTGATACAAAAATTCTGAGAACACCACCGTGTTCAGCACGTCAACTTCTATATAAAACAGTCAAAGGTTTTTCAGAAACAAAAAAAGTTTAAATTTGTTCACCAGTGTAATATGCAATAAACAAGCATTTCAGTTAAAATCTTGCATGCCCGTTTTCTCAAAAACCTTACGTGATACAAAAATTCTGAGAACACCACCGTGTTCAGCACGTCAACTTCTATAGAAAACAGTCAAAGATTTTTCGGAAACAAAAAAAAAGTTAAAATTTGTTGACCAGTGTAATTATAGGCCATAGAGCTGGAACTTACTTGTGCAGTAAAAACGAACGCACTTGCACTAACAGAAATAAAAACATGAATTATACTGGAAAGACTATACACACAGGAGGTACTGAAGAACTGATGCCAGCTGTTGAACTATTTGACGCCTTCTCTATTCCTGTCTTCAATACGGAACCAAAGTCAGGCGTCAAATGCTTTGATGCCTTTTTCAACTTCTTCTTTACAGCAGGCTAAAGATAACAAATGTTTGGCCATGAATTAGTCATAATACAAAATGCAGTGTGTTAAACAGAACAAACACTGCATAAGCTGACTCCAATTCTCATCCAAAAAACTATGAAAAAAATGCCATACATCATAAAGAAATCGACCAAATACTAAATGCCTACCCATCAAATGTGCCCACAATATAGCACTATCACCAGATTTGTTTATGTCAAAAGTGCCACCAGCACCACCTAGTTTTATCAGCACTTGCTCAGTTCTGGGTGAACAATTAATTACAACTAAATTCTTATTAGCCTGCCAGCAAATTCTAATCACCTAGTAACCAAAATTGGCAACTTCAAATAAAAAAGTAACTAATTATAATCAACATTTCATAATAGGTCTTACAATCATCTTGTTAAAATATCTCCTTACTTACATTTTGATGAAAAGTAAAATTGGAAGTGTGTTTCTTACATAGTAGGAAATTAAGATGAATTCTAGCTTACGCCTTTGGCCGAGACTGCTTCATCTGAAACTTGTGAATCAGATGCATCTTCATGTTGACTGTCGCTAGCCTAAAAATAAGGCAAAAACGCATTATAAATCATTGATTAGCAAAAATACCAAGTGCAAAATACTTAAAGACAAAAAATGCTTAGATGAAACGTCACTTGCCATGGAATAAAAGTTTTATCCATTCCAATGTCTAACATGATTCCCGTTTTACAATTATGAAAATATATAAGGCACTGCCAAATCCATTGAATCTGCGAACAGGTTGACATTTTAAGTTAAATTTCTTGTCCAGCCACTAGCATAGGTCATTGTAATTGCAATTGAAAATTCACATAGTGCCACATCAAGAGCAAACAAATTGGACACTCTGCATTAGTCTGTATGCCGCTAAAAGGCATTAAGGATTGCAAAATGATGCAAAGAAAAGCAAGAAGGGTCATCGGTGACAGTCCTGCATTCCTGTGAAACCCAGCTAATGGATTCCATCCCAGGTTGAGAGACGCCATAATTTCAGAGTCTATGGTTGAATCATTTTATCGCCACCTGACCTCTTCCATCTAAACATTCTCAAAACATTGTAAACTTCAACTTTCTCATCTACAAAGCTAGAACTTAATATTTGAGACATTCTAAGAAAAGCTCCATAGACACATGTATATAAATGCACTGTATGTAAAAGTTCAGATTTATCACAACACCCATATACAAACAGTCTGCAAAAACATGATTCTCAGACAATGTCAAGATAAATAATGCTTACCATGCTGTCAAGAGACACCGACATCAATCTACGTTTCTGAGAGGATTTTGTCTTTTGCTTTAATCAAAACACACAATTGCTAAAAATGTAACCAAGCTTAGTCTAATACTTAAGCATCAGTAAAACTTGTTCAAAGCAAAAAGTTCAATTGAATCTCTTACAGCATTCAACCTGATTTCAATTGTCCCAAAATCACTGCAACAGCCACAGGAAACAATATCAAAGAATGACTAAAGCATATTAGTTTCACCTTGATTAAAAATTTAGTCATAGACAGTAATAAATCATTTATTTAATCTCATTTGCTGCAATTATCAAACACACAATGAGAGTCTCTGGGCAAAGATGCAGCGATAGAGTAAAGTGACAGTAAGAAGATTGATCGAATGATAAAATGATATTGATGGCTCAGTGCATATTAATAATTCATAAACAATTTAATTCCATTGTTTTAAAACTGAAATAGTGTGAATCATTTTGCTACTTAAGTTCAGAACTGTATTAATTCAAGCATGTTTTATACTCAAGCACACACATGCATATAAATGCTCAAGCACTGTGCATACAGCCTTTGTGAATGTACCACCATTTGATTCTGCATCCCTGTACGTGTAGCTCAAATAGTCAAGGAGACCACTCATATCCACATCTAGCCTTGGACAGCCAACGACTTCAAAAGTTAATCATGCATGATCAAACCCTAAGGGAGAATGGGCAAAGAAACACAAACCAGTATCTCCGACGGTTCTAGGTCCATTGAAAACGAGGGATTTTCCTTTAACATCGTCTGGTGAAGGTCAAGCTCCTCTAAGGCCTTTTCCAGGCTCCTGCTATGCTTACGTGGCAACAGTTCATTCCGATCCGTTTCAATAACTTTAATGTACGATTCCGCAATCAAAGCCCTACAGTCAAAACACAACGTTTTCACAATGGTAAGTAAACACCCAAATCTCACAATAAAAATAACATTGCCTTGCACAGATGCAAGAAAATGTCAAGGTGCATAGCATATGTAAGCACTCTGTAATCCTAGATATCATGAATGCATAATGTACAATAGGCATGTAGATACATCCACTGCAGTCACTGAAATACATATTATGTATGTATGCAAGCATGCAATAACACCTTTTAGTGCATTAACAATGATCATCATCATGATGTTGTGCTCTGCCAGTTGGCATGTTTGTACGTCCAATGGCACCACTCCTCCCATTGAGCCTCCTCTTATAGCTGCTGATATCCTTTTGCATCATCCAGTCCAGAAGCTTCTGTCTAGGTTTTCTTATTCCTCTACATCCCTCCATTCTTCCCTATATTATATCCTTCAAAAGGGTGTCTCCTCTCAGAATGGGACCAATTCAGTTTCTTTGTCTTTTCCTTATTGTGGCGATTATTACTCTTTCCTACCTACCATCCGCAGCACCTCCTCGTTCGCTATGTGCTCAGCATCCACATTTCAAAATCCTACAATCGCTTGATGTCTTCGTTCCTCATGGTCCACATTTCAGATCCATACATAGCCACACTACATATAAGAGTCATGATCAGCCTTTTTTGAAGTCTCTACTCATTCCTCCTCCTCCTCCTCCTAACAGCTCTATCCTCCTCGTGAATGCCTCCTTTCCCATCATTATCCGCTTCTTGACTTCCCTGTGGCATCTCGCATCCTCTGTGATCAGGCTCCCCAGATTCAAGGATTCACATACATAAACATATAAACTGCAACTTTTTTATATATTCCAAATAATCACATTCTGCAGAAATATTCAGACAATATTCCCTACATAAGACATTAAAATATACAAACATATTATTGTTACATGAAAATCTTCAAAACAATATTATGCAAAATTAGAAGGCCACGAATAGTAAGTTATTCGTTCAAAAATCACAATAATCTTTGCAGCATGAAAATTGTATATGTACCTTTGATGAAATGTGCCAAAAAACCTGACATTGTAGCCTTTCTGTGAGGCTGTAATGATCTTTGCAGGCCAATATGAGTAGCCCCTCAATTTTGCATAAGCCAAATCATGTGGAGGTCTCTAGAAAACAATGCATAATCTTTACAACACCACAAAAATAATCATCGCAACAGCAATTTAGCTAAACAAATAACTATTTTTCTATACTGAGAAAAAAACAATTACTCAATCCTCAATTGATGCTCAACCCCTTTACAGATGAGAAGGCAACTAAGTCACTGTGAAAACAATACTTCTTGTCATCAACAGTGCATATAAGCCATGCCACATTGTGATTTTATATATACTGGATTATATACTGGATACACATTAAAATATACTTTAAAAGTGTGCAGCTGATTCCAGAAATTAACCAGATAGATAGCTTACGCAGGGATAGCAGAACCAATTCTTGGGTTTGAGATTGGAATAGTAGTAACAATCAACACACTGTCGCAGTTCAGCAAGCTACAACAGACAACAGAATTCAGACATTTAGAGCTTCTGTCATCCAGGTTATAAACTCCGTAGAGCTTGTGCAGGATGTCTTTGATCAACAATATATTGCTATTCTACTTTATTTTTATCAGAGGGTGCAGCAATGTGGATTTATCATCAAGTCCGAAAATCAATTTTTCAAGTTTAAAATTGGATAAAACTGTTGTTCGATTAAAAAGTTTAATCAAAATTAATCGCAAGATTAATCAGATTTCACCGTCAGATTCACAATGCTGCAAGTTTTGCTCTTCGTACAGAAGTTATACAGTGAATGGTACGAAAAGTCTGAGAAAAAGTCTCTGTTCATTCGCAAAATTAAGCTTTAAAATATAGAGATCCATATTAATTGAAAATCTGACTCAAGACTGCTATATTTTATAAACTGTTCCCAAAATATCTGGACATCCTTAATACAAATCAGGCAGTCATGATCTAAACATAGGCTACAGTTATTGTATCTACCTCAAATCTGCAGTCTTTGAGAAGAACACGAGCAAGAGCAGTGAGATCGCTGGAAGCTGCACAAAATTAAGCAAATAAAACGGCCAGTTTCAGAAGAAAAAAAAAGATAAAATGCAAATAGAGTTAACACAGACATAGGTTTATATCCTAAATACCAAATTATTTTATATAATTGAACATTAATAGTTCCAAGAGCTCCAAACAGAGTATAGTCAAACAGAAGTCAATCTCAAGTGGCATTCTAGGATTCAGGTCACAGAACATGGAGAAACTGAAGCAGAGGCTAAACAGCCATGGATATAATTCAAACAGCCATCACAATTTTAGGCGCTGAACACTAGCAAGACGCAAACAGCCATACCTAAATTCCATGACTCTTCAAAATTTATAAGACAAGAGTTGATAATTTTAAGAACAACGGTGTAAATTCTACCATGACTAAAAAATTTCTTATTCAACAACTGCCTTCAAATGACAAGTACTGTAACACTCTTATAAGGAATCGATATAATGTGAATTTGAATATAAAATATGTGGTGCCACACACAAAAACCAGTAGGTGATTTTGCAACATATTGTGTATACATGATACATTATTTCCACGGTTATGTCCCAGGCTTCAAAATGACACAAAAATTATTGATCTAGCTCTAATATTCTACGTCAAGATACAAGGCAAAAAGGGCTCTAATTAAATAAATTAATTAATTAGCTTAATTAAAACAAAATAATATGCAAATCAGCTAAAATAGCTTTAGGATGATCTAGATGAAGTGAAGAAGAGACAAAGTGATGACATACCTCCATAAATGATGGCAACATTATGCAAAATTGTGACAACATCATGCTCAAACTGCATAATGGACGAGTAATGGTTGTCGATGATTCGACCTTGAATTGTGTCTAAATCCATCATCTCATAGACGAGCAGTGGAAGGGCTTTAAACACAGGATCTGATCGAACTCTCAAGTTGTGCAGTGGACCAGTCTGCAATGCAAAACACCAACTGCTCTGTACAAAAATAGGTTTTAATTCATGATTATAAGAGAGTTTACTATTTAAAAATACGTTTTAACTCATCATTATACGAGAGGATACTATTCTAAAAAATCCAACATGCATAAACATAGTCACACAGAAAAGAAAATCCGAGGCAAAATTTATGAAGTTAGCTGGTGAAGGACAGAACTTTAGGGCTTCCACATTACCTTATCCTTCAGTCGAAGAAGAACAAATGCCAGTAACTGTGGTGCAACTGCTTTCTTGTTGTCCTGAAGTTTCTAATTAAAAACAAACAAACTGGATTGTAATAAATAAGACATTCAATGCAGTCAATTTCAACTGTGCTTCTCTAGAAAATTACAATATTTGAATAAATTTTCACAATATGGCATATAATTATTATAATTCAGGACGCTTGATATAGCACCTCTTCAAAGTAGGCAACTCGGAAGCACTCCCGGCCCAACCATGGCTAAATAGAATAGTTTGAATAAACAGAGCGGAGTGACCCACAGGGCAATAACTCCAGTGTAACAGGGAGGCCATTGCAGGCTGTAGGACCAGCGACCGAGAATGAGCGATATTGTCACACAGCAGTTCGCTACACTGGACACCCAAGGTGGAACAACAGAGTTCTCAGTTTCTCACAGATCTATATAATATTACATTGAACTTTCTTGGCTGTAGGGCCATCCATCTGGAATGACATCCCTTCAAAGCTGGATTACGTCTGGCCAATCAAACTTTGTTTCATAAAAATCAATCAAGTTTTTTTCTTTTGCTATGGCTGGGAGCGCTCCTGAGTTGATTTCTTGAAGGGACACTATAAAAATCTATAGAATGAACGAATGAATTAACAGTTACAATGCAAAACATATGAGTGGAAAATTAAGCAATCACTTTGCATTTATAATTTTATAATAAATGAATATGAAATGTTTAAGATGGCTACAAAATTGACTGTCCTCATTGCAATATTAGACATTTTACTTCTCATCCGTGGATCAACAGGCAACACACATAGTGGATAAATCACCTTCATCCTTGCAATGATTGAAGATATTGTAGAAAGAAAGTAGTAAGTTCTGACTCAGTGGAATTACTAAAGATTTTCTTTAAGAAAACAGCAACTGACTCAGTGATTACATTTTTAACAATTCTTTTCACGCTATATGTCTTTATGTAACAGATACCAAATTAACTGACTTTTTAATCAATTAATAAAAGATTAATCGGTTAAAATCTCTTAAATCACAACTATATTTATAAATTATAATTCAGAGCAGTGCAAAAGCAAAATAGAGCCCAGTTCATCATAATTTATCTAATTTATAAGGAATTATTAAATTATTACATAAGGAATTACCCCCTCAAAGTCCGATCCACACCTCATAGCGGTGAGGGGGTGTAACAGTTAAGTAGGGGATTGCCTGCTAGGGCTATGCCATCAGTGGTGAAGGCTCCGGCCGAAGTACCACCTTGGGCGCTACGCGAGGTGGACAGGCCTAGCAGGAACCCTGAACAACTGGCTAACGTGGACGGCAACTGTCTTGGGCTAGACATTAAATTGCAACCGGAATTTTGGGCAGCAGCAAGATTCCTATCGGAGGTCGGCGGAGGAAACATCTGACGGTGTTCAACGGCGATTTTCGACTTCATGGGTCGGCAGATGTCGAGTCACACTGCGAGTTCGATCAAAGATTGAGGAGCTTAATCGAACTTATCTCTTTCCCTCGCCGAACATGTATGGACACAACTAACACTTTCTTCATGCCGGCTCGGACGTCGCCCGGTCTAACAAGGTCCGCGTTTCCCACTGAGAGAGTTAGGATGGGATTCGAAAAATTGGCTACTGACTCTACTGACTCAACCACATCGGATATCCTTGGCGGTCCTAATAACCGCCGTAGGAGTAGACTGCTGACCGTATTCGGTCAATGGAATGTTAGGGGCCTGATTTCTGTGGGCAAACTGTCGATTGTCGGCAGAGAGTTGCAAAGACTTGGTATCAGTATTTGTGGCCTGTCTGAAACTAAGTGGCCAGGCAATGGTCACTTCAATTCCATCGAAGGACATAGAATTCTTTACTCTGGGGGTCAAGGACCCCGCGAACATCACGGAGTGGCCATATGGCTTGACAAAACCATTGCGTCCTGCTTGACCTCCTATAACCCGATCAGCAGCAGAGTGATCTCGGCAACGATCACCGCCTCACCAAGAGATTTTACGATCATCCAGTGCTATGCACCAACGGTGGACGGGTCTGACGAGGAGGTTGAACAATTTTACGGAGAAATCAAACAAGTACTTGCGGAAACGCCCAGTCGAAACATTATCATCGTTACGGGAGACTTTAACGCACGAGTCGGAGAAGGCGCAATGGAGGTTGAAGTTCTTGGCAGGTATGGTTACGGAGAGAGAAATGACAGAGGTCAGATGTTGATCGATTTCTGCGCGGAAAACAATTTGGTCATCGCTAACACCCGTCACCAATTGCACCGCCAAGGCCGTAGCTAGGGGGGTGTTTTGGGTGTTTGAACACCCCCCGAAATGGAAAATGTGAAAAATAATATAATGCATTTACGAGCACATGATGTAAAAACCAAGAAATACAACCATGAAAACACCCCCCGAAATGGAAAAATGGGAAAAAAGAGAATGCCGGATGACTAAAAAAGGTCATCAGTTTTTGGGGAAGGAAAATTGGTGAGTGAAACACCCCCCGAAATCAAATCCTGGCTACGGCCTTGTGCACCGCAGGCATCGATACACGTACAAGAGTCCTGGAGATACTTATAGATCTCAAATTGACTTTATTTTGGTTCCTAGGCAATGGATCCAGTCGGTTTACAATTGCAAAACCCGACTCGACGCGGACTGTGATACCGATCACAATCTTGTTTTGCTCAAATTCAAGCTCCGTTTCAGAAAAGCTAAATCTCGTAAACTTCCCGTTTTGGATCTAGACAAATTACGTGATGTTGAGCTAAAGCATGAATATGCAATTGAGGTTGACAATCGCTTCGCTGCTTTAAACTACGTCGTGGAACCCAACCCTCCCATTGACTTGTGGTCTCAACTCAAAACTATCATCACAGAATCAGCACAAAAGATTATTCCTAAAGATTTGGAGAAGCGAAAAAACTGGATCTCGGATGACACGTTCGCGCTTATCAAAAAGAAACGTGAAGCCAAGACGAAATCGCAGGTAGAATACAAGACCCTGCGCGGAGAAGTTCAAAGAAGGCTACGGAAAGATAAACAAGCCGATCTTGATGCACTCTGTTGTGAACTTGAAGAGAACGCAAAGCGAGGAAACAGCAGACCGGCTTATCGGACAGTCAGAAATCTCACCAGACCGTTCCAGGCGCGCAAAACAGCTATTAAAGACATATCCGGGAAGAAGCTAGTTGATCCGGTGAAGGTCAATGAACGCTGGAAGGAGTATTGTGAGGAACTTTATACAGGCAATGAAGACGAGATAGCGTTCGACATCCCGGAAAGAGAACCGCCACCACTACGTGAAGAAATCGAACGCGCGTTGCTCAAAGCTTCTTTACACAAAGCTTCGGGGCCAGATGGAGTTGCAACCGAGCTCCTTAGATTTGGTGGTGATATGACTCTTACAGCGTTACATAAAATCTGTACTGAGGTCTGGATTTCGGGAGTTTGGCCCGATGACTGGACGCAATCGGTTTTCATCCCTTTACCGAAAAAAGGTGACCTACTATGTTGTGAGAACTACAGAACCATCGCACTGGTTTCTCATGCCAGCAAAATTCTCCTCAGAGTCATTCTAGAGCGCATCCAAACCAAGCTTGACAATGAATTGGCTCCTGAACAGGCCGGTTTCAGACCTAAACGAGGCACGCGAGATCAGATCACGAACCTTCGAATCATCATGGAAAAGGCAAATGAGAGAAACCAGCCTCTCTACTTTTGCTTCATCGACTTTACGAAAGCGTTCGACATGGTGCAACACGGTCAACTATGGTTGACCATGCTAGATATGGGTTTTCCTCCACAGCTTGTCCAACTGCTGAGGAACCTCTACAAACAACAACGCGCGGCCGTAAGAACGGATAACACCACCTCTGATTGGTTCCGCGTTAAGAAAGGCGTTCGACAAGGTTGCAACATCTCTCCTTGCCTATTTAACATCCTAGCGGAACAAGTGATGCGTAAGGCGCTTGACGGGTTCATAGGGGGCTTCAGAATTGGCGGTAGGATCATCAGTAATCTTAGATATGCTGATGACATCCTCTTGATCGCTACATCATCAAAGGAACTTCAGGAGCTCGTCAGTCGAGTCGAAGCCGCTGCCGACGAGTATGGTTTAAAGATAAATACTTCAAAGACGAAAGTTATGACCAACATCGATGAGGTCCTTGAGGTTTCCGTTGCAGGCGTTGGTCTCAAACAGGTTGATGACTTTACATATCTAGGCAGCAAAATCTCAAGTGACGCCAAGTGCTCAGGTGATGTTAAGTCCAGGCTGGCTATGGGCATGGCAGTCATGGTGAAGCTCACGAAGGTCTGGAAAAACAAATCCGTCAGCACCCAGACCAAGCTCCGATTGATGAAATCCCTGGTGTGGTCAGTCGCAACTTATGGTTGCGAATCATGGACGCTCAAGAAAGCTGAAGAAAAGCAAATTCAAATTTTTGAAAACAAATGTATTCGAAAGCTTTTGCGCATATCGTGGACGCTCAGGCTTACAACAGAGGAAGTTTATCGGCTTGCTAGAACTTCTCCCGTACTCTTGGGTTCCATCAAGGCTCGCAAACTCTCTTATTTCGGACACATCATTAGGCTCCCTCAGGATTCCTTGGAAAATGCCATCATGCTGGGTCACGTCGAGGGTTATCGACACCGTGGAAGACCGTGTATTAACTGGATAGACAACATTCTTTCCTGGTCCCACCTTTCTGGATCCTATCTTCTCGCTGCCGCACGCAATAGACGTCAGTGGAGAGCCCTAGTCCATACATGTGACCAACCGTCGCGCGGCGACGTCGGTGTTTGACATGACATGACATGACATAAGGAATTAAAAAATTAATATAACCATTATCGTAACTACTATGATATACATGCAGTCACAAGTTCAACAGTTCTGCAAGTGACAGCCTACCTTGCACATGTTGCATACAAATGAAACTGAATTCTTCCCTTGCTTAAGTATGCACATTGGATGGTATACACGCCAGCAAGTATTGCACATGACAACATTTCCAGGCTTATGACACAGAAAACAATACCAGTCACGCCCATCTTGTTTCTAAAACAGAAGAATAAAAGAACTCGATTGTGCTTAAATAATTTGCAGCAACAAAATTTAAGACAGTGGCACAAGAAAAACACAAGGACAGTCTGGTCTCTTTATAACTGGGGTCTGGGAATACTTCTTAGTAAATAGTCTAAAAGGTTCTACATAAATATTTTTAATGAATGAATAAATAAAATACTTTATGTTAACCTGTAAGAACAAAGCTTAAATGAACTGAAAATAGAAGTTTGCAGCTGGACAATATCCATCTGCAGGAAAGAAAAGTAGGCCTACAAGGGCTGCGCTGATTGGCTGAAAAGAATCTTTGTCGAATATGGGACACGTTCGAATCTGGACTATATAAGGGCATGCATTACACACAACCTAGAACTAGGCACACATGCTTAAAACGCATATCTGTTTTTCGAAAATGATGACCAATCTTAGTAATTTATTCTAATCATAGTTATGTTGGAATCAAAGATAATTAATTAGACCGATGTAAATTTACAAGAGAAATAGGAAATCATCTGAAACGGTCAACAATCAAGTTTTCCTAATGTGACTAACAATTGTGGTTCTTTAATAGAAGATTTTATGGACTAGGAAATGTTTATATGTCTGTCTGTGTTTCACTCTTTCAACTTTATTTCCTACTCTCTAATATTTTTGTCTAAGTAAACTTTCTATACTTTCAACTTCCAAGACGAATGCTTACTCTCTTTTCCTTTCTACAGTGAAATGGCCACCGTCTGCATAGATCTGACCAAATGCATTACATCACAAGAATTTATCAACAGTTGGTGACATAAGCTGGTCTAGAACTAAATGTAAGCTGATTTGGACCCCAAAGACTTGCAATCTTGGGTCACTTATTTGTTCAATATTTTCTAGGCTAGGAGTTATCCAGAATGCGTTTTAAACGAGGCACTCCCGAAATTAGATACAGTCCACAAAGTCTCTCTTATGAATCACAAAATAAAAAACCAGAAAATGGATAGACCTGTCCTTATATTAAAATATGAAAACATATACAACAAGAAAAATGTCTTGAAAAAAGTTCATAAACTTTGACTAGAATAACTGATGAATGAGAACCTGTATTTACAAAAGTATTTCCTAGAAAAATCCACGATAGCCTATAAGAATGGCAAAAGTATTAAGAAAACACTGATTAGTTTCAAATTTCAGGCACCTTGGCATGATGACCAAAAACAAAAACAAAAAAGGACTCTAGACAACGAAAACATACATAATCTAGTAAGGCCAAAAAAAATAATGCTGTGTTTCCAGTAACAGAGCTCTAAAAAATTGGGTAGGTAGGTCGGAAAATAATTTTATTTTGGTAAAATATTTTTATACAGTGACTGTCCGAAAAATTATACCCACTACACTTTTTTGCATAAAGGTACACGCTGCAACAAAGTACGTGTTCTAAGCAAGTATAAACTGCCTATTTCCTGACTGTCTGCACCTAAAACTGCCCTAGAAAACAATTCTATTAATTTCATTTTGACATCTTTTCTGGTAAGATAAAGTGGAAAGGGAAGGGGAAGATGAGTGCAAACAGAACATCACTGCTAGGGGTCGTTCCAGATTGGCCGAGCCAGTGACCATAGTTACACCTAGAGGTTGCTAGATTTATTTTCCCTAGTCACCGTTAGAGGTGGCTCAAGTGAGAATGATAAGGCTAGAGGTTACTCAAGACTGGCAGCCAGGAAGTAGCTAGTCAGGAGTGAAACTCTAAGGCAGTGTCCACGCTGTAGTCGGGAGCGCTCCTGAGTAGATAGCTTGAAGAGGCGCTATAGAAATCGAGAGATCAATAAAAGAAAATGAAACATTCTATTCATTTGAAAAATGTTCTTTTTGGCCATGCTAGAGTCGGAAGCCCCTTGAGTAGTTAACTTAAAAGGTGCTATATAAATACTTGAATGAATGAATGTTAAATTCTTCACCAAAGGGTGCTCGAAATAAAAGGGAACTGCTCAGTGAGCGGAAGAGAGCAGAGTTAGAAGAAGAGAGCACTCTGAGCACAAAAAGGCACAGTAAACACAAGAGCACAGTGAGCAAAAGAGAGCAGAAAGAGGCAGAGAGCAAAGGAGGGCACAGTGATCACAAGAGAGCCTGGTCAGCTTAGGAATAAAGTGAGCAAAAATGGACTGTCTTAGGACGGAAAAACAGCAAGTTAAACTCAGTAGCGTAGCTAGGGGGGGTCAGGGGGGTACACGTGTCCCCGGGCGCCGAGGGAAGGGGCGCCAAAATGAGGGTTGAAAGTAGCAATTTTGCACTTGTATTTTGGCTAATTTGTACCATATAAATTTGTAAGATTCAATTTTAGCGCCCCAAAACATCCAGTAAGAATCATATTGCTTACAAACCGCTTGCCAGGCATGATTTTGGCGCCCCATTGCGCACCAACAGGCGCCCCATACTCATTGTAAATGACCAAGCCACAACGCAGCTGGGGTTGTTAGGCCACACACACTCTGGCTGCACCCAAGATATTTCCACTCAGAAATATCCCACCTCAGTTAATGATCCACGCACTACAAATTCGCGCGGTCAACTGGTTGTGAAGGAATCTTGGGTCAGAATAAATAATTATCTGGATTCTGCTGCGTCCATTGCCCAGTTCGCCCAATGGCCGAATAGAAGGTGAGTGGGGTTACTGGAGTATGCTGGCTCGGGTAGAGTTAGTACCTTTCCATCTGTGGGCTGCTAGTAGATTAGTCTGGCTTGGCTCTTGTCTCTGAAACTGATGCCTGATAGGCTAAGCAGAGGGTCCCAGATGGATATTTGTCTACTTCATTGGGTCAAGAGGTCAACAGCTCAGGCGTTCTTTCAAGAGGGCATTGTGCTGTCTTGTACTGCTATTTTGTTTGAATTCAAATAATTAGGTCTACTATTTAATTTTAAATAATAAATTTATTAGTTTTACGTTGTATAACTCAGTAGCCTACAAAATAATCAACTACCGGTACGTATACTTATTAAATTTTTATTCTTTCATCGACAGCATGCACGCAGGCCTATGTGTTATGATATATGTATGATATATCAATAGCCTATCATTAATAAATTTCGAATGATAGGCCCTACTTAGTTTTTAGTTTAATATTATTAAATATTGTATTAAATTAGAAGTCACAAAGGTTATCGGAAAATACAAATGTGCGACAAGAGGCGTTTTGTCCCAGGTGCGGGGTAAAACGTTCCTCTGAACACCTTGTATTTAATTACTTTGTAATGTCATCTTTTGGAATTTTATTAAACACAGTAGTACTGTATTTAGGATATTCACCACTAGATCTTACAATAATTTCACGCTCGAAACGATATATTAGGCCTACTCACTTTGCAAATTAGAAGAAAAAACCTTTAAAGGGGTGTTCCCCACCCCTCTACCCTAATGATGGTAGTGTGATGGTGATGGTGCAGGACTAGATTCATGATAATTATGCTCGATTTTCAGTCGAGAGTTCCAATAAGTGGCAACTGGCTATTAAGTAAGTGAATGTAAGTGAATGAGGTGAAATTAAAAGGCAAGATAGAATTAAATGAGCAAACTGGCGGAGGTCATTTGGGAGTTCGTTCTAAAGAATAAAGACAGTAGGCCCTAAAGCAATGTGAAAAAAATTAATAGAGGGGGGGCGCCAATTTTGTAGTTCGTCCCCGGGCGCCAAATATCCTAGCTACGCCACTGGTTAAACTTGCAGCAGGCTGTGTATAGCCATCATGTGCCACAGGCTAGATGGCCGTGTACTCAATGCTTGCAACGAACTACCGTGAGAAAACCCTCCTTTCAGATCTATTACTCCCCCCCATCCACCCCACAACCGCCTGCTTTGTCAAACTGACCGTGGGAAACTATTGATTGCTCTGATTAACAGATCATTATATACCTTGAAAGACGACTGCTTACGATCGTCGCCTGGCTTAGTGAAGGCTATAATTATGATGTTCCAATTGTACATCTCATATACGGGAGGCAATGTCAGTGTAAATAAAAAATTTCCACAAAATTTTTCGAGTTGCGGCAATAAAAGTGAGTCGGTCGGGTTACTGGAAACACAACATTAGTTTTTTGGCCTAAGACCCAACTCTATACGGAAGGCAATGACCGTGTTATGACTTGTGACTTGTGACAATGACTGTGTTAATGACTTAATGACTTGTGACTTAATGACTTAATGACTTGTTAATGACTTAATGACTTAATGTTAATGACTTAATGTTAATGACTTAATGTTAATGACTTAATGTTAATGACTTGTTAATGACTTAATGACTTGTTAATGACTTGTGACTTGTGACTTGTGACAATGACTGTGTTAATGACTTAACAAATTAAGTTTTGTGTGCTATTTTAATCTGTATTATGTCAATACAAATTTTAAAAAAAAAATTTTTTTACAAAAATATTTTTTTTAAATTAAATTTTTTTTAAATAAAAATATTTTACAAAATTATTTGAGTCGCGGCAATAAAAGAGGGTCGGTCGGGTTACCGGAAACACAACATTATTTGTTTTTGGCCTAACCTTGCTACTAGAACATCTATGACTTGCCTCAGAGGTTAGGTTTCCTTAATAGACACAGAATTTTGTATTCTATTTTTTACTACGTGGACGCAGAATTTTGTGTGCTATTTTTTACTTACATAAGCTGGTCTAGAACTAAATGTAAGCCAATTCACCTTTTTGGATTAACTAACTATAAAAAGATTTGAATCACCAATTGAAGAATAAATCATCGGAACCAAGAACTCACTTGTCGCTAGATCGAACAATCACTTACAACTATCACTTAACAAACTTTTATAAGCTATTCAGAGCAATCTAAGGTAATCCCGAAGACTGCATGCCTGTCCATGTAAACATTATGGCCGACCAAGAAATCGCTAAAATAGAGTGCTGCCTACTTATAAGCCGCATCTCATCAGGCAATGCGTTCAGTAAGCAAATGTTCAAAATTCTGTCGACAGAAACAGCCTTTCATGTCATGAGCTTTTCGTTCGAATCCTTTCAAAATTAACTGTGCCAAAGTGTGAAATGCAAATCAACACCTAACTTCAAAAGCGTCTAATCAGTTTACGAAATGCAGGTTTATTAAGTTTAGAACTTTCTGTTTACTCGTATTGACTGCATATTTTCCCCTCATTTATAACTTCATTAACCTGACCCTTTTACTCAGATCTCGCATTGATTACTTACTTACTGAGCGCATTGCATCATGGGATGCGGCTGTTAGGTTGCAGCACTCTAGTTTAGCCAAGTCGTTGGCAATCATATTGCTTTGCATACAGGCATGCAGTCTTCGGGATTACCCAAATTAATGTCAACCAAAGGTTAACTACTTACGATATCTTTCATGTCCGGAATACTGTAGCCATCGTCAGTTTGCACAAGTAAATTGTCAGTCAAAGCACTTTGCAATTGTGCATTGAAAACCAATGCTTCCATTTCAGCATCCTCTTCTTCATTCACGTAGCGCAACAAACAAGCTGCATCAGTTGGTTGACCATCTTTGACAGCACGAGTAATAGCAGTCCAGGTTCGCACCACAACTTGTGGGTCACTTCTTCTGCGACAAACGACTTTGTCTGCAATTTACAACCTCAAAATGTTACATCATGCATAGGCAACAAACTTATACAGATAAAATATAAAAAGTCGCCTTCAATAATGCAGCCCTCTTCTCTATAATCAGTTGCAACAGACAGACTTCAACAGTTGACAATTAACCGCCTTAATTATGTGCACGATATCGAGCTCACCTTCCATCACTGTATTCACGAAGTGTACGCCGAGTATAATATGACTATATTCAAATACTCGAAACCGCTGCAGTTTTCGGATACAATGTCAGGAGTACTGTACGCTATAGTCTTCACTCAACTAAAGATTCCTAGTTACAAGAATCCTAGTTTACATTGCCTGAAATGCTCAAAAATCTTAGGTACACACCTAAAATAACGCAGGGATAAGGCATGTTATCCATTTAAATAAAATAAACGCATATATCTCATATTAAACCTATTCGACTAAACTTTTAAATCGAGGCTGTTGCTACAAGAGGTGTGCGTCGTAAAATAATATGTCGGTTGATTGGGTATAAATAAGTAAGTATAAGGTATAAGTCGATTTATGAGATCTGCTCCCAGGGAATGGAATCGACTTCCGCACTCGCTTTGTAGCTAAGATTATCTTCTTTAGTTCAAAACCAGAAAATATACTCAAAACTCACCAGTTCTTCTTGGCATTCAAGCACCGCGATATCTAATATTATTAAGTATCTGAAAAGTAATAGCCGCCAAAAGTTGCCTGCGCTGGGGTCAAGAAAATGCCCAAACAGTTTTTAAAAATATGAATGCATATGAGAGGTCTAAAATTACGATGAGTTTAATTTCTAAATAAAAAAATTGGAGTATTTCTTGTGAAGTGTGCTTTCTGAAATCTAATTAACTGAAATTCAATAGACCTTTGGAAACAGCTTTTAAAACCGAATAACAAGATATATTAATTGTCAGATTAGTCCCATATTTTTGGGGAGTTAATAACTTTTGTCTTTTTATAATCGCCCATATTGGCGTATGTCGCTAGGCCTGGAAACAGTCCTTAAAACACTATTAACATCTTTGTTAACATTTTACTCCTTCGAGTTAGGCCTAATAATTGCAACCTATAGAGCGTCATTCATTCGTTTCAGTTAAGGACCGCCTTTATATATCGGACTTTTATCGGTGCATTAATTATTATAAGGCGAGATTTTGTATTGCTAGCCTGGTAGGCTTATTGTTGGGAATCTTAATTTGGATTGCATAATCGTAAACTCGAAATTTCTAAAGCGCCACTCGAAAGCCAAGCGCGGGGCACCAGCTTATTCACGAGCGCTGCGTTGCGTTAGAAGGGTTGTCCGTGAGAATAGTCCGTGGTGGTCCGGGTCGAGTTACCATAAGATCAGGCTCAAATGCGTTGTGTTAGAAGGGTTGTCCGATATTTTTGGGGAGTTAATAACTTTTGTTGCATATTGCATAATATCACAGTATGAATAGCAAATTGTTATTACACAGTATAAATAACAAATTAAATATTATTTATACCGTGATTTTATCTAATATGCACTATGACAAATAGCACTTCCAAGACTATCATTAAAATCGTATTGCATATCACACACACGAACAGTGGGATAAGTTACAAAACGTATCACAGACTCGCATGCAATGGTGGCTCCAACTAAACAATCTCAGCAGGTCGCGTCAGGGTCATGGGAGTTATTAATTTTAGCAGGTCGAAGAAATTGTACAAACAAATTTCAAAAAAAATTTTGAAGGTTAATTAGGAGGTCAAACAATTGCCTGAAATAATGGTGTCCAGCTTTGAGATGTCAGTAGGCCCTGCTGTCTCGATTACATTTCCTATAGTACACACCGATTGAAGTCTATTCTCAAAGCAGTCTGTACTGATATAACTATATTATCACACAGGTTACTAATTGTTCAGATTCTAATAGATTATTTAAATAGCTAATTCTAATCGACAAGCAATTCTTAGCTAATTCTAAACTATTCACTTTTCAGATATTAAGTTAAGAACGAGTTAGGCTAATACTGTTGTCAAATTACTATATTCAGTCAATGTGATCAATTTAAGAATAATAGAGGTTTCGTAAAACAAGAGAGTTGCAGTTTCATTGTATCATTATGCCAACAAGTAAACCTGAGTTAAAGACAATAGAGTAACTTTATTCACTTTAATTAAAATTTGACAAATTCATGAAATCTTATGAAGTAAATACATGTATGAAAAATCGATTTCTAACTAATTAGCCCCTGCTAATTGATTGTTGAATTATAATTGATTAGCAGTTTAACAAATCATGCTCATCTCTGGGATGCATGAATTTTGATGGTGACATCCACATTGGGTTTGACAGCCATCCTCTTTTTTCTCATTTGGGTGATCTTTGCTGCCTCTCTTTACAGTCATCCTTAATGGATGACACCCTCACCCTAATCACACACTTTTTCTAATTCTTCATCTATTCCATTGTATCAACCTGCGATCAAGATGATAAACTGCCTACATGCTAGAAACCCTGCAGGTAATTTAAAGTGTCCATTTCAATCAAAAGTATTGAAACTGGAAGGGGATGTAGCTGGAGAACAATGCAAATCTGGCCTTTGATTCTGGGTGTCATATAATTCGGTTGGACCCCAAGATTCATTTTGCTGTTGCTTTTCTACTAAAATGGTAATACTGAAAAAAGAAATAAATAGAACATCTAAAGAGATTGCTAAATTCTTTAATTGAGAATAAATTCAAGAACAATGTAACAACATTTTGCACAGTTGTCAATAATGAACACTTCAGCCTCTCTTCACCTCCTTTTCGCATGAACGTGAATACCACTTTGTTCAATCACTGTTTGTCATGTTAGGTCAGAAAAGTATCTCTCTCTTGAAGTGGTGCAATATAATTTGCAGAAAGTTACAAAGGGCCTTCCTTATTTGCCCCACTTCTGCAAAGATCAGGATCTGCCAATGTAGCAGAAGTATTGGAAATAACAATTATAATCATTGAAGCCTATTTCATTATTACTTTTCAGTTGCCAACCTTAATGATGATCAACCTAATATTATATCTGTGAAGTTCGTTAAATCCTGAGCAATCGTTACTGTCTTTGGAACAATGATTTAATTTCAACTACACTAACTAATCCTTTTCTATGCACCAAAATACCGGCAAAGTAGAATGCAAGCAATGGTACAGACTGTCAACACTACGCACAAATCTAATAGAAGTCAGCTTCACAGAGAGCACAAGAATCTCTGCAAACAGCAATAAACAGTTTGTTTAAATCAAACCAGAAATCAGACAGCGAAACGCATAAAACAGAAAATTTGCACCAAAGCTCAAACAATCAAGACGCCGCAATCCAAATCTTCATTGATTTCTGCTGGTTTCCTGGAGACCAGATGGAAAGGTAAACTGTTCACCTATTAAGACAAAAGAAATCATTTTGTTACCATACAACAAGTGATATAATCATCAGACTCTTCCCACATCAAAATTTTTATGGTATTTTCATCATAGACATGAGCACTGTCATTTTTTAAATCAATAATTGATTGTGGGGCGCGATGGTGTAGTGGGTATGTTCGTTACCTTGCAGCCGGAGGGTTGCAGGTTTGAATCCACCTCAAGTCGCTGCGTAGGGAACTGGTCAAGTCCTTCACTCGCAGTTGCTCAAGCAGTGTCCGCACTGCAGTCGGGAGCGCCTCTGAGTAGAGAGGGGGGAAGGGGTGCTATAACAATTGTACATACATACATCTGAATAAATCATGTGAGACCTTTGCCGCCAGCTGTACAAATCATCACACCTGTTACTAGACACCAAGTGGTAAAGGATCAATAAACTTATCAAACCTGACACACAGGCCACATCATGCAGTCCTAGCAATATATTCTCGTTAAACTCCCAAACTCAATCGTAATGCCTTCCAACTACACACATCAGCATAGCTAGCTCACTTAGCCACATTGTTCAAGCAAATGCTTTTAGCATACTGGTTCACCTTCTGATGGTTGCTATTTCATCGATTTGAATGAATCACACACACAGGTCTTAACTGGCATGGCACCCATTCATTTGCAGTGGCAATGGAGGGTACACCTGTTAATTCACTGAGACAAAAGAAAGGTTAACGCCATACAGTTGTTATATAAAAATGTTAATTGATTTACATTTAGATGGCCAATACATACTCTCAACTTAACTGATTTGCACCTGATCTAATGACAAGGCTGATCTAATGACACAGCTGTACATGATTGGATGGCAGGCCAGTCGCCTACAGTAGGGCCCAGAGGTAGTGCCAATTAAAGACAATTGTCAGGAGCTTAATGCAGAATCACAGTGCAGCGTACAACAGATCAGCTGCTCAAAATTATCTTGGCATCGTCACTCAATCACACATGAAGATGAATTGCTTAGTAGCTGTCAAAAGACAGGGTAAAATTTTACCAACGTTAGGAAAAAATTACAATCAAGGGTACAGAAAAACACAAATTGGCAGTCACTTAACGACATGGATATACAAATATATTCAAATGCAAGCAATAGCAGACTAGATCCTACACAGGTATAACTGTGTGGAAACTTACTGGGGAGCTGCCTGCAGTCTCAACGTTAACATCAAAATCTTCTTCAAAGGAACCGACGGACTGATTCCGATTTCCAAACTAGAAAGAGAAGACACACAAAATAATATACTGGAAAATGTGGGGGAAAGCAATTAAGCACAAACTCCACTGAATGTGTATGGTACAGATCTCTTTCTTTAGCACACCAAAGTACTAAAGCGACTGTACAGGTCTGTGTAAATGTAAAGATTCGTAAAATAAAAAATTAATTATTGAGAAATACAAACAGATGACAAAGAAGGCACATAACTAGTCAAAATGAGTTCATTACACAGACCTCAAAATGTAGGCTACCAAACTAACAGCACAACTCTTCTTTGCAAAAGCTTGCGAAATATTTCATTTTCAATATCATTTTAATGTCCTGCAACAAACTATATTTGACATGTTCTCATAGTCCCCAAGAGGATGTCTTTGATTAATTCTTATGCAATGACTCAAGAAGTATAAGTATTTGCCAACCAGTTTTTATGAAGATTTCAGTAATGACAGTCTCAAAGGCAAGTAACTATGCTCCAAGTGACTACACACGTAGAATTGTATTTGACCTAGGCACAGTGTGCACCATGGTGACAACACACTTGGTCATGATTTAGTCAGTTTTGGGCACAGAGGATATGGGTGCCAATTTTACTTACTTTAGGCAGTGCTCAGTGCTGCCTATGTCAGTTCATACTTGTGGTAAAAACAGTAAATCACAACTTCTCAACAGTAGCTATAAAAAAGACCTATATCTCTTACACAATGCGAATCTTTACTATTTGTCACAGAAACATGCATTTTTTCACCTATTTCAGCCAATAACTTAAGCATTTCACTGGATATGCATAAGCTATCTTAACCTTTTGTGAAGGGGCAGTCCAGTATTTTTCTCAAATATTCAACTATGTTACCTTTTTAGGAGCTGGTCGGCTGGCGTCAGGTGGCTGTTGAATTGCAACAGATCGACCAAAGGCTCCTGCATTCTGCCTGTTTCTCTTTGATTTCTTACCAAAAATCACAGACACATCAGAACTTCTGCAATTGGACAGCAACAATAATACATACAAACATTCAAATAAAAGCAGGAAATCTGGTAAATGTCATGTGAAATAATACTATTTTAAAACGAGTGATTGTGGTGAAAAGTCGCGATGTGAATTCCATGAAATCTAATTGTACTCTTGAAAAATTAAGAGACCATAAAACAATTTAAAAGAAAAATGAAATTACAAAATGAAACACGAACAAATGCTTTGATTAAACATACCTGTCTGCAACGTTTGGAATTAGAATTGTGACAGCTGCAGTTGATGATGGCTCATATATGGCTGTTCTTGCTGAGCTGCTAAACAAAATAGAAAATGTTTGCAATAATTATCAAAAAATCAAATTGTCATTACTAATTTAGACTACATTATTGCAAGCATTATTAAGCTGCATTATTCTGTCATTACCTATAATTAACATAATGAATGATTGAACAACTTACATATATTTACGTTAAAGTAGTTCAACTTTTCCCATGATCTGGAATAACATCCCTAAAGTTATCTATAAGGTTTGCTTTAGGATTTTATTGTTTAGGTAGTTTTCTCTTTTTGCCATCCACTATTTCCCTCCTTTAACAATGGAGAATGTGTGTCAAGACGATCGCTAGAACTCTACGAGTTGACAGCACAAGGTAACAAGGTAAAGTAGGCATGGTTATAACAAGCAAATTAACTAATCAGTAGTTCTCAAATAATTGGAGTGGCACTCGTATTGTCTGCTAAGACCCATATAATGACTTATTTAAGTCTGCCACATTGCGGCTGCCTAAACACAAATTCAAATTACATCAATGCTCAAATGCTAATCTGTTGCAGCGTTTGGTGTAGCCAATTACAAATGATTACATGATGCGCTTGGCAACATTAGATTTCAGCTAACTATTTCATATATGAGAAGACTTGAATGTATTTGCAAGGAATAGAATACAGAAGACTGCGCGTAAAGTCAAAAGTTGCTAAATCATTCTGATGTCACGATTGCAGGGCTCATCTGGGGAAAACCTGAAAGACATCTTTCATAAAAAGGATAGCAGCCAAAATGTGGTAAACATAAGTTGCAAAGTGTACCACAGAGGGAAAATGCTTTAAAACTACAGCACAACAGATTTGCCTCTTGCACATAGTGGATATACAACTACATACCACTCCAAAAACCCAACCTTTGCAATTGTTGAGGTACTTTTGTCTTCAGTCGTTGCCATGATTTCTGTGACCGTTGTTGCAACTGTAGCTGCTGTTGTTGCAACTGTAGCTGCTGTAAATTTTGCTGCAGTTGCTGTTTATGAACAATTGTGTCTGATCGCATGAATCCAAAGTTATTCTTTAGGCGGCCTCGTATGATTGGCCCCGTCTGGAATGAGGTATCTTGTCTCCTTCGTTCATCAACATAGCCAGTCGATGGCCTCGTCCCAACATTCCAGCGTTGACCTCTGGCTGGTTGACCTCTGGCTGGTTGTCTCTGATGATATCCTCTCTGGCTGCTCTGGTTTTGAGAGAACTATGCAAAAATAATTTGAAATTTACTGCAAATATGAAAATGAAGTATCTAAGATCACTAAAATTGTGGCAATCTTCTAAGTTTATTTTGATTTGACTATCCAAGTTCCAATTTCCACAGGTAAAGTGAGAGGCAGGGCTCAAGATGATGCCAACAGTTCCTAAATCCAATGGCTATCCAATTCATTACAGGCAGCCTGAATCTAATGGGTCCAGCTTTCTGGAGCTCTTGGCTCTAAGAATTGCATATATACTGGCACAAATTGGTCACGACAAAAGACAAGGAATCTAAAGTTGCTAAAATGTACCATAATTATCATCTATCAAATGATGCATCTGCTCATCTGGCTAAAGCTGAATTAATTTCTAAAAAATTCCTGTGCATTATTTTTATTGCTGTTGTGGGCAAAATGTAATTAGCCCAAAGAATTCACAAAGAATTAATATTTGACTTTAACAACTTAGATGAAAGAACCAAAGAAAATTAGCCTTGCTTTATATTCCATCACACAGCACACCATTCATGCAATTATAAGCCCACCATTGTATTAACCAGAGGTTCTCAACTGGTGTGTCGCGAAAAGACCGGCGGTGTGTCGCGTAAAAATGGAATGTCGTCGGTGTGTCACGAAAAATTAGTGTGTTGCGAATTCCCACAGCATAAACCAGTCATTCTTGCATTACAAATGACTTACTTACTGTACCAGTTCAGCGAGCATAGGCTGTGAAAATTCACATCACTCTATAGGTCTATCTATTGATTCTATATCATTTCATCGCTATCTTGTGCGGCCACATTGTTTGCTTTGTAGGCTACAATACCTACATACGCCTATGTGACTTATTTTGTGGATGACACGGAGATGACCCTCTCAGTGCTATACAGTATAACACGCTAGAGAAAGCGCCGAATAAACTGTTACCCAATGCTGCAACATTCTGATTATGCAAACTAATTTTCATTAATCATGTAGAATTCGGAAGCCCTAACAACAAAGCAGCAGCATACTCCAAATGCCAGTCACAATAGACTTGGAAAGTAAATTGAGCCAATAATTCGTCTCACCTGTATTCCTCGTTGCTGGAAAAATCTGTTTTGTCTTGCATTGTTTGACTGATACTGATTATAGCTCGGCTGTATATCCTGCAAAAAACAGTTCACCAGTAAAAAAGGGAATTCTATTTTTTTAAATCATACTTTTTACATAGAAAAGTTTTTTCTAAGCAGCAATAGTGAAGCAACTATGTGAAAGCTTTCATGGAGTATTTGCTTATAACTACAAGAAAAACTAATAGCAAACCGATACAATCTGCAACCCATTCTTTGCTGTGTGAAATCCTACTTTTACTCAAGACTGATCAAATATTCTCATAATCCTCCTTAACATTAACCCAAAGTGTAGGACAGTGTCAGGCAGTAACAATCAACATGATCAGATAATTAATCATAGACAAAAGCAACACACTGAATCAAGAGAATAATACAGCTAAAATGGGGACAATATATATGGAAGTGCCTTATTTATTATCAATAATTAATTCACTATCTGTGGTCGAGATATTTAGTGTAGCTCTGAAAATAGTATCATCAGCTTTACAAAGGTTTAAGGAAAGATTATTTGCTTTAAACTAGTCGCAAGTCATAGCAAAATCCTAGTGCGCTAACCACATCGTAGGATCATAAGAAGCACGAGATAAAAATGCATTCGAGTCGTCAGAAGATAAGAACCAACAAAGCAGTGATTGAGGGATTGGAAAAAAGGTCATTCACATAAATTAAAAATTAATTGAGGACCAAGGATTGACCCCCTTTAAAGACATATAATAGTATAAATTAAAGACTGAATAAACAAAATTACATACAACCTGTTGAGATTGGCTAATTGAAGTTAAGTAACTACTGAACTAGTCAATAACTACATTTATGACCAATCAATAGCTATATTTATGACGCCATAAAATTCAAGTGTTTTGCCAGAAGAATTTTATGGTCCACAGTGTCAAATCATTGACCAGGTCCAGGAGGACTTATTCAGCATCGATACTGCCTTCGACCACGTCCGCATAACTTTGAGTTGCCACCGAAGGACGATAAAAACTTTATTCCAAGAGCCCTCTATAAGTGCCTTTTCAACAAGCGACAGTGTAACCCGTAGTACTTCCCTTCCATGTAACTGAGTTGCGGTCTTGTCAACCTGTTGTTTTTTCACATTAAATGAATATATATATATAGGAATACACCTATGGAAAATTTATTTCTGTCCATAGTCTTCAAAATTTTGCCTTGAATGTCACATTAGGACTTATTAGTCGCATGACATTGTTGAAACCCACATGAAACATCAAAGCAGGAGATTCATTTGATTTATGTAGGAAAAGTCTGGACATTATTTCTCACAAAATTTTCAGAAAAATACGCAATATGGAGATAGGCCTAAACTTCCCTAAAGTTTGCAAGTTCATTTTTAGTTCCATGATTACCGGGTATGTATTGGTGCCCATCACTTTAGAAATTTAATCTCAGGAGGACCTCTCCATTGCTAAGAGAGCAATATATATTTTTCATTGCAGTGGCACTCGTAATGATACACCACCATCAAGTGGTAATATAATAAATTATCATCACCATTAATTTGACAATTAACAATTTTTTACAATAAACAATGGATCTCCGTATTATAAGATCCTTAGTCTGTCAAAAGTGTGGATTTTACTAGGGTTTCCATAGGTTCTGCTCTTTTCTTGGCATATACGACACCTCTATACATTAGTTCGTCAGTTAATGATTAAAAACTATCCTAGTTTTAAGACCAAAGCCTACCTGAATAGTTTCCCTGTTCAGGGGACTGACACCATTAAAAAATCTTCTCCTTGAGCTGGCCTTTAGTTTAGCTTTGCCAACAAGCCGTTGTCCCACTCTTCCCCTGAACTGTTTTATGCGATTCTGAATGACAGCCTGGTTTTGACGTCTGTTCCGTGAATTCCTCATTCTGAAACTAAACCAAGAATGCAAAGTATATCCCTTGTATTGGTCAAGAAAAACTAGTAGTACCAGTGACATATTTGACAAGTAACAAACAGTAAAAAGGTTATCATCATTTTTAGTGATCATCAATTATCACAGAGGCGCATCTCAAGCAATTAAAAATGTTATTTTCATTGCCCTGTGCTGCCAAGTATGGTGCTTGAAGAAATTTTTTCTTGAGTTTTTATTTTGACAATTTCTGATATATTAAAAGTCCTTCTGTGACGACAGTTAATCAAAAAGCGGCTCAGGGCGATTTCCATCCTTGACTTCAACAACACATATTCACTGCTCTAATCAAATTTATGGAATATTTCACTTAAGTTTCAAGTTCACAGACACACACGAGTTCGAGAAAAATGTGTTGTAATACACTACCTTATTGCATGCTCTAACCATTTTGAGCACCCACACTTTTCATTTGTGATAGGCTGCTGCCAATTACATCACATATATTTACTATATGATGTATGTGGATGCAAGAGGGCAAAGCTAGAATTGGGTAATCTAAAGTTTTAGCATTTCAAATTATTCGCATGATGCAGCATTATTATTTTCATCAGTATGACTTCTGCTCTGGCATAAATCCTTTTCATCAATCCAACCTCCATTTAGACAAGAATTCGTTTAATCAATAGGCCTACAGCTTCTATTTTAACAAGTACATTTTTATCAATCAAACCCCTATTTACATAACAATTATTATATATCCATCTCCTATTTAAAGAAGAACCATGTAATCAATTCCGCACATATTTATGAATCGCTAATTTCATTCTCCCGATTTCTGCCGACTAAGAATTCTTTTGTCAATTTAACGTGTATGCGACCAATGCTAAACTCATGCAATGGCAAATAAACTTATAGTTCTAAACAATAGATTACAGTACAATTGTTCTTGCTCAACACTAGGACTCTTCATTATTCTTCAAAACACACTATCTTTCTCGCCCCTCGATTGTAAAGGTATGTCCCGCCGCAAAAGCAGCACACCGTATCGAATAAAGTTTTAGGACTACGAACACAGTCGTCTCCACTGGGCCCACTGAACAGTACTACGTTACGAAAAACATTATTTTAAAAACTCTCGACACCGGTGGCATGATATGGTATAGAATAATAAACTAAAAAATGTAAGACTGCATACTTTTATCTAAAAAACTAAATAACTTTGCAGATGAAAATTCGTGCAACGCTTGTTACCCACAAAGCACTCTCTCAGCAAAGACCAATGATTCATAGTTTCCATAAACCCTGAGGAGTGAATATGTAAGTAAGTACATGCTTTATCCAACCAACCGTTAACGGCAGCATTTACTTCAAAGCTCTTGGTTATTATTATAGTGGCACAAGCACAGTATCTGTAGTACAGTATACTATGGCACAAGCACAGTATCTATAGTGCAGTATCTATAGTGCTGTGGTACAAGTAACAAGTAAGGCACAACACCGCCATAATTTCAATCCCGAGAGAGCATCTACCAGGCTCTCCGGACTTGATCCGCTGCCTATCGATTTTGTTTTGATTAAGCGCCTGTGAATAAGCTGGTTCCCGCGACTTGGCTTTTGTGGGCGCTTAGAAGTCTCGAGATTACGATTACGATTGCAAATGTAAAGAAGTTACGAGAAAGAGATTTGTTAGGACGTTCTCGGAAAGATATACGTGAACTTCATTTTCTTGAATAAGCAAAATATGCATATGGATATTTAGAGATAGACAGATTTAAAACAAATGACAATCAGCGTGCGACAAGTTTATAATAGAAGATGAGAAAACTTGGGGACTTCGGTGAGTTAGAAATACATAAAATTAAAGCGCTGTGGAAATTTAAAGGGCTACAAAAACGCTAAACAGTGGCCATTTTCATGCACATGTAAATGTGGTTGGCCTAATAACCAGTTTAATTAAATTTAAAAATTGCTCGAGTTGTATTGTGTAGGTGACCAGAAAAATGTTACGAATCGTTTTTCGGAATCGCCAGAGGAATTTGCCAAAAGCCGAGGGCCTTGGCAGTGGACCGCAAGGGAGAATCAACAAAATGCGCAAACTGGTTACAGCTTTAATTCGCCACGAAAGAATTGAAGGGTATTCTCATTACTTGGACGAATCCAGAGGTTACGCTGAACTGGTAGAAACTATTTTTTAAAATATCTTTTTGATAGTTGAGTGACTAGTAAATATAGGATATTGTGGTGTTCATATTTGTTAATTGGACTAATCTTGAAGAAGCAATGCGGCTCCCCCGACTTCGCTAAACAAGAGCGCTGCGACGCAAAGGGCATCTCATAATGCAATGCGCCCAATGGTAAAACTGTATTTTAGCGTATTTTATTATCTCCAAATCGATATCATGTATTTTAGCGTATTTTATTATTTAGCGTGTGTATTTACACATTTCGTTGATGAAATCGTTATAACGTGAAAAACAGAAAAAATTGAGTGATATTTGAAGCTGGATTGATGAAAACTTATGGATGAAATAGAAGCTGAATTGATGAAAAAACACTTGAGAAATGCAATGTGGATTAAGGTACCTAATGGCTGACGTAGCAGCTGTATGGACAAAAATAACGCTCGAGAAATGGAAACGGAATTGATGAAAAGATTGCTTGAGAAATAGAAGTTGGATTGATGAAAATTATTTCCCTTCAATAGAAGCGGGTTGCTGAAACGATACTTAATTAAATGAGAGCTTGATTGATGGGAAATACTTGTTATTTAAATAGAATTTGGATTGATGAAAAAATAATTCTTGCTGCAACAGAAGCTGGATTAACGAATGATACATTCCAAGGTAGAAGTCGGATTGATGAAAATACCTGCGGAAGTTCGAAAGCGCATCCAAATAATAAAATACGCTATTTATTTTGAGCTAACCCGTCTTGAATAAAATACGCTAAAATACAGTTTTACCCGCCCAATTATTAAGTAGAGATACGCCCCATCGCGTTGTTCGAGCAACATAGGTATTTTTGCAATGTTCATCAAATTACATATTGCATACTGAGTATCTGGAATCGTTTAAGTCATTTGCAAAGAGTTCATTGTGTTGATATAATATTCGTTATTGAACAATCCAGTTGACAATGACAGATCGCAACCGGTTACAGTGTACAGTTATGCAATTGAAACAATTTCCAAAACGCAAATAACAGAAGACATAAATCTTAACTACTAACAGGACAGACAGCCTGCAATAAATGGCGCCATTCATAAAATAAATAAATAGCAGTCAACAAAGCACACCCACCCTGCAGGACTCAAACTTGGGTTCGCTGATCTCCAAGCCAGTATGTTATCCAATGCGCTATCGGGGCCCCCACTTGTGAGTAGAGTAAATGTTCTTCAGCAGTTATTTTAGAAAGTTTAGTTGTTAAAATTATTGTGCAATGCCGCGTTTGACAATTATAGGAGACGTAGCTAACATTCTGAGTATGGCATTAGAACATGGGGGTCAACTCAATTCCCTGAAACCTAAATACTTGAAAACGTGGAAAATACACAAAGGCCAGATTTCCTGAAACAGTTTTATAAGAAGTTAAATATGAATACATTGCGTAATTGAGTGTTTTTGATAACATAGTTAACTCAATAATAGTGTCTAAAAATCATTAGGTTCTGTGAAAATCGATTTGGAGGGATTTAGCCGAAATTCATTTAGGGGATTCGGGCTGCACCCTAAGAACATTTTACATTATAAACGTTATGTAATCTGTTAAACCCACTAACTCGGTGTTGACATCATTCATAAAATTTTGAAGTGTCTGTTTATCTTGTAACTGACGATTTTCTTCTTCAATTTTGCGCTTTTCAGCTGCAGTTTTGTGCATTTTTCACTGCACTTTGGTGACTATTTATAGAACTTTGGAAAGCATATGGATTCTGCTTTCTGTCTATCACTCAGTCACTCTTATGTCGCCAGTGAAATAGAGTATTCCTGAAATGAGGTAATTGGAATGAGGTAATCGAAATGAGGTAATTGCAATGAGGTAATTCGCAGAGACCCATTGATCACAGATCTTAGACGCAGATAAGAGAAGAGCTGTGGCATGTTGTCATACATCCAGAATTATGAATATCATGATGAAGTTTTAATTTAGTGTATGTAATTTCTTTTCTCAAGTAATTTTTATTTATTATTCTGTATTGCCATGATGGTCTCATATGACAAATCCAGGGTCGCATGTGACTAGCCACAGATTGTGCACTTCTGACGTACATGTTGGTGAAATTTCATTCTATGTTCACTTATTGAGCAGTTCATTGCTGTTCTTTTATTATATTGATAAAGTTTTCTGCATTCATGTATGACACAGTTACAGTTTTGCTATGTGTACATTCTAACGTTGTTTTTGTTTATAGTTAATTCTCGAAGCTATCAAGCATGGTGACAAACACAAAGCAACAATGGAGCTAGCTGATTACTGGCTACTAGTAAGCTTTCAGATTACCAGTACTTATGTGGCAGTTTCATAGAATTTTGGATGTGATTTGCTTTGTTTTGCCTTTAATTTGCTCAAGTAGAAATCTGTCAAGGCAGCTAAAATTATCCTCATGCCAAGTTGAAACTTGCTGTACTTTTCCTCATTAATGTTCCCTAGAGCTGTAAACTTGTGATGAGACTTTTAAGTTTTTTGACTTGAGGCTTCCAGTTTGTTGTCATACTTTTGTGCTTCATTGTATTTAGGTTGCAATTCTGCTATTTTGGTTACTCGAAGGTACTAAGAAACAGATTTTTCTGGTGTAACTTCTGATATCAGTTATTTCTCAAGATTTTACAGACCTGCTCTTGAGTTTATTCATTCTTGACCAGGGATTGACTTTGACTGAGTCTAGATTTTTTCTTGACCAGCAGTTTAATTTTGAGCTTATAAGCCTTTTGGTTCCCTCACCTGCATTAACTGTTTCTGTCTGTTGACTAAAATTTCACTTGCAATCGATCTTCACCCTGCTTGGTGCAAAATTTTGTAGTCATAGGAATAAATTTAATCTGGTGTCGAAAATGCGACTATTTTGTGTACGTAATATATGGATGAGCCCTGACAAATCTCAGGAAGTGGAGTAGATATAGCAATCTTAGCATGGAGTTGAAGTATGAGATTCAAATTCATGTAAAATGTTTACACGAATTTGTGTTGAACTCAGGATGGAAATTAATGCTATCAAAATGCATAGCAATAGGATCAAATATGAGTGAATTGAATTGAAAAGAAGTAAAATGAATCCAGAGGTCCTTATAAACCAAGTTCAAGAATAAGAACCAAACCTCAGAATTGCATACATACATTCAATATTACATTGTGTAGACGTATCTCCATCCGATTAGGCAAACCTGTGAAGTCTGCTTAGACTTGAGATGCTTGGAACATATTTCTGCGGTTGTTGATTAAACTTAAGCGTTGTATCTTTCAGGAGAAAGACTTGATACACAAGTTGTTCAAGGTGATAGTTCCGCGTTATAGTGGCTTCCAGTCCAGCTTCACGCAGGTTCATCACCTGCCGTCAGTTTACCCGGGAAAAGATCAGAAGATGGATCTTCTTGAATTAAAAGGTCTGTGCTCTTGTCAGTCTCTTCTCTGAACATGTGTAAAGTATTCAAGTAAGTAAAGCAGCTACTGGTTTTGTTAATTTGATCTGTTGTTTGCTATTCTAAGTATGTTTCTATGTTGTCATCTTTACTGGCACTTCATTAAACTTTGAATCATATTTTGCAACTGTTATACAAGAAGTTCTTCCTTTAATAACAGTGTTTAATCTAATTCCCCTGCTTTGAGGAGACTCGGGTTTCAGGGGGCGGGAAAAACGTCGGTTTCGGGCCGACGGCATCTGGCCACCAATGACACCATGTTATCAGCCATTTTTCTGACAACCTTTTCTTCTTTTTATAGTATTTCGTTCAAAATTTCAGAAAAATATACCGTTTTCGCTACTGAAAAACTGATGATCTTTTGAGTATTTCTTTCTCCATGTGTAATTGTGTATGTATGTATGTACTCAGGACCGACTCGATTTTTCTGGCAGGGATTGTTACACATTTAGTTTTTCTGAGTAAGAAATGGTATATATTTATATGTGTACATCACCTCACGATTGTTCCTGGGGGTGGGGGAAATTCATTCGATGAATGAGACAGAGACATCTAGATTAAACACTGAACATTGCATGCATTATAATGTACTAAGGCATGTTCCAACCTATGCTTTATTCAAAAGGAAAGTTCTGAAATCCATTGTTGTGATCCTGATCTGAATTATGAAATAGTATAAGAGCAATTACTTCTATGTTAAGAAAACCGATTTTTTGCTTAATTATCTCAATAGATTTCCTGGTTTGCTTGTTCTTAGTATTGAGGAATGCATTTGTGTGAGAAATCAAAATGTCCTGTTTTTGTTGTTGTTGATTTCTGTAGGCAATCCATGGCCTCCAGTTGTGCCACATGTTCGTAACATCAGTGGATCACTCCTGAATGTTCTGTTACAGGAGGCTAAAAAGGAATATCACAGTGATCGTAGGAGCGAAGTCTTAGACTCTGTGGCAGAGGATGATCTTGTACATGAACATAAACCAGTAGCAGAGGACAAACCCACAAAGTTGACTGTTTGAATTACAAGTTTTCTGCAGTTTTTCTATAACAATTTTGCAAAGCAAGTTTGCTGGTAAATGATACAAGACTGGTTTTTGCACTTTGATATTTAGCTTGAGTTGTCTGGCAGTTACTTTAAAAAGGATTTTTTTTATCTATAACTGAATGTGACTTGCTTCATCGGATGCAAAATTCTCTGGTTCACATGGTACATGCATACTTTGTGACATTGTTTAAATTCTGCAGACTTCCAGTTGGTCAGATAGTCAATCTTACTTCAGGTCTACTACTTGAACTGTAAAACCTGTCACTTAAGGAGGAGACCCATTGCTTAGATGCGTTTTTGGTTGCTGGAGTCGATGATATGTATCATGTATCAAGCATTTTTGTGTCTTATCCAAATAGTAAACTTGTATAGGTTAACCAATAGATTAGCCATGTTCACAATGTTCAGTCTAGGCTTTGTTTTGCAAAAATTTGATCATCTACCACCTCTGGTGAGTAATTCAGTCACTTCTACAAACTTGTTTATCCTGCCTGATCAGCTGCTATGAGTTTATTAGAATTCAGGATAAGATTTACACTGGTCTGCCTGATGTATCAAATTTCAAATCTGTACTTGTGGGCACAGTTTATCAGGGGTTCAGGGTTCTAAGCCACATGAACTCGGATTTTACCATGTGTCATTAAGATATGGGGTATAGGTTAAACCACACAATATCCTAACACTTTTTCACCAATCCAGGCTTGCATGAGGAATGCGCTTAGCTTAAAGGCCAGAGAGACCTTTAATTGTCAAATAACATATGCTGGGATGCCATTGGAAAATGTTGAGGCTATCAAGATACATTATGCTACCATTGTAAAGTTTCGTGAGTAGCCTATACCTAATCATGTTTGGACTGGTTCAGGTGAAACGGCTCGTCTCATCCTGCACATTAATAAGGCCGAGTTTGTGATGGCACTGATAATTTTTTAAGACTTGCATGTCATCCTAACTTCCCACAGAACCTTCCAGTACTCCGCTATCGCATTAGGCAAGACTGATTATCTACTGGTTTTTGATCAAATACAAGTTGACCAGCTAGCTGTTTCAATGCATTCACACTTGTACATCAATTAATAAAACATTGCGCACATTAATATCGTATTTGATTGGTCGCAGACTTCGATGTAAACATGGCCATTATATATATTTTCAAGCAGTAAATTATCCTTCCAGATTTGAGCAGAAGGTACCAGACATGCTCAAAATGCCTTTTGTGACTGGGGTTCAAACCACCTTCAAACCCCTCCATTTCAAAGGGGTCCACTCTGCAGCGGGGAAGGAAGGTGGAGCTAAACTACTGAAGGTATGTTTAGCTCCCCACGAACTTAACTTCCCCCCATGTCTGTACTAATTTAGTTTTTACAGGAGTCTAATTTCTCCAGCATGACCGCCTGCAAGTCTCTGGATCATGTTTAAAATTTGCCTCTATTTCTCAACGTCTAGAATGAAACATATTGCATGATTAGTCATTAATGTAAGATTCCTCTGTCCCTTCATGCCCCAGTCCGATCAATCACTGATACCATAGTTTGCCATCCTTGTGAAGCAGTTTCGAGAGTCTATGTGCTTCGTTGTTTGTATTGGACATCTACCACGGACCAGTGGACCACGGTTCAATTCCGTATAGAGCCACATTAAGGAAGGCAGGCTACAGAGTAAAGAAAAGCTCGCTTGGTAACTTTCTGATAGCATCTGGTACAAATCAGTGATCGTAATAATCACAGACGAACGTGTTTGCCATTATAGCCAGTATAGCAATCAGGAAAGCAATGAAAACAAGTCACAAATTATCTCAAGAAACCTACTCGTATCCTACCAGGTCCATGCATAACTACTATTGACCAATCTGATTATTTTCCTTGCATCTGACAAAGTACTTGGGGGGGAACCCTCTGAAATCTGGACTAAAAGCTGAAGAACTTAGGCTACGCGCAGTGATACACGCATAGCTATATGCATGTGTATGCGTATTATATATGGAAGCGATTGGCTTAATCATCCGGTCGGCCGACCTTTGTCCTCTTCTGTTTATTTCTCTTTGCTCTATGCGAACAATCTGTGAGCGTCGTCGGTTTTCAATACCTGGAAAAGGCCCTCAGCTATAATAGGTTACGTCTACGTGCTAAGGCAGAAGGCCGTGGCTAAGGTCTAAGCATAATTTAGCATAATTATGGGCATAATAATTATTATTATAATTATTCACTATGATTAATCTCTCCCAATGCCGTCTTCCTTAACCAATTAACAGTTTTTTATTATTATTAACTACTGTTGTGAATTATGCAACTCCTCACGTTTTTTGATCACGGTGAAGTATAATTATGTCACTTTGTTTGCTTAAAAACTTAATAAGAAAACAAATGGTTTGCATGATTATGGTTGTGGAGGCCATGCCGTGGCGCCCCCGCAGTCGATCGAGTCGTGGGCTACGATCGATTTGGCTCGCGCGACGATCGACTTCGTCGACTTGGCCTAGTTTTGTCTCTTGCTCACCTCTGCAGTTACATGTACGGTATATAGAAATTATGTGATCTCAAAATGAAATTGTACAATATCTAGATCTGTGTCATAATCTGTGTGACGTCACAATAAGCCTGATTTCGAATTCTCAGTGAATTTATATAATAGTAGATTGCGCTGAAATCGTAGTGACGTCACAATTATTTTAGACCTCGTTTTAGATTCTGAAGATGAACTTCAATAATTATTACAGTAGAACGGTGTAATAATCGATGCGACGTACGTCACAATAGGCCTCAATTGTTTATACTCATCTATAATAGTAGATCTGTATGAGACTGTATCATAATCGAAGTGACGTCATAATAGGCATGGCTTATTTTCAAAATGAACTTCTTTAATAGGTAGGTCTGTAGGCCTATCATGATCGAAGTGACGTCACAATGGACCTAGTTTTATATTCTCAAACTGAACGTATAATAGATTTGTTTCATAATCAGAGTAATGTTGCGTTAAAACAGCCCCAGTTTTGTATTATGAAAATGAAATAAATAATACGATGCTAGATCTGTATCGTAATCAAAATGACGCCATAACAGGCCTGATTTCGTTTTCTGAGTGAACTTGTCTGATAGTAGAATTGTATCAAAATCGAAGTGACGTCATAAAAGGCCCAGTTTTACATTCGCAGAATGAACATCTAGGCCTGTAGGCCCACTGAAAGCTCTGTATAATAATCGAAGTGACGTCACAATGGGCCTTGTTTATATTCTCGAAATGCCTTTCTATAATAGTACATTTGTATCATTATCGAAATTACGTCACAATAAGCCAAGTTTTTTAAATTCTCGAAGTGAACTTATATAATAATAAAATTGTATCATAATCAGAGTGACGTTATACTGTGGGCATAGTTTTGTATTCTCAAAATTACTGAAATTATATGATAGTAGATCTGTATCCTGATCGAAGTGACGTCACAATAGGTCTAATTTCGCTTTCTCGGTGAACTTATTTAATTGTAGAATTGTATCATAATCGAAGTGACGTCACAAAAAGCCGGAACAGGAACGTGAGAGAGAAAGTTGCACGTGACTAAAAAGTCATCGGATTTAAAATAACAGGAGTTGCCACGGGTTTTTAGGTTTTTGGTGGAAAGACTAAACAAGTTTTTCATCGGAAGACCAAGGAAATTGTTTTGTCAATCCAAGACCAAAAAGCTTGGGCCTCCAGTCCACCACTTCCAAAATTTCTGTATCCGCCTCTGTAGTCCCTACTCATTCAACTCAGATCGAAAACGTACGTATACGTAGAGATATATAGTCAACTTCACAGTTCTACTAACACGAAATCGCCAACTGCCAAAATTAAGGTTCATTAGCTGCACTTGTGTGCAAAAACTGAATTACGTTATTATTATAATGTATACGTCACTTTGAGACTTCAAGAAATCGTAAGTAAAATATTTGTAAATCGAGTCGAGTTGATGAAACAACGATCGACTGCGGCACAGCCGTGGCGTTGGCGTAGATCTTCGAGTTCAGGTCACAACCGTCACAATCAGCTTTTTAAATATATTTAGACCTCTATAACATAACATATTTGTGTACAGCAGTATAAAATTATATATGATAAGTAGGCTCCGTCTCCTACATAGCCTAGGCCTACTATGTACGATATATATTACAATTACAATCGTCACAATCAGCTTTTTAAATATATTTAGACCTCTATAACATAACATTTGTGTGTAGGCCTACACTGTACAGCAATATAAAAGTATATATGATAAGCATATATTATGTATATACAATATATATATTACAATTACATATACTATATACAATATACACAGCCTGCATGGCGATACGACCTAGCATCAACGATCTCTCATACACAATAGCATTAAGCGCACGCGTGAACGCTCTCGAGCGGCAGAAGCAACATCAGAAGTATCAACTGCAGCAGCAGCAGCAACAGTAGCATCCGCCGCAGCCGTCGAGATGCAGTTAGACGGTAAAGACGGATGCTAGCGACAGACGGCTTTCGTCATTAATCATCACAACAGCTAAACCGCGTCTGCTGCCGCTGCTGCTGCTGCTGCTGTTGTCGGCAGAAGTGTTAAACCCTATAGACCTTGGCCGCCGCCGCCGCCGCCGTGGCGAACCTTTTAACTGCACGTGACAAACGCCTGCTCCCTCCGACTGCCCCACGCACCCGCCCCTCCACCGCACCCCTCCCTCACACGCCGATCCCTCTGTTCCTGCTTCTCCCTCGAATATCAACGGCGCTAGTCCATCGTGCTTCGCATAACCAGTTTAACTCCGTAACTGTCACCGACTGACACGTATGATCTCCTCTCTCTCCCCCTTCCCACCGCTCTCTTTCACCTCTTTTTCTTCTGACTTCTGAACTCCTCTGTCAGTCTTAAACTCCTCCTATTTTTATTTCGCGCCTCACCCTCCACCATCCTTCTCCTCCGTCTCCTTCTCCGCCTCTTCCTCCTCCTCCTTCTCCGCCTCTTCCTCCTCCTCCTTCTCCTCCTCCTCCTCCTCCTCCTCTTCCTCCTCCTTCTCCTCCTCCTCCTCCTCCTCCTCCTCCTCCTCCTCCTCGTGTTGCCAATGTAGGCGTCTCTGATTCGCACTTGCCACAACTTCTCTCCTATTCTTCTTCGTCTTCTCCCTTCGCTTTCTCCCTCGTCTTTGAGCATCCATCTAATTAGCTTCTGTACTGACTGTACGATATATTCATTAGCATCCTTTTGACATCTGATCCCTCATTTAGTATTCCTTCTGATTTGCCTCCTCCTCCTCCTCCTCCTTCTCCTCCTCCTCCTACTCCTCCTTTTCCCTATCCTCCTCCTTCTTGTCCACCTGCCTCGTTACTAATCCACTCGTTGTAACCGTTTAGACGTTTCGGAATAGGCCTATATATATTATATATTATATATATATATATATACACACGTCTGCCTTCGCTCCGAAAGACTAATCTAATCCCTCTTAATTAGTCTTCTCTTTTTCTTGTAGATGTCGTTTGTCTCCTGTTCATTTTTACATTCTGTTACTCACTCTGATCATAACTTTTTACTTCTATTTTCCTCTAGGAAGAATGTAAAAATTAACAGGAGACACACATATATATATATTATATATGTCTGCATATATATTATATATATATCTGCCTCCTTTCTCTAATATTGTATCATCATCGCGTGCGTGCCCCCCACATCTCTTCCTCCTCCTTGGTCATAGTAGGAATATTTTGTTCCTTATCCTCTTCCAGTGATCTTCCTCCCCTTGTTCCTCCTTCCCATTGTGCCCCTCGCAATGAATCCACGTCGGCTGAGTTCCTAGTCGCTTGCAATGTTTACAGACAAACAATTTCGACCACCGCTTGCAGATGCGCTTCCCTCTTCCAATGCGCCATCGTCTTCATCCTTCGCGCCTTGTATACATTCGCTGCATGCTATGAATTCCACTCTTTCCTCTTCCTGCACTACATCGCTTGAAAGTAATTTACAAAAGCAATCGCCACAGTGCTTTACATCTCCTGCAAGTATATAGGCTAAGTGTAAGTTATATGTGTACAATATTCACAAGAATGAAGTTTACACAAACGGTATACCTGGCAATAATACACTGAGATATAAATTTATTATAGGCCTATAGGCCTAGATATGATGATGATGATGATGATGATGAAAACGACGACGATGATGGTGATATTAGCTCATGTTTAACGATAGGAGAAGGACGATCAAAATTGATCATATAGCCTAGGTCTTAAGATCGATACCCATGCGTCTAAATGCTCTTCGGACTACTCTTTTGGATTCATCTCTCGTGAATAAGCTGGTGCCCTGCGTTTGGATTTTGAGTGGCGCTCTAGAAATTTGGAGACTAAGATTAAAATACGCACTAAGATAAAATGAATTAATCGACCTGAAGCGGCAACAATAACAGCAGCAACAACAAAAGACAATAGCAGCAGCAACAGCAGCAACGACAATAGCGACAGCAGCAACAACAATAATATTAGTAATAATAAAAAATAATAACAATAATAATAATGATAGTAATAAATAACTTCAACGATATATTTCATACCATATGCATGCAGGGCACCTTGTCTGGATAGTGGATTACCTTAAGCACACTGAAATTCATCTGTAAAAACCAAATCGAAAACTAATATTTACATTTCGGTTATAATAGTACTACTACTAATAATAGGCTAATAATAATAGGCTAATAATAATAATAATAATAATAATAATAATAATAATAATCTACATGGCGCGTCGGGCGATGCCTCATCTGGGACGCAACCGTGATAGACTCTTAAAGTGTGTCATCTGGAATTTAAATCATGTACTCCGAAGCCTATTTCCGCCTATTGTTAAAAGGCCTTATGCTCTGCGTTCGCGACCACACGACTTAATTTGAACTGCCTAGAAAAGATTACTTTAATTTCATCTCTCGTGTTCTTTTTAAGACTGTTCGCAGTGTTAACAAAGACCTGTTAACGTAAACTATGGTATCTTTGGTGTTAACTCTAGGAACCAGAAATCTATCTTTCGCATGCTTCCAGCCTGAATTCTGCGGACACTCGATCGTTATTTTAGCCCATTTGCTTCTTTAAAATACTTTTTTGTTTTGTTTGTTTCATGTAATAAGTTGCGGTATGTCAAATTAGTTTTTCTTGAATAAACGAAGTATATATAGGCTATACACCCTGGCTGCTTCTATATATTTGCCGGACACCTCCCAAACTGCTGGTGCTGCTGCAGAGCGCGAGCGGGCACCGACCAGAAAGATAGATAAGTATAATACAGAGCCGTCGTCCACGTATACCTTTTCATCCCTCTGACTTTTGAAACCCTGGTCCCGATCAACAACGACGGGCTGACCTTCCTGTCAGACCTGGGCCAAAAGCTTTGCACCATTAATACAGGGGACCCACGGCAGACCAAGTTTTTTTCATTCCAACGTCTCTATTTGACAATACATGCAGAGGTTTAACGCAGTTGCTTCAGAGGCACTTTCGCAAGCCTGGAAGCAGACGAATAGGGCCATTCCGGACTGGTTTTATAGCAGTATAGCTATAGGAGCGAAGTCCCCGAGGGATCCTAAATACCTCGGAGCAAAAATAATAATAAAATCACTCATTATTTTACTTTGGCTCCAACTTTACAATGGCTATTCCATGAATGTGTGTTTGCGTGTGTGCGTGCGTGCGTGTGTGTGTGTGCTCAAATACAACGGAAGCATTGACGAAATCCTGTGATTGTTCGCAGGCAATTGCAGCTACCCATCGCAATTCCATCGCCGCAGCAGGTTTAAATAAGACTGCATTTCCTGGAAGACTTATGTCAGATTGAAGACGCACTATAGGCAAATAATTACCGGTACAGAGCATGCAGCAGCTGTTCGTACAACATGTGATGCTAAATACTGGATTGAACCGACACTCGATTGGGGATGCGTATACAACGACCGTCTTTCAGGCTTCGACGAGACTACAGCAGCAGCTAAAGCTCAGCAGCAGCAGCAGCAGCAGCAGCAGCAGCAGCACTACACACTATGCTGGAATGGACTCTGTGGAATACGGAAAAGCGCTGTTAAGCCACGCATTTCTTTGGTCACGTCATAACTGATCGCATCAGTGATTCAGACATTAATATTTTCTTCTAATTGATGCGTGTCTGTTCTTGGAAGAAAAGGTTGATGACCGCACGTGGTCCTCAAGTATTGGCTATTTCGTGGCGAGCGGTGATGAGATGAGCGACTTCTCTTCGTGGGTCTTTTAGCTACTCGATCTCGACTCGCAGTTTTGGTCTGTCTTGTATTGATAGGCTATATAGTTTGACGAATATAATACAAAAACCGGATCGATGGCATGTATCATTTACATTACGACGACTGCCGCTCTAATTCTCGGATGTTCTCTGCACGTCTTCTCGGTCGCTGACAGAGGTAGGCCCAGGCATATATGCCATGCAAACAGCTTTTATCAGATAACTTTCCTTCTGAGTTCATTCATTCATTCATTCATTCATTCATTCATTCATTCATTCATTCATTCATTCATTCATTCATTCATTCATTCATTCATTCATTCTTTCATTCATTCATCAATTCATTCATTCACTCATTCACTCATTCATTCATTCACTCATTCATTCCATGGACTTATATATATATATATATATATATATATATATATATATATATATAACACCTACTCTACCAATCAATTTTAAAGTGCTTCAAGTCCACCCACGGCTATATACAGAACAAACGTAAGACTTCATGTGATTTATAAAACAGAACAGAGTTTGATTGGCCATGGAGGACAGAAATTGAGGGACATATAGGCTGACTTTGTTCAAGACTACACAGCAAGCTGAACCATAGGAAAGTCCGAAAAGATTTGTTCGTCCCTGAAAATGTTGGTGAAGCTAAAGAACATCGACCTGTCGTTGCCGCTCTGTTATAATTGGACGATTTTTCCCTTACGTTCACATTCTTTAAATCATGAACAACACATTGTAGCCTATAACTGCCAATTATAATAGGCTGCATAGGATTTTGTCAAAAGCGAGTGATGACATTATATATTAATATAGCCTAGTGCAACTAATTTGCAAATTCTTCACTTCTACATAGATTATTATTTTTATTAGGCAAATTATCTTTAACTGCAATTTAGAACTAGTATTAGCGGATGTGGTTTAGGCTAAGTCTCTACTCTCATCTGAATTAGGCAGCTTAGGCTACACGACCATCGAACATAGCCTATTCATGATGTTTTCAGATATCGCCAATCAGCGACCTCACCAAGTCAGAGCCGAAGTTATCAATTCCACAGTAAGTCATGTGTAAATAGTACTTTCGCAAGAAAACAATGTACATTGCGATACGTAGGCCTGTATACTCATTAAAAATTGTGGTCGCAACATGTATATAGCCTATGTAATGTAATGTAATGTAAACCGATCTTCGAGAATTTCTCAGCGCCCACAAAAGCCACGTCAGGGAGACCAGCTTTTTCACCGGCGCTATATCAAATCAAGTCCGCAATAGCCACAGCTGCCGTTGTCGTTCCGGTGCCAGGTCAAAATCCGAGGAGGTCAAGCCTATGCCTTGCACTTGGTCTCATGAAGTGAATAGCATTGCTCCCCTCCCCCGTTCTACTTAACACCTCCACCCTTCCTCCATTATCTCCGACATTCCGACCCTTACAAAGCAGCAGCAGCAGCTCTAAGTTTCCGTTTCCATTTTCTAACTCCTGCGCAGCACAAACTTTGCAACGTGTAATCCATAATCTGGATTACTTGATTACACACAGCAATGGCCATACAGCTCTAATTGAAAGTGGCAGATCATGACACTGTCTTTCCGCCACTGTCTATTAAATTAGCACATAATACCTGCAAGGGCTTTTAGTCGAGCACATGTAGGACTCAGAACGAGTTCAAATGATATGAACGTGTTCAAATTATATGAACGCGTTCCAATGATATGATTTCCTTAGGTTCATGTTACGTACATGTTCCTCCTTTTGGCATCTACAGGTCTTAACATTCGAGCAGCGTTTCTAAGAGCGCCACCAGCTAGGTTTTACATTGACCCAATCTGATTTCGCGTAACTATACTATAGTCTACAGAGCCTATAAATTATGGCCTAATAACCTCTAGTTTGATCATAACCGGTTAACCTAATTTGGGCGCTGCCTAAGCTAATCCGACTTAATTGCTTTCAGATTCAGAATCAGTCAGATCTAACTTGCCGCTCGTGCTCTATCTATCTATATTCGAACTCCAAAAAGACTATTAAAACCTCAATTTAAGTCACGATCGAATACCAGATCTATCATGGTCCAACTGTTAACAATTTTTTTACATCTCGTCCATGGAACAGCCATGCCACATGCATAGCATAGTCTGCATAGACTAGCTTTTTTACAACTATTCGGAGGAATCCGGGTCATGTAACTCATGTTCTGCATGACCTGCTTCCGCCCCCGCTCCTCTGCTCCCCCCCATCATGTGCACGGTCATTTCCTGCGCCCTCAAGCACGTGACAAATAAATAATCCAACTGTCGATAACAATTTGGCTGGAAAAACATTCGTCATAAGTTTGTTATATGAAGCAATTTAATTTAATGCCGTATAATATAATCCATGCGAGTCTTATTATCGGACACAATAATTTGCAAACTTTACACGACAGACGTGAATAATATTGCGTGCATGGCTATAGAGTATAGATAGATAGACAGACAGACAGACAGACAGATAGATAGATAGACAGACAGACAGACAGACAGACAGACAGACAGGCAAGACAGACAGACAGATAGATAGACAGACAGACAGACAGGCAAGACAGACATAGACTATCTATCTACATTACAGACGGATGGATGGATGGATGGATATGGATGGACGGACGGACGTGCGGACCATAGGTAGACAGATGGATAGATAGGAGGAGGAGGAAGAGGAGGAGTAGGAGTAGGAGGATAAGGAGAGGAGAGACGGCGGCGGAGGAACAGAAGGAGGAAGAGGAGGGGATGATATAGAACTAGGAAACAAAACAAAAAAGTGCGGTTGCGCCAAATGTGTCTTAGGCAGATTATGGTATCATTTTGAACACTCAGAACTTTCAGTATGCTCACTCTAGACCTCTCAAGGTACTGCTTGCCAAACGTTTTCCTCGACTTTAATTAGCGTACAGGTCTCATAATTAGCCGGAAGAGAGAGATAGGTCTAATAAGCTAGGCCATCTATAGGTCTTTCGTTCAGAGTTTTTTTAATCAATCAATCAGAATTTCAGGACGCATTTCGATCAATATCCCTATAACTCAGAGTTGCTCCTATAGTTTTTTATGCTGCAAAACATTTTCAGAGCATTCGGATAAGATGGCGACAGCCGAAAGCGGAGATCGTCTGCCCAACAAAGCGCTACATGATTCGATTGAAGGAAGTGAATCATGGCCGAGCGGAAGTACGAAGCAAGGCTCGGATGTGGAAGTTCAACAGCAGCCATACGTCGGCCATCGTACACGAGCTCAGACCAAACTCCGAATACATGGTTCGAGTTGTCGCTGAAAACTGTGACTCCAGATGGAAGTCAAGCAAATGGATAACGGCAAGAACACCAACCGATCGAAATACACATGGACGAACTGCCAAGGACATCAGTGACAATGCAGGTATGATCCAGTGTTTAATCTAGTTCCTCTGCTTGAGTGCATGGTGGGGGGATTCGAGTTTCTGGGGGAGCGAGAAAAAGTTCGTTTTGGCCGGACATTTTTGAGCGGGCGGCTGAGCAACCGACGACACCCTCACATCGATCAAATTTTCTGACGACTTTGGGGGAGGTTAAGGGGGTTAAAACTTACGAAAAATCTACTTTTAAATTTGTTCGCTCCTTTACAAACTGATGACCTTTTATGGTCTTCATCTCAAATTTTCATATTTATTATAAAATTATATACATGTCACGAGGACGTGTCGAATATTTTCTGGGGTATTATTGCTACACGTTCAGTTTTTCTGGGGATGTTACTTATTTACGTGTATACAACACCTCGGAAATTTTTCTGGAGGTCCTTCCCCAGAGACGTCTAGATTAAACACTGGCAGGTATCGGTTACGTCCGCTAGGGAAAGAATCGACAACTGTAGGCCTAATCACTCTTTAGCAGTATGCCCACGTCGAACCAATGTGAGACCATATATCTATCTCATTCGCCTTCCGGTAGCATGATTTTTCCCTATTCCCACCGGTGGGTATCCGATTAAGCAGCTGCTCTGCCTCCTGCTTTCTCTGGAAAACCTATGCTGGTATAGGCTGGTATATAAGTGATAACTGAACTTGGTACATGTATCTCTGGCAACCACGCTAAGACGGTCCAGAAACTTAATTGCTACACAGTGATGGGTCATTGATCCGTCGTGTTTCTATACATATGCCACCTGCGCTAGTAGACTGATCAGTGGCATATTATTGATTGATTAGCATTCGAATAGCGCTGCATTATATTGACGTGAATATATCGTTGTCTATAGGTACATAGGTTAATGTTGTATCCAGTCTCGATCATTTCTTACTTGCGTAGGCTATGTTCAATAGCTACTGTCACAGACATAATTTTGTTTAAGCATGTGCAATGCGTAAACTAACAATATTTTAAGGTGTACAGGACCTATAACTAGGCCTACGTACGTGTTGTTGACTGCACGCAGATGGTGAGGAGCTGTCGAGGATCAGACATGGCCGCCCTCCAGGGCAACCAACACACGTCCGTTCACAGCCATATGAGAATTCAGTGTTCGTGAGTTGGCAGGCACCGCCATCCGACGCCGGAACTGTCGTTCGAGGATATAAGATCGGATATGGCGAGGGCATACCGGATGTCAACTGGCAATACCTCGAAGGAAGGCAGAGAAACGTCACCATCAGAAATCTAAGTGAGCTCATCAGAACACTAGCTCACTCATCAGATGTATTTCGATCAACCAACCAATCAATTAATCAAGCAATCAATCAAGCAATCAATCAAGAAATCAATCGATCGATCTATATAAGTACCTGGTAAATAGAAGACTCTGCTTGTCTGTTTGATCGGGATGCATTTCCAAAGTGTTGAGCTTTTCACTCTAAACCTTCACTATTGTGTCGGTCTGGGCATGGGAGACCCAGTGGAGGAGTTGGCCAATCTCTACCACCATGGAGATAGGGTGGGGGTGCGAAAACCATACTTTTCGCTATAAAAATGGGATGCATTTCCGCAGTTTCTGAGCTTTTCACTATACTGTGTCGACTCAAACCTTCACTATACTGTGTCGGTCTGCTTTTAGAAAAAGCGACTCAGTATGTCGTCAGCGTCGCCGCTTATAACGACTTCGGAACAAGTACTCCGATCTATGACCTCGTCTACACAACTGCTGGCACCGGTAAACAATTGACTCTATAGTCATATAGATACGCGATCTGTAGTTATTATATTATAGCCTACATATATGGGCTGCGTCGGTTTTCGTATAGAATGTGATCTTATCATTCTTATGCAACGACATATCGGCAGATTCACGTACGTCGAGCGTCGATTCCGTTATGTTCATTTCTGTGCACGTGTGTAAGCTTAAACTCATTCAGCCTACACATGACTGTAGGCCTATATTCAATTTAGTTGACAAGGCGCACAGCAGGGCTGTCTTTAAGGAATTTTTAGAACTGCACGACCCCTTCTTTTCTTTCCCATCCTCCACAGCAAATTACTCCCAAACGGAGGCGAATTGCCCTTTTTTGCCAGTTTTAACTGTACATACAACTGCACAAATCCGTTTAGCACTGCACATTTTGTGTACAACTGCACGTTAAAAAGGCCCTGGCGCACAGATAGCCTGTATCAATTCACGGCGTACAAATTTATGTATAAAAAAATCAATATATAAAAAACAACCATCACTTGATGACATTGATGTCTTATATCAAATATAATTAACCAATTAAACCAAAGTTGACTTATACAACAAACGGTGCATTGTGTAGAGTTCACAGCTATTCCGTGGCACAAGTTCCGTAACTATTTCATTTATTTATTTCTTAATTTACAAAGGGACAGCGCAGACGAATGCCTCAGCATTGCCGGCTCCCACAGACCTTCATATCAAACTGTTGACGCCAACATCCGTCCGACTGAAATGGTTCGATCTGTCTCTTGGCGTCGATCAGGAGATCAAGGACGGTCGGTACTACAACGTCCGCTACAGGACGACGACCCCTGAGGGCAAGGTCATGTCGATCCTCGTCAAGGACCTTCATGTCCGTCTGAAGGACCTCTTGCCGTCGATGCGATACGAGTTCAGGATTCGAACGGTGCGAGACGGACAGATGAGTGACTTCTCGGAGACAGTCCACGCCAGGACAACGGACGACGAAGAGGAGGAACAGGAACAGGAAGAGAAGGGGGAGGATGAGGAGACGAGGAGAGAGGAGGAGGAGGAAACGGGAGAGGAACAGGCGGCGGGAAAACGTAATCTTCCTCTTTTCTGAATACCGTTATTAATGTTATTAACTCTAATTTAATCTCGTTTAAATTTGCTCTAGCTATAGAATTGTTATATTTAAATTCTACCAGCGGTAATTAAGATTTTTTGCTCAATATATAGTAAGAAAGTAGCTTTTGCTACTACGAGTTATCGTGTAAGGTAGTACAAAATCTCCTAGAACTGATTCAGTTTTATGATGAAATATTTAGACGGAGGATCCAACGGATCAAAGCAATCGGAGACGAGATCAAAGAACGAGACCGACAGGACATCAAAGGAATACGCGGCTGACAACCACAAAAGAAATTCATCTGATGAATATAACGACTTTGACGGAAATCAGGATAACTCAACGGATCCTGCGGCGGGGGAGGAGGAGGGTTACCTGGAGACGGAAACACTGACGGAGGATGAGGAGGTCAACAGAGAAGATGGGAGACGATTTAAACATCAGCAGAAGGTGCCGCCATCTGCCGAAAGGAAGCGACGCATCCAACCGAGACGAGACAGTCTGTTCGCCGTCAGTTTTCGATCCGTTGTCTATCACCGGATCTCGGCTTTCATCACGTGGCCGCAACATCCGCAGCAGACGACCTGTAGCAGTCAGGAGTATAATACCCGCTCAGCCGTGACGGGATATCGACTGAGATACCAACAGCTGCCGGATGCTGGAGGATCAGAATCCGATGAGGAGGTCTATACGACGCAGGAGCTCGGCGATAACTTCATGCTTCTGGAGAATCTGCAGCCGGAGTCGAAGTACAGATACCAGATCCAGTACCTGTTCAGTGGCAATGTGTCGAGTACTACCAGCGCATGGAGTGGCGAGGCCGTCATCGATACTCAATACTCAACAGCGTTTATCAAACGGAACGACTCCACTGATTCACAGTGAAGTCTTCAAGTCCTGTATAGACTATAATAATATATAGACCGAAAGCTGCGATTAATGAGCGGACCATATGCTAAAATGCGAAGAAGTAACACCGCATATATAATTTATAGCCTATATATATATATATGGAATATATATAGTGCATATAATTATACACTTATAGGGGAACAATGGACAGCTCAGGCCTGTTGACAATAATTACAGGGCAAGTTGATGGACTTAATTGCTAATAGACTATAATTATATATATATATATATATATGTATATATAATTATAGATATACACATACACATGTGCATAATGATGCATGAGCTCCCTCACATAGGGGAAAGAGGGGCATTTACCCTCCTGGAAAATTAACACCTGATTTTGACTAGCCTAATAGGCCTACAATTTGGTTTTAAACAAATATCCTCACGCTAAAGCACTAAGGCCTAATTATACTATATAACTATGTACACAAAATGAAACCGAGAAAATTACAATAAGAAACCTCTATGAAAAATACACATGTTCTCAATTCACTGCCTATATAACTGCATTTGTTGAACTCTATAGTTAAAAAATTGACCGTTATAGCATTGTATATTGCCCGCCCTCTGCAAACTTAATATCTGTGGGCGCCCATGATAATTTTATGCTATGTATATATATACGACTTCGGATCCAGGGACCTTGTAGAATAGGCCTAAAAGACAGAGACAATTACGATGGTATGAACTATGAGTACGAGGACAATTAGGGTTTTCGTAGGCCTAAACTAATTACGGCTGTTGAAGAAAAACAGAACACATTTGATTTGCAATATTGCATTGCATCTAGAACTGCTTATTTTAACAATTAATCTATTCTCGACTAATCGTTACATTTTTAATCGATTAATCTTTGACTTGTTCGATTAATTTTGCGATTATATTTTTTACTTCTATAATGACGTCAAACGGCAATTTCCGGAGCAAACAGATGGTGAACGTTGCAAGATGCATTTTCCCTGATCCCAGGTGAGTACGGCAAATAGGCGGAGTCACGCTAAAACCTCGTTTAGTGACTTGCTGCAGGCTAAAAACAGACGTACGTGCACCGGTACAGCACTACGCTTCAGTCCTTAAGTCCTTAAAGAGATTGTTGATCCGTTTGCTATATCCATTTTCGCCTTACTTTAGAAGTCATTTAGTGAAGAAAGAAAGACGCATTTTAGACTTATATACCAAAGACCTTATAGTAGACAGTAGACTATAAGGTCTTTGCAGCTTTGGTGATACTCTTTAGACAACAAAATGTCAGATTTTTTGTCGTAACCAGAAGGTTTCACATAATCTAACCGAAAACCGCACGAAAGGATCGAACATAGGCCCTAACTAAAAACAAAATCGAAATTAAAGACCAAAACTAAAAAAGAAAACGACTAAGAAAGAACACAATAAACTACGTAAACGAAAGAGGAACAACATAACAAAGAATAAAAACGAAAAAAGAACATTAAGAACAAAACCTAAACAGCATAACAAAGAACAATGAACGATAACGAAAACGACTAAGAAAGAACACAATAGAGAACAAAAACTAAAAGATAGAACATAACAAGCAACGGATACGAGAACATTTAGAAAGAAAACGAAAAGAAAGCACCTATATTATAACTAAGAACGAAACGACTAGGAACAAAAGTAAAAAAGAATGAAAATGAAAAGAAAAATATAACTAAAAACTAGAAGAAAAAACAAACCTAAAAACAAAAACGAAAAGAAAGAACGTAACTTTTAACGAAAACGACTAGGAAATAACAGCACCAAGAATGGAAACGATAAAAGAACATAAAAAGGCACAAAGATAAAGAACATAGGCTAACTAAGATGAAAACGACATAGGCCTAAAACTAAAAAGATTAAGAAAGAACATAGCGATAAAGGAAATTACGAAAAGAATGAACATAACTAAAAATGAAAACGACTATAAACGAAAAAGTATAAGAAAGATCATAACAAAGAACAAAGATCAAATAAAGAGTAAAACGAAAAGAAAGTACATAGCCTAATCAACAACGAAAATGACTACGAACAAAATCGATTAAGAACGAAAACGCGCGAGGAAATAGCAAACCTAAGATTAAAAACGAAAAAGGTGCATAACTAAAAACCAAAACTAGAAGAAAGAACATAACTAAGAACGAAAACGCAAAGAAAGAACATAACTAAGAACAAAAAACGACTGAAAACGAAAACGTCTAAAAACACAACTTAGAACGAAAAAGAAAACAAAGAACATAACTAAGAACGAAAGCAAAGAACACAAACAAGAATGTAAAGAAAACAATAAACACACGCAAAAAAATGACTGAGAAAGAACATAGCAAAGAACAAAAAGGAAAGAAAGAACATAGTAAGGAACGTAAACGAAAAGAACGAACAGAGCTAAGAACGAAAACGACAAGAACACAACTAAAAATAAAACGGAAAGAAAGAACATAACTACCAAAAACGAAAACGACAAAGAAAGAACACAATTAAGAACACAAGCAAAAAGAACGTAAGCAAGAACGAAAAAAATCTTCATTTTCGTTCTTAGTTATATTCTTGTCTACATAACAAAGAATGAAAACGACTAAGAAAGAACATAAGAAAGAACGAAAACGACAAGAATGAACATAAAAATAACGTAAACGAAAACATAGAACATAACTATGAACGAAACGATAAGGAAACAACAAAAAAGAACGAAAACAAAAGAAAGAACATATCCAAGTATGCAAATGACAAAGAACAAAAACGACTAAGAAATAGCATGTAACTATATTATAGGAACGAGAACGGCTAAGAATGAAAACGTTAAAAAAGAATACAGCAAAGAACGACAACGAAAAGTAAGAACATAACTAACGATGACAATTTTTTCCTGCCTTTCAGCTGTGGCTGGACTGGGAGCGCCTCTGAGTTGTTCTCTTGAAGCGGCACTATATAAATTTTCGGAATGAATTAATGAATGGCATAACTTAAAATCCTTATCGCATCCAATGTAGATACCGTACTACTAATTTTATCATCGCATCATGATCATCACGATTCATGATAGTCTGTGCACGAACCTGGATGACCTTAAGTATCGTAACGTCCATTCAAACGGCTGTGGAGCCTGTGGTGAAGGATCTTACCCACCAGTGTTTAATCTAGACGTCTCTGGGGGGGGAAAGTTTCCCCCCCAGGATTGACATTTCCCCCCCAGAAAAATTTGACGAAATAAAAAATTATTGGTTTTTAGTTACTGCTTTCATCATTGTTTTACATGAAGTGTTATAATATACCGTGATATTATTTATTATTACATTATTATAATGACATCATTTTACTATTATAATATATGATACTATCATGTTAAGATGACACCTTAAAATGCAGTCATTGCAATGTGGAAATTCAAAAAGTTTCTAATAAGTCACTGAAAAAGTACAGCTATTTTGTTAAGACATCACAATAAAATTCTGCCATTGCAATGTGAAAATTCAAAAAGTTCCTGATGGGTCAATTTTGTTAAGATGACCCCTTAAAATGCTGCCATTGCAATGTGGAAATCCAAAAATTTTCTAATGGGTCACTGAAAAAGTACAGCTATTTTGTTAAGACGGCACCTTAAAATGCTGCCATTGCAATGTTGAAATTCAAAAAGTTCCTAATGGGTCACTGAAAAAGTACAGCTATTTTGTTAAGATGACCCCTTAAAATGCTGCCATTGCAATGTGGAAATCCAAAAATTTTCTAATGGGTCACTGAAAAAGTACAGCTATTTTGTTAAGACGACACCTTAAAATGCTGCCATTGCAATGTTGAAATTCAAAAAGTTTCTAATGGGTCACTGAAAAAGTACAGCTATTTTGTTAAGATGACCCCTTAAAATGCTGCCATTGCAATGTGGAAATCCAAAAATTTTCAAATGGGTCACTGAAAAAGTACAGCTATTTTTTTAAGACGACACCTTAAAATGCTGCCATTTCAATGTGAAAATCAAAAAAATTTCTAATGGGTCACTGAAACAGTACAGCTATTTTGTTAAGATGACCCCTTAAAATGCTGCCATTGCAATGTGGAAATCCAAAAATTTTCTAATGGGTCACTGAAAAAGTACAGCTATTTTGTTAAGACGACACCTTAAAATGCTGCCATTGCAATGTTGAAATTCAAAAAGTTTCTAATGGGTCCCCGAAACAGTACAGCGATTTTGTTAAGATGACCCCTTAAAATGCTGCCATTGCAACTGTGAAAATCCAAAAAATTTCTAATGGGTCACTGAAAAAGTACAGCTATTTTTTTTAAGACGACACCTTAAAATGCTGCCATTGTAATGTGGACATTTAAAAAGTTTCTAATGGGTCACTGAAACAGTACAGCTATTTTGCTACGATGACCCCTTAAAATGCTGCCATTGCAATGTGGAAATCCAAAAAATTTCTAATGGGTCACTGAAAAAGTACAGAAATTTTGTTAAGACGACACCTTAAAATGCTGCCATTGCAATGTGGAAATTCAAAAAGTTTCTGATGGAGAGGGGTGCATACCCCGAGGGATGATACCCCTCCCCATACCGCTCACCCTCCCAGTCTCGGTGCTATGCGAATCACGAGCGTCCTTCGGACGTTCAAATGTCTCCCCCCCAGAAACCCCAATTCCCCCCCAGAGGAGGGGGACTAGATTAAACACTGCTTACCCACCCATTCACCCAATTCATTGAAAACGAACACGGTCGACGACATAGGCTGATATACGCCAATTATTATAGCCTATGCTTTATAATAATGCCTATCGTCGCCATAATCAACTATCATGTAGCCTACATTTACAACTTCAAATATTATTACCTATTAGGCCTATACACTCAGTCAACTCTTAAAACTACGTTGCCATTGGCGACCGGCGAAGACGTAACGGTTAAAGAAAGACGATACCGGTTAATATTATAATTAGGCCTACTTTGTTTGCTGAATGGCCGGGACGTCATCTTCAACGGATGCGATCTTCGAAGTCACAAACTGTTGATTTCGAAAAAATTTACAAATCGAACGCTGACGGAAACAACAAAACTTTCACATTATTTTATGAAGTTCAGACGAATAATTAGTTAAATTACGTCTTCGTCGACTCTTCGAAGTTCAAACACTGATTATGTCACGTGATATCAGATGCAGATGACGTCATTATCTTTATTGTTTTATTCATCGACGTATATTCAATATACGTCGATGGTTTTATTTTTAGTAGGCTTAATATTTATTTATCGTTTATTGTAGCGCCATTTCAGGGAGGAGGATCAGATCTCGAGTGCTGTGGTAGGTCTAATGTTCCCGAATGGCAGATTAATAATAATATATTATTGTTATCATCATTGTTATTATTTTTGTTGGTTGAGCTAGAAAGGATAGGCTACCCCACTGTATCCCAGGCTTTAAGAGATTAAAACTGAATTTTGCATTTCTCTCTGATTGATTTTCTTCATCTTTCGCTTACCTCAAGCGCTCAAATCATGCCTTCCTCTCTGGTGTCACTGGGACTCAGCCCCCACACGGCATTTTTCAAATTTTCACTCTGCTCTGCATTGTTCTCAGGCATTTTTCAAGACCATTGCTCCCGTCGTATTAGTCCTAGTGATCATCGGTGGAGACTTGCGGGGGACGAAATGGCGGCCGAAGATTTTGGCGGGCGAATGGCTGAGACGCCGACGAAAATGTTCCATCTTTTTGCCGGCAAAATTTTCTGACAATTTTTCTTTTTTTAATCGTCCGTCCGAAATGTCGATGGAAAAACCTAATTTTCTCTGCCAATAAAGCTGATGAGCTTTTTTTAGTCATCACCTCGTCTCGTTTGTTGTTCACAAGGGCTGTTTTTAAGGAATTTTTAGAACTGCACAACTTCTTCCCTCCCCCCATCCTCCATGGTAAATTACTTCCAATTGGAGGACAATGACCTTTTTGCTTGTTTTGACTGTACAGGAGTGTTTCTACAACTGCACAAATCCATTTAGAACTGCACATTTTGTGTACAACTGCACGTTAAAAAGCCCTGTTCACCGTGTGTTTCGTGAAGTGTCACGTGTGTAGGCCTACATGATGACCTAACACTTACCGATTACCGATTGGGGGGGGACAAATGCATGGGTCGTCGCCCCACCACATCCATTGAGGGGGACCTCCCCCCATGTCCCCTAAGTCTCCGCCCGTGCTAGTGATGTTATGTCTTTTAATGAAACGAGATTTAACACACTTGTTTATATATATATATAATATATAATTATATATATATAATATTATATATATTATGCCTTTAACAGTATTATTATGACAAGAATAAAATTGTTGCATTTATGTTCGAAAAAATCTAGCAAAACCCGCATAGGCTACTGAAAACTGCTGGAATCTACTGAAAAACTATTGAAAAACAGACCCGATGCCCTTTGTCGTATGTCTAGCAGATGGGCCAGCAGAGAGGAGAGCATATGGCAGCAACTGTTCGCTTACATCAGAGTCGGCATTTTTATACATCAAGATGATACGTTGTTGTTCATGGTGCATTTGCCAACTTGACCGGCGATAGCATTCTTTGATTGATGATCAGACTCAGGATTCACAGTCTACCAATGGCCATTTCTTGGCAACTGAACTATTAGTGTGTTGTCATTTGCAGTGGCAGATGGGCATACTGCTTGCTATTGTGCTGCCCCATAGCACGGCTGGTGTGTGTGGATGTCCAAAAATTGCCGGACCAAAGGCATATAAATAATACACGCCATGTGTAAGGAGCTCATTGAATGCAGGAGCTTTGGTTTGGATTTAACAACTACACAGGCCTGATTATGAAATCAGTATCCTGGCAGAGGTACGGATAAAGATTTTACAGCTTCTATGTTTCAGATCCTCATGATAATCACTGTTAATGTTAAACAATTGAATTTATAATGTAATGCGCACACCATCATTCTCTGGTCTGCTTCTTACACTTTCAGCCACCAGAAAGTATGTCGTGTAATATCAGTTGAAACTTAGAAAAGGTGCAAAACAATAGGTAGCTCGGTTAACTGTCTCCAAATATAGTTGTTAAACAGATGCTTACCTACTTGATAAGCAATCGACAACATTAATAGTAGTGATAATAATGAAAATAAAGTAAATATCACAATAATAGAAAATAATATATAATGGCAATACAGGGCATAAGTTAATATCCTTCCTTGTCACTTGCATAAAAACTGCAATCTAGATTCAGAAGATTATGGTATTTACTATTGTAATATTACCATCTTTTTTGAAGTACCAGGATATTGTCTGGCTTCCGGATTTCTGTTGTCATATTTTTCTATTGTTTTCGTTCTGGTTTGGCTGGCTCCAGATTAAGGTAAAGTAAAGTTGAGTTCAGTGCACCCAACATAATAATATTATTTTCAATTATTCCTTAACTGAGCATGTTAGAAAAGTACTTTTATATGATGTTGTTGAAATCTCCAACAAACGGAACACTGCATATTGAATACACACATTAATTTTGTGGGAACAGAGATGGGGTCCACTTACCAACAACACCAATGGCCAGTCTGCAGGCTTTAGATCCCTAACTTTAAACATTGCGAGAACCCGTTCTTTGGTTTGTCATTTCTATAGCAAGAAGCTATTCATTTATTCATTGAGAAATTCAAACTACTCAGAGGCGCTCCCGACTCCAGCACACCCAAAAAGAACAGTTTTAAGTTTGGTAAGGAAGGATTCAGGTATAGTCCCATGGTGTAGCAGAAGCTATAGGTGGATCGAACAGCTTAGCAGCACAATATAACTCATCTGAAATATTATCTTGCTCATGTTCTTCAACTGTAGTTGTGCCCATGTAGTCAGAATGAAGCAACAGGACTAGATTCAGGCCGTGATATTTGAATGAATTATTTGATTGAGTTAAATTGCATTACTGACAGTACTATGGTGTAATGATTTACCTGTGTAGTCTTGGAGTTTTGCTGTTACTCCAACTGACCTTGGAAACTACTACAGCTACAAAAGGTTTGGTTTGCTGTCATGTTTATTATTCTTTACATTTGATTTGATTTTATGAATAATAATCTATGTAATAGTAAATTTCTTGTCAATCAATCAATCAATCAATCAATCAGTCAATCGATCAATGAAACAAAACTTAATACAGCGCCCTTCAAGACATCTACTTTGAGGCGTTCCTAGCTCAGTAGCAGCCGAAAAGAACAGCTTGCAAAAAGGATTAAAATTCGAGTGAAGAATTCCTAGGTAGGAGATGGAACTCTAGGGGAGACCTATACCAGCCAGTCGAACAAACGACAGCCATGAAGTGTGTAAATGCCTGAAGTGTTAAGAGACATGACTTCCTGAATTTTTAAGTTGACATTTTGACGATCATTCTTTGACATAAAGAAGCAAATTTACGCTTGCACATTATATTTCAGCTATAAATATTTATCTAATTCTGGCTTATAAATTATTACTTGCATATTGGTCTCTGATTCCGATTGAATTAGGTAATTTGCACACATTCATTTTAAATGTCATTTTTCAGGTTGCATCTATTTTTATGTACTATATAGGAAAATTTTCGGATTCTGATCCAATTTGAACTGAACTCGTGGTAAATTGATAATTAATTCACTAGACAGATTCTATTATTGTATATTGCCTATCACCTCTGCCCTCTGGTAAGTAGGCATGAACAAACACTGTTTCAATTATGTGCGTCAGCAGTAACAATATTGTTCTCATATTTTGATAATAGAACTCTGTGATGGAGCTGAGAATGTTGGAAGACTGCGTAGTCATCCTGAGAGATGTGACTGGTTTGTGGAGTGCCGGAAAGGCAGTGCCTACACTGGACAGTGTGGACCAACCCTGCACTTCAACCCTGACAAAGGAGTCTGCGACTTTCCACATCTCAGTCATTGTCCTGCAAGTGAGTTACTTCACTGTGCTACATAAACTAATAGTTGACAATTAATGCACATACAGGATTTCTGTCATGTCGTTTTAGCACAAGGATATTGTTAAAACTGTCAAGTGTTTAATCTAATGGTTTTGTGAGATCTGTTTCTGGTTTACCACATGCCAACCAATTCCATCTAATTGTACTGGCATATCATGGGGTTGTTAGTTGTTACCATTCTGTCTCCAATAATAATTATGTTTCCTTATGTCTTTTGTTATCAGCGAAAATGAAGGGAACTGTTGAGACCAATTCTGAGGCTCTGCTTCCATTGGAACATTCTGTTCCTGTTGACATGTCTTCTCCGGCTGTTGACCTGTCTTCTCCTGTTGCGGACACGTCTTCTCCTGCTTACAATGCATCTGACTTGAAGTTGTCAACATCCGCACCAACCTCATCTGACGACAAAACAAAGCAGTCAAATGTTGACAATGATCAGCTATCACTGACGTCTACTTCTACCCAGTCCAATTCACATTCAGATGCTAAGAGAACACCACCTGTTGGCTCCATCTATGGTGCTAGCCCATTGTCTGGAAATTATAAGTCTGAGAGAACTCCTCTGTCATTCAAGTCTAACTATGGCCATCACAGATCAGCACCTATACATTCTGGACATGAAAACCGGCCACAACCTGAAAATTATGGTACTCAGAGATCCGCTTCGTCACAGTTTGAGTATAACAATAGACCGTTGCCTGCCTACTCTGTGTTTGAACACAGGCGAGTGCCTCTACATGACTCTAATCAGGATATTCAGTCAGCTCATTCTGAAGACAAACCAGTACCTGCTCACCAAACTTCGGACTTGAAATCATTGTCTTCTCACTCAAGTAACCAGAGACCGGTAGCTGAAGAAGCAGATTCTAGTGAACAGAAGTCAAGGTCTGCACATTCCAGCACCAAACACAGACCACTGCCGTCAGATACTGTGACCACAAAACCTGCTGATACAGGCAGATTTTTCAACTCGGAAGATAAACCACTCACCTTATATTCTGAATCAAAGGAGAGATTATCACTTGCAAATCCTCGATCTGAAAAGGTTCAATCGCCACCTAGCTTTGTACAACACAAACAATTACCTAATGCAATAAGCTCAGAAGACAGACTCGCATATTCTGGATCACCCCAGCAGAGGCCATTTTCTGCATACTTGGATTCAGAAGTGGGACAAGCAGCTACCTATTCAGAGAACCACAGACATCTGTTTGAACATAGGAATAGCAACTTTGTACAGAGACCTGCATATTCTGGACCTAAATATAGCAGTTCTGAGGTTAGAACATTACAAGAAAATTCAAGGCTCGATAGAAGACCAGTAGCTGTATATTCAGAAAATGAAAAAACTACTTTCTCCAAAACTGAAGAACAAAGAAAATTACCTGCATATTCGGAGAAGCAAAGACCTGTAAATCATGGATCTGAAAATATACAGTTACCTCCTTCTAATGGTTCTGAAGTCAAACCATTGCTAGATTATTCTACATCAGTAGTGGGGCAATTCTCTGCTTATTCAGAAAGTAAAGAGATACCAGTGCCTGCTTATTCTGTAAAACATAGATCATTCCCTGCCTATGGCAACCCAGGAAAAAGACCAACATCAACCTCTGAAGAAAAGCCACTACCTGCATATACTGGTGATGGATTAGAGCAGAGACCATTGCCTGCCTATACGGGTGATAGATCAGACCAGCGACCATTGCCTGCCTATACTGGTGATAGTTCAGAGCAGAGACCAATGCCTTCAGCTACTGGTGATAGATCAGAGCAGAGACCATTGCCGGCATATGTCGGTAATGGATCAGAGCAGAGACCATTCCCTGCCTATACTGGTGATAGGTCAGAACAGAGACCATTACCTGCCTATACTGGTGATAGTTCAGAGCAGAGACCATTGCCTTCAGCTACTGGTGATAGGTCAGAGCAAAGACCATTACCTGCCTATACCAGGGCTGGATTAGACCAGAGACCATTGCCTGCATATGTCGGTAATGGATCAGAGCAGAGACCATTACCTGCCTATACTGGCGATAGATCAGAGCAGAGACCATTGCCGGCATATGTCGGTAATGGATCAGAGCAGAGACCATTACCTGCAGGTACTGGTGATAGATCAGAGCAGAGACCATTACCTGCCTATACTGGTGATAGGTCAGAGCAGAGACCAATGCCTGCAGGTACTGGTGATAGATCAGAGCAGAGACCATTGCCTTCAGCTACTGGTGATAGGTCAGAGCAAAGACCATTACCTGCCTATACCAGGGCTGGATTAGACCAGAGACCATTGCCTGCATATGTCGGTAATGGATCAGAGCAGAGACCATTACCTGCCTATACTGGTGATAGTTCAGAGCAGAGACCAATGCCTTCAGCTACTGGTGATAGATCAGAGCAGAGACCATTGCCGGCATATGTCGGTAATGGATCAGAGCAGAGACCATTCCCTGCCTATACTGGTGATAGGTCAGAGCAGAGACCATTACCTGCAGGTACTGGTGATAGGTCAGAGAAGAGACCATTGCCTGCATATACTGGTGATAGATCGGACAAGAGACCTGCATACACTGGTGCTGGATCGCAGCAGAGACCAATGCCTGCTTATTATTCTAGGCCTGAGCAGAGACCATCTCATACACATCATGAAACAGAAGGGAAACAGCGACCGTTACCTGCACTACAGCCTGTTTCACAAAGGGAACAGTTAATCGAACATAACAACTCTGAAGCAAGACAAGGAAATACTATGTCGAGACAGAGACCACTGCGCATACCTGCTTACGAAGGAACTGCAGAACCTTCATTGCCTGTACATGAAAGACCATTGCCTATGTTCCCTGTATCTAATGAGAGATCATCATATGCCACGTCTCAATCTCAAGAAAAAGCATCAGTTGCCTCTTCCCTAGATGAAGAGAAATTGCCGCTTACACATAGTTATCCTGTGGATAGGTCAGCTCATCCATCTGCCTCTTCCCATGACAGGTCTCGACCTTTGTTTCCAGTAGAATCAAATAAAACTGCCAACCGACAATTGTATCAGGAAACTGTTTACGGCTTTCCAGGCAAATCAAGGGAAATTTTCATTGAACCAAACGACATTGATGTCAAAGGTAAGACACCTAACTTTAAAAAAAGAATAATGTGAATCTGCTTTGAGTGATTTGTGCAAAATCAAGACTTAAATTAGAGCATTCAACATAAAGTTAGTAAAGCTGAAGCATGGATGGTGAACCTAAGTGATTAAATTCTTATTTTTAGCAGCATTTTATTCTATTTCAAATACATTTTTGTGACCAACGAGTATTCATATGTTCCAAGTGATCTGGACTTTGCTGAATGCTTTTAATACTTGGATTGGGTATTTGGACATATATACATATACATAGTCTCTGTCACTCGCATATTAAGTCTCTGGTTTAAGCCTTAAAATGCAGATGCATTAAATAATATGATCTTTATGCTGATGCTATAGACCTATTCTAGATTCAAAGCTGTTTATTTCAGTCTGAACCAGATTTGTGCTCTGCAGAACATGGTGATCTGGATGTTCTTCTGTACCGAACTTTCATGATGCAAAATGGAACCATGCCTCATTGACCCAATGATAGTCATAAATAGGCTTGTGATAAGTGCATGAAAACTGGCCACTGTCACTGGCAAAGTCAAGTTTTTGTTAAGTTGATTCGAAGATTCCTTACTGGAAAAGCACAAAGCATGACCTGTGATTTAGGAAGTAACATGTATGCATCACATTATTTTTTCTCTGAAAGTATGGTTTTCTTGGTGTGATTTTAGAATTTAGGAAGTTCTTCTCAAGTGCAATCAAACGTGCAAAGAAGGCGATGGAGAAACAGCTTCTTCATGAGTCAACTTTAATGGAAAAAATGAGAGGTAAAATGCTCTGCCTTTTTGTTCCTGTATATAAGAACTATGCATGCACTCCTATAATTAAGCGCAATGTTCGTTATGAGAAAGTCTCCCAGTAGTTTATGTTTACTAAATTTACTCCACCTCCTTATCAGTATCACTCCAGTCTTCTCTGCCTGCCTGCCTACCTAGACTCAGTGGAGAGATCGAGGTTCAGGTCCCTGCTATTAGGCTTCATGTCTATGGTGCCTCTTTGGATAACTCAAGAGCTGTTCTAGTGTCATGAAGATAAAGATGAAAGATCAGTTCCTTAAAAGATCATGAAGAGTTAGCAACTTCATTTTCTTAGCCTCAGCATATGTGATCGTCCTTATTGTGAGTCCTATCCTCCCATCAACAGCGTGGTGTGGTTTTTATAGCTGATTTCGCATGGGGGAAAGATGGGGCTTGAACCAAAATGTTTCCGCCCTGACATATTTGAACTGCTAACCAATACACCATCCCCATGAGCAGAGGATAACTATGTTCTTTGTGGTGATGTCACCTATGTTGATATGGCATGTACAGTAGAATACAACAGCGCTTGTTATTCCAACCAAAAGGGCTCTTAGTCATCACCAATTCTGGCTGTACAGAGGATTGCAACATCTTGGTGTAGTTTTTTAGCAATGACTTGTACACTTTATATAGACTTAGACAATATGTATGCATGCACACTTGTTATAGCACCCCTTCAAGGTTTCAGAGGTGCTCCCGACTACAGCGCGGACACTAAATTGGAGTTTGACGCTGAAGCGCATGAGCAATAATTATTATTGTGAGTGAAGGACTTGCTAAAGGTCCCAACGCAGTGGTCTGAGTTGTCTCAGTTGGGATTCAAACCTGGAGCCCTCTGGCTCCAAGGCACCGACACCAACACGCCCTACTGCAGGCAAGCAATTAATAGCTTCTGCAGTCTGCATGCCTAGGAGCATGAATTAATTAAGCATAAAATAGGCTGTGGAACAGGGAGGAGAGGAAATATTTGGCCTAAAATGGAAGAAATAATGACTGCACAATGCACTTCTTGTAAAGACTCATGAACGGAGTTTTCATTATTTTAGCCATAGATTCTTTCAAATTGGGTTGAGTTTGAATTTTTAGAACTCTGTTTGTGACAGGTGTCGTTGACTCACCTGCCTTCAGCCATGTGGCAGAATTCATGAATTCCAACGTGTACGCCAGATCACTGGCCGAAAGTGCAATCACAATGCTTGAAGCTATAAGAATTATTGGCAAAAAGTATGAACTCTACAGTCTACATTTTTTTAGTTTGGTTGCTATAGTCTTGAAATTTGACTTGCTGGGATTGATTTGACCTTCTAAATATAAATATTATTATGGAATAGACTCTGACCTTTTCAGAAATGCAGCACTATAGTAGGCCTATTTGAATCTGTGAGCTGTCTTTATTTATCTTGAATTATAATGCAGTGCAGATGAATAAGTTGATTCTGTGGTCTTATGTTGACTGAAGGAAGATCACACATGCAAAAGAAAACAATGGATTTGTTTTAACTGAAATAATCATTCTTATCTAATTTTTTAAGGGTGTGATATTGACAGTAGGCTAATGGTCATGTTTTGATATATCATTTACATGTATTTATAATCAGGGCTTAAAGTGTGGAAAAATAAATGCCTGGACGCCCTTATTTTTTCCCAAAGAAGTGCCTGGACGCCTCTTACCTTTCCAGGCTGTGCTAGAAAATAAGTGGCAGGACGACGTTTAGATTTTAGAATAAGTGCATGGACGCCGTCCATGACCGTCCAGCTACACTTTAAGCCCTGTTTATAATGGTATAAAAAGAAAAATGGTGAATCATGCTTGATTGCTTCTACAAAGATATGCTGTCACGATGTCACATTTCAGTTGCATTTTGTTTTTTACACAGGCTCTAAAGTTTGGCCATGTTGTCTGACTAACCTCTCATGTGAATAGCACTGAGTAGACCCTATAAAGGAGCCCCTATAAAGGAACTTTTGCATTCGCCTTGCCTTTATCTTGCCTGGTGACCACAAATACTGCTGTCATGCATAGTAGAACTGATTTGGTGAACACTTGTTAAGTAATCTTGTCTAGATTTTTAATTTTTTATTTACTAAGCCTTTGTAATTATAGCATTTTGTTCTGCTCTTCTGTAGGTTCGCCATGCCTTCTGGTCGTGTTCTTCAGACAATGCGGAACATGCGCTTGACTGAGATGCTGCGGCCAATGCAAGGCCACTTTCACCCGGACACGGCGCTTCCAAGTGTCTCAGACACCGACATCTGTCCTTTTCCAAGTACCATTACATGTGATGGTGAAAGCCTGACGTTTCGGGCTTTTGATGGTCTGTGCAACAACTTAGTTGCTCCACTGATTGGGCGAATGATGACACCATTTCGAAGACTGCTGCAGCCAATATACAGCGATGGTTAGGCAGTAGATCACTCATGTCTGTATTAGATATTAGATATCAACATACGAGAGTATGCCCTATCATTTCCGAATTTACTAGTTGATAATATATCATAAGTTCATAACCACTTAAGTAAATGTAGTTTATGGGATATTTATATCAGCTAATGTAATGGATGGTGTGCCTACCCTGGTACTTATTTGCAGAAACAGAGACTTTTGTGGTATCAGTTTGGTGAACCACAGAAATTGTCACTCTAGAAACTGAGGCAAACTTACCATCTACTTTGTATGCACCTCAGCAATGTTTGGAAACGTATTCCACTGGAATGAGATTGGTTTTAGGAATTGAAGAGATGCGACTTTCAGTGACCGGTGATCTTCTTCCAAGTGCACGCTTCATCAGTTTCAACACTCTTCCTGATCTAAATCGACCGCATCATGACATCTCCATGGCTCTCGTATTTTTTGGCCAGTTCGTTGACCATGACATCACGAGAACAGCCATTTCCAAGATACCAATGGCCGACGGAGGTGAGTGGTGGTTGAGAGGAAGACTTAACTGTATGGCTCTCTGTGTGACATAGGTGCCCATTCAGCCTCCAAAGTGTAACTGATAAAGATCACTATATATATTATATTATATTATAATTATTATATTATATTATATATTTGAATCTTCTGATATATGAAAATTTATTCTTTTCTTTTACATTGCAAAAATAAACACCTCCCATCTTTGCTGAAACTATATTTGTCTAATATGAGATGTTTTTCTACACATGCACAATCTACTTACTAACAAGTCAACACTTTGTATTATCTAGCCTAGCAAAGAACAGACATGAAGTACGGTAACCATTTTCTAGATTTTGATTTTTGTAAGCTGACAAAATTCATCTAACAAGTTGCAAAGCAGTTTTGTGAAATTTAATGGAATCAGAAACGTAAGGAAATGGTTCAGCTAATGTTGTAATAGGGTTGCATTCACTTTGGGTCTCATTGTTTAAGATTCATAGTTACAGTTTGAGCTGCTTTCCTTTCTAAGTATCCAACGCAGATCTTTTGTTGATGTTCATTGCCTTACAGAGATGGCTGACGTGAAGTGTGGAAATGATGGATGCGAGACAGCATCTGAGAACGACGGCATGAGGTCATGCTGGCCAATTCCAGTGCCAGATGATGACTCCGACTTCGCTTTCAACCGTTGTCTTAAATTTGTCAGATCTCTTGAGGTTCCAGCTCTCGACTGCCAACCTGGTATTTGATCGATTCTTCTTCAGTCTTTAGTTTGCAATCAGGTATATACATAGGCAAGCAGTAGTTAGTAATACTTAGTATGGCATGACGTGTTCGTATTTAGCATCGACATTTGCTTTGCTTGCAATACTCTACCACCATATTGTGGTATATTTGAGGTCTTATTTATTTGATTGCAATATTGTAGAACGTCTGAAAACTACATTTTCCCAGTTTTAAAATAAATTAATCTCCATGAACAGTTTCAGTGTCGGAGTCTCAATGGCAATCTGATTGTTAGGGACTGAAGTTATGGAAGAAAAAATTGTAATTGTGTGTGCTTATTTCTTTAGCGTCTTTCCAAGAAAGCTTGTCAAATGTGGCCTTGACCAAACTACACAAGACTACACAAGCATGGTCTTCAATCGCTTATAAAACTTCAGAGAAGTTGTGTAAAGAACAGATTGAAGAAAGGTGGAATTGCTAGATTGCTGGACCTATTCTTAAGTAGAGCCTGAAAAATGAAAGCCGGTTTCCTATCTTCAGGGGCTTCTATCCCTATTTTGAATGGGCACAACTTGAACCCAGTAAGAACTGGGGACTTGGAAATGAACTAAAACTGACATAAAACTGGCCCAGGAGGAGGGAAGGCCTGCCTGGGAGAGGAAGAAGAATTGAGTAGGCCTATTGTTGTTTAGTGGGGATAGAAGCCACTGCTTATCTTTGCAGTGAGCAAGTAGCAATATACCGGCACTGGCACTCTAGAAGTCATACTGGCATTTTGAATTCATGATAAAGCTTAAAATTCCATAACATGACTTTCTTTTAGCCACGCCTGCATCTCATGAATGTCCTTCGATCTCCATTGTCTTCACTCCATCAAGTATGTTTGTGACTCTGCAGGTACTCGTGAGCAACTCAACCAAGTGACTCATTGGATTGATGGTTCTCAGTTGTACGGCAGTTCTAAGAATGATTCTGATTCTCTTCGGGATTTAACGAATCCAGGTTGGCATCATGATGTGTTGTCTTACTATGTTTGCATTCATCACTTCTGAACTGATACCATGCAGACGATCATGGGCATAGACTATTACTATTAATAATGCCACAAATGATTTAAACTCATTTGAAAGTATAGATTGCTTCACTGGAATCACTAAAAGGTAGAGGCATCCCTTATTAATTTTATTATGTGGTTTCCTCAGTAAAGGTAAAACTAATTAAGTTCTTGGTGGTGATGATGATGATTATAATGCTGCTGCGGCTGCTGCTGCTGCTGCTGCTAATGACGATGATGGTGATGAGCTGCAAGTGTCTGTTGTATGCTCACAGGACGTGGTAAGATGGCTATGGCTGAGCATCCTGTTGCAAATCAGAAACCACTTCTACCTACACAAATCAATGGATCACTATGTGAGGAAGTGAACAAAACATTTGGATGTTTCAGAGCAGGTTTGGACAGAACTAAAGTCCGATTTCATAAAACAAAGTTCACACATTGCATATCATGTTGTAGTTGTGTTGTTGTTGCTGTTTGCGGAAAGAACTAGCTTTAGCAACCTGAATTCTTCCGTACGGATTAGACTACCGAAGTATTTGACTTATTTTCTGCATTTGCTTTAAAATCTTAATTGCTATTATTCTCAAGTATTTTAATAGAATGATATGAATTTAACGTTAAAATTGTCAATTCCATTATTTTTTGTGATATTATTAATTTAGTATTTAACAGCCAAAACTATTGATAATTTGTAAACTCCATGGCTCGCTGAACATTTACTTAGATTAAATATAAATAATTGGTGTAGATTTGCAATTTTGCAGCAGCAATGCAGCTATACATGCAATGTTTCCCCAGTTATTGCACTCATTACAAACTAACGCTGCATAGTGCATCATTAATTTCAAGTATCAGTATCTATATTAAAGTAATCTTCAAAACATGGATCACTTCCGTGTGATTTTGCTTCTTAATTTAAACAATTATGTTTGAAATTTTCATGTCAAATCATGCAGTGATGTGTAATGTTGGAACTGGCAAATTCTTATCGCAGGAGATTCAAGAGTGAATGAAAACGCGGGACTTGGCCTTTTCCATATTCTCTTCATCCGTCAGCACAACTGGGTTGAGGAGCAACTGCACCTCATCAACCCCCTGTGGAATGGAGAACAACTTTTCCAGGAGACCCGGAAAATCGTTATTGGCTCTATTCAGCATATCATCTTCAATGAATTTCTTCCACTGGTTGTGGGCCCAGATAGTATCCAGAAATATGAACTTGACCTTTTGGCTGAGGGTTATTTCACTGGTTAGTTTCAATTAAAGAATAATAATAATAATAATAATAAAATATTAACAATGGACCTAATAACAACAACAATAATAATAATAATAATTTCCAGACTTTTGTCTTTTAAACTAGGTGATAGTGAAGTCCCTGAGGGATCCTGTATACCTTGGGGGCAATAAAAATATTAGCAATAATAGGCCTAATAATAATAATAATAATGATACTAATAGTAGTAGTAGTAATAATACAGCGCATTTATAGACCTCTGTAGGGGACAAGGCCCGATAATACTGATACAACTGCTCTTCATTTTTACTGGCTTTTGTAAACTGGGAATTTAGGAGAAGGCATGGTCAATGTCCCCCTACCCCGTTATTACACTGAAATACAGAAATAGACTACATGTAACTGTGCTTAGAAGAGGTCTACAAAAGTAGGAATTTTTCAAAAACTTTTTAGTGCCTGCATGATCATCAAGTTTTCACATATATTTCTTGTGCATTTATAAAAAAATAGGGTTGAACACTTTTTTTAATAGGTTATGACCCGACGGTTGATGCAAGAATTCCAAATGAGTTTGTTGCTGCGGCTTTTCGCTTTGGACACACTTTGATTCAAGAACGTTTTCTGAGAGTTGACAAACAGAACCATTCAGACAGCAGCCTCCGAGTATCACAGGTAAAAGTCACATTAACTACAGCCACACCACAAATGTGGATCATGACCACTTCTGAAAATTCTTTTATTCTGAGAGTAGGATCCTATTTGAAGATTCGATATCCCCTTGGTGGAATTTGTGATCAACTTTGTGCTTGAATGTGTACCGCCAAATATGCAGAAATTGGCTCCCAGAACAAAACTTCTGGGTATGCCTTTGCTGGTGGAAAAGTTTTTTTCAATTAGTATATTCAGTTTAGTGCAAATTACTTAAACTGCTTGTAGAAGAATTAATATAGAAATTATATATTTTGTACAGCCTTTATTTATTGCCATATTTTCTAAATTTAATTTTGGTCAGCTAAGTGAAAATAATTTAATTTTACTATTGCCTAAAGAAAGTGGGCAGCTCTAATATATAATAATTAAGTTGTTTTCATGCTTTTGCAAGAGACATTATACAAACACTTGAAGTGAAAACAGTAATACGAAATGCATAGGTTCAAATAGTGATAGGCTATGAGGTTTGCTGGCTGGCGAAACTATTATCGTTGCTTCTTTTTTAAGTGGATATTTTCATTTATTGAGCCATGCATAATATTGTTCTGGTAATTTTTTAAATTGTTGTCAACATACAATGTTGTTGAATTGCCTCAAACATAACTGTACAAGTGTACATGTCTGTGGTTTTTTGCTATTCTGCAATTTCAGACATTTCGACAGCCTTTTCACTTGTACAGTCAGCAAAATGGTGGAATGGACTCACTGATTCGAGGCCTCGCTCGAAATCCATCCCAACAGTTTGACTGGTTTTTCACGAAGCAACTCAGTCGAAGTCTTTTCACGGATCTCCCTCCACATGGCCTTGGACATGACCTTATGTCTCTTAACATTCAACGAGGACGAGACCACGGTCTGCCAAGTTAGTGTATCAGGATTCGTTATAATGTGATCATACAGTTTTGTAGGTCCCTCATGTTTTCATGCTTTATTAAGCTATTCAAACTATATTATGCTATATTTAACTGACTGCAAATCTGCTTCCCTGTAGGCTTTGTTTGAAAAAAAATTGGAATTCAATTTTCAGCCAATTCCTCTTAAAAATTGGGAAACATTATTCTCAAGACTGAGATTATTCTGTTTCCAAAGATGGCTACTGAGCCTTATTCTCTAGATGGACTGCTGACTCGTGATTGGCTTATGAATCATCCAAGAACCTCATAGAAAAGCCTTGAATTAGTGGAAATAAGTCTAATAACAGCACTCATTGTAACTCAGTAGACATGGTGTCTAATTTCCATGTCTTCAGACATGATAGTAGTTAAAACATTAAAGTTGACAATTGATGCAGAATGCTTCTAATTCTACTTCATTAGAAAACTAAACTAATTTAGAAGCATGAATTGGTACAACTAAAAATGTAGTATTTATCTCGTGTTCAGCATTGCTTTGATGGGTGCACATTGCACAATAGTCTAATGATTAGCATACTGTACTGTCAACTGAGATTTCATGGATTCAAATTTGAACAGTGGTAGATGTCAAAGATTTCCATTCCATCTGTGCTCCTTAGCCAGCTGAGTTGTAATGAGTACACTGAGTCCGAGTGTACACTGTCTTTGGGAAGAACAGATGGTGAGGAAGAGGACTGACCAAGGCTTTGAAAATTAAGTTATTAGCAGTTAATAAACTGTTTTTGCTTTTATTCTTTGTATATGTATTGCATTGGATAGCAATTGTTTTATTTCTTATACTCCATGCATTTTCAACTTATTATATGTTTGACAAGCATATTATATATTGTTGTTTAGCTTACAATGACATTCGCAAATTCTGTGGTTTGAATCGGGCAAAGTCGTTTGATGGTTTGGCTAATGAAATTCATGACTCAGACTTCAGATCTGTGCTCAGTAAAGTCTACAAGTAGGTCTTTGATTGATTGACATCTTTGATTATTTCACTCATTTATCTTGTGATGAATTGGTGCCTTTGCTGAAAGTCACATTTTAGAATTTAATACTTTAGAAATGTATGCGTAATCTCTGATTTTTTCTCACCACCCATAAACAGTGTATTGACGACTTGACGGTGTGTCAAATTGTGGTTCGAATGGGCCATGATGTCCTGCTGAGTGTTTACCTAATTACTTACGAATGGTTACAAAATAATGTTACCAATATTTATTGCACTTATTCTTGTAGCTTTTCTTTAAATAAAGTTGCTGCAAATGCAAAGCTAAATGAAACAATTTTTATATATGCTATGCACATTAATGCTTAAGGCTTAATGACTTATTACTTTCTGATGATCTGAATGTCTTAGTTATTTGATAATTTAGTTAATATTTTCTTACCTGTAATTTGCCTATGTAATTAAACAAATATGGAACTAATAGCTTTTCAAGCAAAGAATAATTGTTTAATGTTAGTTAATTACGTTCTCCACATGTTTGTAATTGTGCATTCTTTATAATTAGTTGACTAATTGAATGCCAAAAGAACCTCAACTAGTAAACCACTCTAATTTATGAAATTGCTGAATTCATTTTTATTTCTTGTTGCCATGCAATGTTCTGTAGCATTGCTTGATAAAGTTTTCATCAAAGGAATTTGAAATTTAATTGATGCTTTGTTGCTTGTCTTAGACATGTTGATGACATTGATCTGTTCATTGGTGGAGTCTCTGAAGATCCTGCAGATGGCGCTGTTGTTGGACCATCGTTTGGATGCATCATCGCAAGATCGTTTCAGAATTTACGCAAAGGTGACAGATTCTGGTATGAGAACAAAGAAAACGGATTCAATGAAGGTAAATCAGATGGCTTCACTGGATACACTAAAAGTCTGAAACAAAGGTAAAGGCAAAACCCTTGTTTCATGTTGTTTGGCATTTCAACAGAAACTTCTCAGAAACATGATGCTAGAGTTAAAAGCAGATCTCAGCTGCAGCATTTCAACTGCATTCAAACAACAGAACACCTTCCTTAACCTCCAATTCGTACTGGTACTTGTACCAACTGTGGAACAATTGTGATTTTTGGCCCATGTCTTTTATATTGGTGACTCCCTTAAATGAAAAGAAAGGACCATAAGTCAAGTTGGGTTCTGCATTGCTCAAACAGGTGTGGTTACATATGGCACCTGCAAGAAAGATGGTTTGGATATCATAGAAACTTGTTTTTTGTCAAGGCCAACAGTGCTCATACTGTTCGGTCTCAGAACCATCTAGATTCTAGAACCACATGAAATCTAAAGAATAATCGGAAGATCGAATTCTGAACATGGATCATGCATACAGATTGACTAAACACAAAATTATTTGAGCACATACTGCTTCAGAAAGGGCTTCACATGTCCTTTGTAAAGAGCATGTAAAACAGTGGCTAACTTGTATGGATGTTCAGCATGCCAACTAGTGCATTCATACAAACCTACTTCCTTGCAGCTATAGGCCTTAAATTATATAACAGTAGCTCTAAAAAATAGCTTTCGAGATTTAATGTTTTGCCACGGTTTCACGACATACTAACTCTCGTTATTGTTCATTATGTACCAAATGTTTGAACACAGATCAATTGAAGGAGATTAGGAAGATAACGCTTGCACGAAGCCTGTGCACAAATGCAGATGCGGTTGACCGGATTCATCCTTTCGTCTTCCTCCAACCAGGAAAGGCACCAAGTTACTTCCGGTGGGTCCCTTATGCTATTTGAATGCTCATTAGCATCAGCAACTGACGATTTTTCAGTATTTATTTTTAAACCTGCATTAGCACTACTACACTTTATCATCTACCATTCTGCCATGTGCAAGACCATTGTCTTTACCTATTCTTGATTCCATGTAATCCCTGTCAATGATCCCTGGCAATTCAAATATGTTCTGATTTGTAAGAAAGAGCATATTGCTAACTAGTAAATGAGCAGATGAAATAACAAATGCTTACAAACAAAACTAAACATTTGATTTAAGTACATTGCAGGTGTAGTCTGTAAGCTATTTATTTGCTTGACGAAAACAAACAAGAAGAATAATTAAATATATCTGATAACGCATTAGGCTTATGCATCCTTTTAAGAAGTAGCCCTCCAGGTGTGAGAGACGCAACAGCCAAACGTCTGGAAGTCTCACATGTTGCAAGATATAAGAACACAGCAAAAATTATTCTATTTCACACTGTTGTTTGAATGCTGGATGCAGAAAGGCTGATGCATTAGCAAAGCAGAGACAGAAATACATTAGGCAAGAAGCAGTTCAAACCACAGAATTTCCAGAGTGAAGGGTCAAACTTTCAAAGCAAAGCAAACCTCCGCTTTACGACTTAGCCAAGAGGCTACCATGACATTTTTAATTGCAAAGTTTATGTGGCATTAACCTAGAATGTTTATGGAGGAAATTTAAATTGATTTTCATGGCATTTGTGTCTTCCAGATCACCATTGGCTAACGCGTTCAACACTGAAATTGACTGTGACCAAATTCCTGACATTGATCTGAATTTGTGGCGTGATGACAAAAACAGCACCAGTCTTAGTTAATCAACGAAAATTTAGCACCATTTAGCCCACACATCTGAAAAAGCTGCTGCTTCTCGAATGCAAGCTTATCTTGAACATTGGATGCTATGTGTTTTACTGTATATTGCTTAGAATTGTGTAGGCCAATTATTTGCATAGATTTCATGAGGTACCTTAACAGGTGTTATAACAAGTGTCATAATATATACATATAGATACCATTATTGTATGTACATGTATTTAGTATAATGTATGTACTATCTATCTACATCAGCTCTTTACTGCAACTTCTGCTTACTCTAATCGCCGATATCTGTGTTTGACCTCCAGAGGTGACTTTGCGATTCCACATGGAAGCACAGCCATCAGACAGAACAATTGATTGATTGATTGTCTCTTTGTTGGAACAGCCTCCCCTCTGATCTGCATTCTCTTCTTCATGGCCATTTTTATAAACTACTCAAGACATTCCTCTCTGGAGATCCCTGGGTCGGGAGAGCCTTTGAATAGCTAAACTGAATGGGTGCTACACAAATTACCCAAATTCCAAATGCATGTGTAATTGGAGATTTACATCTGAAGAGGTACAGGTGTCCCACAGATTTTCCTCAAGAAATTTATTTTTTCTTCAGAGGTTACATGAATTTTAAGACTTTTCTGCCCTACTTGTGATATATAAAATACGCCTCACAATTGTTACATTGATTGTGATATCTGTTGTATGGTTGTCCATAAATCATTCCTACGAAAATGGTCCAATTCTGACAATTGTTTTCATGTTTCATTGTTCATTCAAACAATAATTTTATGCCATAGTACGTTATACTGCCATTATAATACCACGTTCCATATGTAGTTGGATAAATGTGGCATTCATTTTGTGAACCAATTTCTGTTTTTAAAATTCTGCCTTACCCACATTTTGGTATTATTCTCCTTGCTCTTTACACAATGTCATGTCAACACTCCAACTGACTACAATGTTGCAATAGTATCTAGATTTGTCTGAAAACTGACTGAAGATGATATTTAAGATCCAGGCTGTGTTGAAATTTAGCTAGATGCATAAAATTCAGATGAAGACATCTGCATTTATGCATACCCACTTCCTTCTCTCTTTGTGAACCCCTTCATGGACAACTAGAATGGATACATAGGCATCAAATTCAAATCATCATTAAACATGATTTAATGAGGCAAACTCATTGAAACATGGTACTTAATTTCTATGCAGTAGAGCAAATTGTGATGTTATCACCATAATGTACACAGACTATGTGGATCAGCATGTAATTATTCACATTTTGCATTCATTGTTGTTGCAAACCTACCAAATAGGGTGGATTGTTATTTATTGTTTATAAATCTAGTTCACACTGTATTGTAAATGTGTTACATAAATAAAATACGCATGGTCTGTTATCTTGTGATTTTATATAATACAATACCACTGAAATCTGATATCACCCTCCTTACAAAGCTCACATTGAAGTGCACAAACCCCTTGATTGCACAACTGCAATTGCATTGCAGAATAATTCAGTGAGTGAAGGACTTGCTCAAGGTCCCTACACAGCAGCCGTCTCGGACGGGGATCGAACCCGTACTCTCCGTGTTGCGGACCAACTGCTCCAACCAATTGGACACTGTAAAGTAATGTAAATCTTCGAGAATTTCTCAGTGCCCACAAAAGCCACGTCAGGGAGATCTGCTTATTGACCAGCGCTATATCAAATCAAGTCCGCAATAGCCAGAGCTTCCGTTTTTGTTCCGATGCCAGGTCAAAATCCGAAGAGGTCAAGCCGAGGAGACAGTGTGGTGCTATGGTGGTTGTTGGTGATGCACTGTGCCTCATACCCGACATCCATAGGCCTACATTTCAAACGGTTTGAGAAATACCTACACTTGACCATTGTCATCGCAAGTACAAAACAATAACACAAGTCTACAATTTATGTATAAAATTTATTTATAATGGAGGTAAAACTATGTACATGCATAGACTATTTTTCTGCACAAATGTCACAATCAGATACACGTTACAGTATACTCGATAAACACTCCTGTTTAGTATATAGATAGTACCATGGTTACAGCAGTAGGCCTACACATCAGGTCCTCTGATTGCCTTGACCTCTCTGGTTCCTTATGTCAGGACTGCCATGGCTCATTCCAGATGGTATGGAATGGACTCCCTCCTCCATCAGCTCACTCTGTCATCCTCTCTGGTAGTCTTTCCTCATCTTCCTCTCATCTCAAATCCTGCCGTTTCTATCAGTCTCAAATCCTGCCTATTCCCTCGGGGTGGACCGCACAGGGAGCGCTTCTGAAAGGCTCTTACTGCAAGAAGTGCTTTACAAATGGTCAAATACAATACAATGCAATACAATGCAATAAATTTACTTTACCAAAACCTTCTGAACCTTCAATTCCCAAAAACATAAAAACAACACGCACTTGGAATGCTCACTAAGTGCTTCAATTTGTAACACTGGTGAAAAGATTTAAGCATTATACGACCAAAAACAATTGCGGGTGATGAATGCATTGATCACTGTTATTACATAATATACAAACAACAGTTCAGTTTCAATTTCATCTAATCCAAATAACTTTTAAAATGCATCAAACAGCCACTGTGGTCAAAGATTCCTAAAAAATGTGCAAGTTACTGCACAGACAAGATCACAAGTTTGCATTGAACAGTGCTTCCTCGCATCCTCTAAATCACATGATGCCAGTTTTCATCAGCATCCGAAAACTCCTCTTCCTCTGACCAAGCCGGTGGCGCACTTCTCCGTAAATGCTTCAATGATGTATTACACAACCTCTGCTACATTACATTACAGCAAGGTGGCCTTGAATTCCTAGACTTGTATTTAAGAAATGTTCAATTTAAGCGTTAAAATATGAGCTGTTAATTCTGGCCGAGCTTAGAACTCGGCATCGTCATCTAGGTCTAAGTAGACATCGAAAGCTTCTCTGTTGCAGTTGCCTTCAGGTGTGAAAACAAACTTGTGAAACGTACCATCAACACAGACGGCTAAAATGTAAAATGCAGACACAATTCAATGTACAAATTATGTGCAAAATTATCGTGCATAAATACTATCCACATCTGTATTGATTTATTCTGCAATATGCACAGTTGCATCTGAAAATGTTTTTCTAATATATCTAGATCTAGGTTTCCAGCTGCAGCAGTAAAGCCCAAAATGCTGCAGTGTAAAATTACTTTGGTATTTCGTTTAGGGTTTCTAATTCTGTCTTGGGCACAATTAATTCAACTATTTTATATTCTGCTTCAACTATTTTATATTCTATTTCCATGTCCTGATGAATCACAAGCAATTACCGTAATGTCTGATTAATAATGCAAATGCTTCTTCTTTTCCTTCGGACTTGAATTAGTCCCTCGCTGAGAGGGGTTAGCCACTCGAATCCTCTGTCTCCACATTGTTCTATGTAAATTATGTGTATTCAAAATAGTGTGTGGGTATATGAAACTTAAAGGAATTTTTTTTATCAAATTTGTAGCCTGTAGGCCATTAAGAAACATATTTTGATAACAGAAAACTCAACCATTTGGGTTTCAAGGACCATTTGGACTGACTGGTTTTCTCTAGATTGATCTTTTGGTAGATATTGATAATGTTCGACATAAAGAAACTGCAACAAATGTCAACACTGTATGTTAGCTATTTAAGAAAGAAATCTTACCAATAACAGAATTTCCCGACCCAAAGGCACATTTGCAGGCACATTCAGCTGGAACTGTAAAATTTGCCAGGCCCCACTGAGATTCTACGTACTGGCCTAGAAAACCAATCTTTTTAAACCTGTGTAAAAAAGACAACACAAAAAACTTATTCAGTTACAACACTCAAGTAGGATGAGATGTGATTTAATAGAATCGCTTTTTTGTTGCTTTTTTGTGTTATTTTTTGAATCATCAAAAAACAGTGATATAACTTTGTTCTGTCTTAAATATTTTGATGCCATTTGGCCACTGTACGTAAATGTTAATTTCCTTTAAGCCTGTAAAATTTCATTTAAAAATTCTTACTTCTGGTCAAGATATTGGCAAAAAATCATTAGGGGAACTTTTTGGCTCACACTGAATATGTATATAGTGGGTTCAACTGGTTTCCAATGATAAATTACGAACAAGGCATTGTGGCTATTCTTCTATTTTCCTATTCCTGCTTTCTTCTCTTGAACTCTTACAGCACGCATCAAAGGGAATAACAATACCAGAACATTTACCCTTAGGTTAAAATGGGAGCAAAAACATGTTCTGTTGGAATCAAATATTACCAGATAAGTTTTTACTTAGAAAAACAGCATATCTAATCAATATATACCAGTTCTTTAACTGAGCTGCGAAGGAAAGTTATTTTCCTATTAAAAAGATGCCACTTACTAAAAAAATTATAATTAGAATTTCTTTTAAGCCATGCAAGGCAACGAAATGATACTGCACCACAAGTAAATCAATATCTGGCTGGATGTTTTTGATCCTTCAATAATCACATTGCTTACATAAAGAAGATGCAGATAAAGCCAGTCCATAGAGGCAGACAGAGATATAAATGTGTTAGCAATTTTGCATAGCCTATTAAGGTGCCCTCTCCCACACCGCTTGATCTTTCCAATTCAATGACATTGAACTTACTACAGATGAGTTAGCCAGGGTGGAACAAAACTGATTCTGCTCTGGCAGAGATTCTACATCTCAATTAATAGTCCAACATATTAATCACTAGACTAATATTACAAATCTTCAAGAATTAAAACGTAAATAATTCTTACGAGGAGGTCTTGTTTAAGCTGGTGTTCTTGATGGCAAATATGTGAATGGTTCCTTTATCACTGGATGCACAGAGGTAGGCAGAGTCACGGCTGAAGTTAATGCTGCAAGCAGAATTTAATCTGAACTATTGCCAATAATCGTTAGCAGTCAAGATTACCAATCATTCTTCCAAATCTTTCTGCCGCTAGAGATACGAAAAATGTAATGTGGTCAGAATTTAATCAAAGGTTATAGCAATGAATTAATGATTTAATGGTGGTTAAATCATCTACAACGGTTATACAGCACATCGTCAAGATCTCTTTGCAAACGTTCCATAGAAGCTAAGTGGTCTGAAGTTGAAAGGGAAGCAAAGAGCAACATCAGTTCACCAGATAAAGACAAAGGCGTGATGGTGTATGGCTGAATGTCAACATCTATACATATACAATATACATATATGATTTTGTATTAGCCATACTGAAACGAAACCAAAACACATACACAAAAGAAAAAACTTTTAAAAAAACAATTTATAGAAAATTCACGTTATCTCACTGGAAAACCATATATATCCACTGGCCATGCCATCATTTACATAATCAGCAGGAACCATAACTGGTATCTCTAAGCCCATATACAATGACCATATGCTCACTGTCAAAGCCTTGGACATGGGTCTGAAAATCACCTAAGCATGCAATGCAAAGGTCTACACTTGAGGACCACACAGGAGACAAATTTAGCAGGTAATTCTTAAAAAGTGCCAGTAAATATCATAACATGAATAAACATTATGACTCACCAGTAGAGCAAAGCAGTTATGACTCACCAGAAGAGCAAAGCAGTTATGACTCACCAGTAGAGCAAAGCAGTTATGACTCACCAGTAGAGCAAAGCAGTTATGACTCACCAGTAGAGCAAAGCAGTATCTGTTCCTCTGCGCAGTTCATTCGTCAATTGTCGTGTAACAGTGTCAAAAACACGAATCAGCGTACCCTAACAAAAAACATCATCCATGTTAAGCATGTGGAGAGATTCCATCTGACCATGTAATCAAATTCATCAGATTTTCGACTATGCCAACTTTGTATTTACATGCTTATTAGATCTTGAATGGAGCAGACTTTAACTCATCCTAAATTCTCTGGCTCAGATGGATCACCATGCATCTACTCATCCAAACTCTGCTCGGTCATCTGCACTGGCTTCCTGAAGAATACAGTATAAGATTTAAAAGGTTTATCTTACACATAAAACTCTCACAATGGGCACTGCTGCTTATCTTTGACTACTTTTCTCTCCCAATATTCTGCCAATCAGTCTGTAATATTTTGGTACAAGTCTCTTAGGTGAGCCTCGATGTCATTGCTTGGCTTCCATGCATTTCATGCTGCTGCACCGAAGGAATGCAACTGACTACAACCAATGTTTGTCCAAAGTTTTAACTCTTTCTCTTCCTTTAACACTTTAAAAACAAGCTGCATTAGTTTCCCAGTCACTTTTAGCACACTCTTGTCATTACAGTGCTAAGAAACGCCTTAAAACTGACTAGTGGCCATGGGTAATATCTCTCAAAGATATCTCAAACCAAAGAGAGAAATGTAAGAAGCAATCAAATTTGTTTTTAAAGACTAGCCACAGCAAAATCAAACTCTCACTGCCATCCATCCGTGTTCTGAATCAAAGACAGAATTTAACTGAATCTGATAAAGCAAAACATTCCGTCTTCATTTTTTAACATCTATGGGCAGAATATGTTAAGAAAAAGTATATATATATAAATATATATATATATATATACTTTTTTAACAGACTAAGGCGTAGTATCACAACAAGTATGAAAATGTCTTAGATTTGCTGCAAGATTAAAGATAAAATAATGTTTTCCCACCTTTCTAGATGCAGTGGCAATCAGAGTTCCTTGCTCATTGATGGCTAGTGCAGCAATGTCACTCTGGTGAGCTTGGATGGTAAATGGAGCACTAGACTGAGTTTTCTCAGTTACAGACATATCCTGATACAAAAAATATTTTACAGGGCTATAATTATTTATCAAATGTTCCACAACAACTTAGTCTATCAAACGCTACACATGCGAGATTTTTTGCAAGTATATATAGTACAAGTATAGACATTTATTTGCATGTAACCGCACCGCAATTGCAAACTTGGACTTCTACAGCACCCACAAAGGTCAGTATGTCTGTATACATTGGCATACATAATAAAATACAGCACATTTTATAAACTCTCAAAGTGCTGCACAATGAACCATTTAACTGATCTAAATAAAGGTATTTTACATGTGCCTGAAAATCCATGCTGAGAAAATGAAACAGTGTGTAACCGTGTATTGCACATATGCAAGTGTATGGCATCATTTAAATCTTAAAAAGATGGATGGCTAATCAAATGATCACAACGACGAAGTCTCTTCAACTGCATTGGGCAGCAGACTTACGATTTTTCTCAGCAAGACCTTCAGAAAGATAATCCACTGTTCAAGAAGAGAAGTATTTTCAGTGACAGAGTTTGCAACCATTGAATTTGTCTACTATGCAAATATAAGTAATAGGGTAGCTTAAAAGTTAGATTCGATAAGTCATTAGTCCTCTTCTCTAAATGCAGATGGTATATTGCCAAACTTAAATAATGCTGCATAAAATAATAGTCTATTAGCCATGCAATCAAACAAAACACATTTTTCTGATAGTAAAATAAGAACAAGGAGAAAAAAACAATATATTCTTTTAGAATATTCTCTGGATATTTATTCTCCAGAAGCAAAAATTAGACAGAAAAGGAATGAAATGCTTGAAACGCAAATGAACATTAAAACTCTGCACTTACTACTAACTGAACCGAGCCACATTTGAAACCTGGAAAGGCTAGCAGGTAGTTTTCTGTAGTTGGACAGACCTCACACAGTCCTAAATGAAATAACATAAAACTTCAAATGCTTAAGTATATGTCAATTTAAATAAAGCGCTAATTTAAACCTTTCTTTACTATGCTAAAAAAACTAACTACCATGATTCCTATATTCTGTCCAGTAAAAATAAAAAATATCTTCTTTGACAATTATGTGAAACACAAAACATTTTGCCAAATAACAATGCACAAGACACCTAGATTCTATGCTGACCCCACGTCAAGTTCGGGCTCGAAAAGTTGTACACTAGTTCATATCCTCATTCAAGTTTTTTAATAACAGGCAATTCTAAAATACATACCCTTTGGATTATCTCTTGTATCAAGGCTGAAGCTCAGCTTGGGATCATTAGGAAAAGTAAACCCATGTACTTGATTCCTAAGTACAATTATTAACCTGTGAAAATATTGAAACAAAAAAAACTAAAGCATGTACACACATTTGTAAAAATTTAGGCAGAAATGAGCATTTATAGTAAATCCGTATCTCTAACCGTGTAGTCTGGTACAAGAACATTAATGTAAATGAACACTTGCCTGTTGGGTAAATCTCCTGGAAAAAGTATTAAATTAATCAATTATGTTAAATAAAAGCTAGAAATCACAGTAAATCGTTCACTTACGATAAATGTACATACGTACAAGTTGATCCAACACAATCCCACCAGTGTCCTAATACTTTCAACAATATTAAGAAATAAAGCTGTGATGGCAGATCTGGAGCCGTACCTGTCTTTGCGCATTCTTATAGAAAGCACTGGCTGAGAAAATCTGAATTCCAAGACGATCTTCTTCTCAACATCAGGCTTTGAATCATCCAGAATTAGAACTAGAACAGAACATGACTAGAACATGTCAAAGCACTTTCAGGCAAACACAACATTGAAATCCAAACATGTTCAATCTCCAATGAGGTATCATGAAAAAAATGTCAGCATGATCAATACAAATCCTACAACAGCCTCATTGCTCGCCAAGAAGCAGCTTAATGAGCATTACACTTTTAAATATTCATGCATACTGCATAGGAAGTACTTCTTTACTGGTAAAATAAAGGCCCAGACCAAGAAAGGAATTTAAATCAAGAAAACTGAATGCCTAAGTGTGAATGTGCATGCAGTAGGTCTCTGGGAATTTCGATAATGCTCGTAAGTACCTTTCAAAATATTACGTACCCAAAATTATATATATATAAATAAATATATTACATATATATATAAATATCAGCATAACGGCCTGAACAAAGACAAAGAATGTGAATGACATTTACCAGAGTTTTCTGAAAACTTAGGTGTTTTCCCACCTCCAACAATTGCTAGAAGATTCGATCGAAACAGCATCTCAACATGTCGGACGCTACCAAGAACATCTGTACCTAAAAGTCATCAAAACTTCACAATTATTGCAAACAATTTGAACAAAGCCTTGCACATTGAGAATTCTTGCATCAAGTTTAAACAGTCTCTGTAGCATAAATAAGCAGGATTGCTGCTTTGTTTCCTACACTTAATGCCTACCTCTAGCGTTTGACAATACTATTTAAAAAGATCATGGGTTGCTCTTTAAAAACAATTTGTCATTTGAACTTTCAATTAAATTAAATTCAATTTGTTTATTGATCTAAAAAAGACAGACAAGTTTTATACATTCAAAATAGTGAATAACAGAGAATCCATCCTGACAAAACAAGACCATGACCAAACTGAATTGACTTTAATCCCTGGCAAAACAGAAATACTTATGGCAGTACACTCTTTGGGCTGGAAATAGCCATAACAAAGATGCTCAGATATTGCGGCTCAGTTCTATCAAATCTGCAATCGCTCGTTTACTCATCACCATGAATGTGTCTGGATCCTGGATCTACTTTAGGTCAGGCTTTTAAAACTGAAAATGTTAAATGAGCCAGGATGGCTAATGATTGTGAAGAAATATGAGCAATTGTAAATGTGTCAATAAATACAATTTACATATACACACACAACTAGGTCTTCTGTCACTTAACAAGTTACCGTTCTACCCAATTATACATGTCAAATTATCTCTCTACATGCATGACTTGAAATGAGACAATACAGATTTCAAAGCATTAGGCCTACACCACTTTGAAATTATTCTTGGTTCATGTGGTGGTTCTATATGGATTTTTGTGTAATTCTAAATGGAAAAAATTCCACTGCCTGTTTATTGACTATTACACGTATACGTAATTTCAACCATAACTACTATACTTAATTGACTTATATCGGATACAAATTTCAATCCTGAATTATGTCACAAGAACTAACTGAAGTAAAAAGTCATCTTTTATTTATTAATACTATAAAGATATTGATAGACAAGCCACTATCACGTCAATTCATACCCAGAACCAATTTCTGTGCAAGTGGATCTACATTGTAAATCTTTAGACCAGATTCTGTTGCACAAGCAAAACAACCTAAACAGTAACAACAAACAAAACCAAATCACATCTTCATGCTTATAAACATTTTATGAACAGATCCTGAAATTTGTACAATATTTTTTGCATGGCTCAGGGAGGACATCGATGGCATTGGCCAATTGCTTAACTGTGCCTGTGTTGGTAACCATTTTGTACATCCTAGCAAGAAAGAAACAATTTCTCATTACTTACTCATCTCATTAACTGTATTTATCTTATATAAATTGATTTGATTTGATTTGATTTAAGCAGGACGAAATTATCCATTTCATATTATGTGTAAATATAGATACATGTACAATATTCGCTGCGCTAAAATATAGCGCAAATGAGTCTAAGTATACCAATACTTTTTTTTATTTCATCACTATAATTGCATCACTGTCAGCAAAGACTGATTATCTGCATTTTCTCGTTTGTATCTGTAATTCAATTTATTCTAGCTACCCACGCCACATTTGTGTTCCAAGCCTTATATTACTACAAGTCAATTAATGTATAGCATGTTTCTGCGAAGTACTATAATAAGTGATCGGAACGTAAGGGCGCAGCATATGAAAGTAAAGAGTACCCTGATCCTGGTTGAATCGAACATTGTATACGCCTCTGTACTTCATAACGTTACAGCCGTCTCTTAAACTTTAATTCGCAATAATTCCCTACAGAATGTCACAAATTTGATTCCGATTTTTTAATTAACAAAGCTTCTAACTTTCTTTATCAGCTGAGAACTTGGCACAATTTTATAGCGCTGCATTTAAACAGTAAGTATCGTGCGAAACTGATTGGTTCAAGTCTGCATCATCTTTCAGTCTGTTTTTTACTCAGAAAACTAACGCTAAACTGTACTCTCGGGTCTAGCAGAACTCACAATGTTACTTAGTGGATTTAATTGAAGGGCTATAAATTAATTGGGAAGAGTTTAACCTTGCAACCCCTCTCAATTATTAGGGCCTATAATTTTACTCTGGCGTTAGAGTAAGTTAGATTATTCATGCTGTTAGCCGCTCTGTCATCTCAGCCACAGATTTTTAATAATAATAATAATCTTCGTTTATTGACATTCAATCTGACAAACCGCAGAACGATTACATGTACAAGTTATACGAAATACGGCCTGCTTCGCACGACACGCAGTTCGGCTACAACAGGTTCGGTAACTTAACACTAATGGCCTAAGTACTGGATAACTCCTGATTCGGCCAAGCCAGGAGTGGGAGGGGCTATCTTTTATTTTTAGCAGAACCCGAGTCAAGCAACACAACAGCAAAGCGCCAATGGCAGCTAACAGAAAATTCAAATAAATTTTTGCCCCGTGTGAGGCTTGAACCCGGGTCCGCGCGGCTGACTCTCAGTTTAACGGCCAGCGCTCTCTCCACTGAGCTACGGGACCCCCCCAACGCTTTTGAACGCTTGAAATACAATGATTATGATGCAGCTGCTTTTCGTTATTATTTTTGCCCATCCAGTACTCATTCACAGTATTTATACTGTGATATAAATTGGATGATAATTATGTTCTGGAGCAAGTTATTGGCAAAACGGGCAAAACGAAAGTCTACGCATTGCGCTATATATTTACAAGCATCGTGGGTGCGGGATGCGGAGTGCGCATGCGCGACTATGGAACGAATATAATCAGCTGAAGGTTTTTTAGTATTAAGATAAATGCTGATTAAATGTCAATTTTCCGACTACTATGACTGCATTTTCTGATTTCTTCTGGGTACATATATAACACAATTATACTAATATACTGAGTGATTGCACTTTAGTTTTAGGTTATGGAGTGCTTAGTTGTAATAGTCAAACTCGCTTTTGGGGGAGTGGCAGTTACTTTTACGGCCAGTGACCGTAGATTGGATGCGATTGAAATGCAAGTGAGCCGGGTAATGTGATGCTTGTAGTATGTAGCATGACGGATTTGTTAGCTACATACAATGTCACTCATTCGAATGTAAATAACCCTAAGTTTAAATCTCCAATTGTAATTCTTATAGTGCTCATAACTTCAAGACCACGGCACATTTTGAATATTATATAACTTTGCCGAATTACCATATATTAACTGTTTTTATATTCACTTTTGATATGGTTGATAGCCTCCATTCTAAAGAGGAGAAATGGTTTACAGTGGCCGAACACAACAAAGCGAGTTCACTAAATTTGTGGCTTTGCTATACAACGAGTTTAAGGACCTATAAAACTTCACGTGCATCTGATGCAGACTGTTTTTAAATGACTTAGCTGCAGCCTTTTAGCTTGTCCACGTAACTGATTTCTATTCCATTGACGCTGATGTTCTTACATGTATTACGGAACTGTGAGCAATCCTTAGCAACTGAGATTTGGCTACATCTAGCACTTCATATCAATACTTTATAGCTCAGCGGAGAAAATGTCAACCATAGCCTGGAGATCACATAGGGATGCTAACATCAAAATAGGATCATATGCATACATAGCACATTCTAAGTGGGTCTTCTATTCTATACCCCTGTGCAGGATTGGCTTAGCTTTTCATTTCTAGCTTTGACATAGATGTGAATCAGAACTGGAGATAGAACACCTCCTTACCTAACTCCACAGGTTATGGCTATCACGTCTGATAATGTAATGTTTCGCCTCACAAAGGCTGCATCGAGACTATAATAGGTTTCATTGTTTCATTCACAGGTCCATTAGCTTATTGAACCAAGCATTGTGATTTACTGTGTCAAAGCTTTTGACATGTCCATTGCACATATTAAGTTGACAGTGGACCATGGCTTGTACAGTACTAGTTAATGACTGCTCTGACCGCAAGGATTGCATGTGAATATCCCAACCCCTCTTTGAATCCCAACTGCAAATCAGAGTAAAAAGCTGCCATAATGGTCAAGCACACATTCAAAGAGTTTTAATGATTTGAACTCAATGTGATGCCATGATGGCTATCACTAATACTTTCGTGTAAATTTTTGATTATGCCCAGACCAAAGCTCAACCTGCACAAGCAGTCGGTTTCAAGAACAAAAGTGAGAGTAAAATTTTGGTCTATAGAATTCATGGTTTACACGTTTATACTATTTATACCATGACAGGTAAACTGCAACTTACCACTCCTTTGTCATATCATTGTGGTATATTGGTAGAGTTCTTATTCACAAATTAAGAAAACAGGTACAACTGAAATAGACATACATGGTAGCATGGCCAAGTAGAAGAACAGCCAAAATATAGGAATTTGACCTTATTTGTGAATTTGTTCCAACAATACTGGTTTATGGACATGATTATTTGTAGGGTGAGAAAAACAATGGATTTGATGTTCTTTATCATAACATGAAAAATGGACAAGACTCCAGCCGAGAATTTGCAGAATTTCTACGTGAGAGGTATATGTATGTGCTATGTTCATTTATTTTCACCCTACGTGACATGGTAGTTCATCAAGAACAAGACTGAACTTTTTTCTATTGTCCTTGCTGTATATGAGATTGATATTCAAGCCAATCTGGATGGTTGTCCTTTCCTTGCGACTTTTCTTGAGCAGATCTAAACTCTTTTTATGTAAGATATTTTTGTCTCTTTTTGTGGCCTTGTGAAATTTGTGAGGCTTTTGGTCCCTTAAAACCCTTAAGTGAAAAAAATGTTATATATTATAAGCCACTGAGGATAAAAGAATATATATAAACCATGTATAATAATGTATGTATATATGCCTAACAGTTTTGTTATAAACCTTACTCTAGAAGATTTGACGTAGTTTAGTTTTAAAATACTAATTTTTGTTCTTGTAGTTGTACAGTAGAAGAGAGCTACGTAAAACTGCAGGTTAAACTTGCCAAGTTTGCCAGCAACTGTGGCACAAAAGGGTTGGTACATAGCTTGCATACATAGCAGTTTCAAGTGAAGTAATCAAATTAAGACACTCTTTATGTTCTTTAGTGTTGATGGCATATATAATAAATATTATGTTAAACTATTAGAAGAGTAGAATTATAAGAGTTTTTTGTGCCAGTTATGTAGTCTAGAACTGTATTATTTCCATGACTCACATTTAAATAAGGTAGGAGAACTTAATATTACTCTGTTTATAAAGCTTTTTAATGTTTATAACAGAAATTTTTATAGGCTATTGATGTGGCCAAAATTATAATACAGTAGTTATTCCTCTTTCGAAAAAGTTATTATAGTAAACTAAGTGTATACCAGTAGTTTCTTAACTGATATAAGTATATTAATGGAAATTCCACGTGTTTCATTCACAGACTTTATATTCAAAAGATGCATGTAAATTTGTACTTGATCTTTCCAAAGTTATTTGTTTAGGCTGAAGGTGGGGGGTTTACAAGATTGATTGCAAATGGAAACATTTGCTTGTTTGTGTTGTTTAGGTCATTTGGTCCATACTGGCAAGTTCTAAAAGCTTTGGCTGAGAAATTATCTCTCTTGCATCAGCAGCTTCTTACGTCTTGGCAGGAATTGTTGAAGGATGTTCAGAAGTATAATACTGACCAGCAAAAGAAACACAGAGAGGTCTTATATTGTTTTAATTTTTCGCTTTATAGTGATATTTCCAAATCTATTTGAAAGTTCAACTTATAATTGCTCTTGCTCTGCCTTTGTCATCAGCAGACATGTTGAGATACGGTATTCATAAATATAAATGCATTCACTCTTATGTGCGTATTATCTCTGAAATTGCACAAAAAAAACCCGTTGAATGGAATAGATTTTCACATACTGATCAATAGAAAGAGGCAATGAGACTTAGATTTGTTATTAATATTGTACTCTGCAGTGCACTTTGCTTTGCAATCTATCAGAAAGTGGTAGCAATGCATGCACTGATTATCTGCAATGACTGGGTCTAGTGCTGTTGGACTCTTCAATTAGAAAAGAATACACCATGCAGGGAAAGGGTTTGTCAACAGTATGCTCGTGATACTGGCCAAGAGATGTCTCTCATCTGGCTGTGGCTTTCATGACCTGTGATCAACTCCGTTTACTTCTTGCTAACCTAGGCAAAGTTACGTTTGTGAGGCGCCCTTGTAGCGGTATGGCCGCGTTATGGCGCCATATAAATTGTCATTATTATTATCATTACGGACGACATGGTCATCCACACGAAATTGGGCTTGAATGATTTTTTCCTCACTTTTCACAGTACTTTGGTGCTATGGGTTATTGATCGATTTTTCTAGGTTAAAGATCATGAGTCGAGTACAATGGAGTCTGTCCAGGGAATACAGCAGACATTGGCAGCACTTCATAAGGTAGGATGCAATAAGTCCTATTTAACCCTTTGACGACCAGCTACACATGTTTGTCATGCATTTTGGTACATGCTGGTCATTAAAGGGTTTAGTATGATGCATTGATCTACAATATATTCATACAGACAAATGCTCAGAGTTTATGCAAGCAATAAAACATTAACAGCTTGCTCTTAGAGCTGCTAGTTGTTATTGAAGCCTACAAGGTGTCATGTTAGTTACATGAATCATTCTTCTGTGTAATAACCTCTTTAAGATCTTAGGTGCTTACTTTCATCTGTGTGATCTCTGTCTTTGGTAATGCCAGAATAAAGCCAGAATAAAGGTCACCACTACTCCAATCCCATATCACATGATTTCAAAGACCTGTTGGTTTTGGTCTTGAGTCTTTGTATTTTTTGTTACTATATGAAGTGTGCAGTTCGTGCATTAGAGCAGTGTTCAGCTGACTTCACGGTACATAAAGTCTCTGAATTTTGGTCTGAGATTTGTTACATGTGATTGTTCTAACGAAACAGGGGTGCTTCTTAATGGCCAGTTTTGTACAATTGTTTCTGCATTTAATCGAATTCTTTCAGGCAAAGGAGAAGTACCATGCCTGTTCCCTTGAATATGAGAAGCTGAAGCGAGAGAACGCATCACCAAAGGAACTGGAACGATCAGAGATAAAGTTCAAGAGAGCCAGTAATTATGATGACTTCTTTACCACAGCTCTGTCTACCATATGGAGTGCTTGAACCTTCCTGTTGTAAATTGTATTGCTGAGTTTGATTATATAATGACTAAATAGAAGCTGTTACCTTCTGTTTTATGAACTTGTTCTGCTGATTTTCTCTGATCTTTTGTGTTTCAAGTATATTTGTATGGTTGTACTTTCTCACAGACGATGAATATCGATTATTCGTTGAAAAATACGCTGCCGTCCGCACCGAATTTGAAGCAAAGATGACAGATGCTTGTAAAGTATGTAGATGAGACTCTTGTTACTGCAAAGATGAGAGATGCTTGTAAAATACATAAATGCATGACTGTTATTCTCATCCTCAATGAAGCCCACCTTAGTGACTCCTCAGGATTGTTTAAGTTGTCATTCTGACAACTGAACTAAACATTTTCAACATCTGTTAAGTTGCATCTGTATAGATCTGTTGGGTAGCTACATTTGGCACCTTCCTGAGGTTCTTGTATTGCTTTATACATACACAGCAGTTTATGAAATGGGTACAAGTGTGCTGCCATCACTGAAGTGTGGACTGGACTCACTGCCAACTGTTAACTAATCTCAATTCTTACATGTGAGAGAAATGAGTGTGATTATGTCACAGTTTTAATTGAATAATGACATTTATGATTCAAAATTTAAAGGTGTGTTTCAGAGATTTCAAGAACTAGAAGAAACACATTTAAAACAGATGCGAGATTTTGTGGACAGCTATGCCACGGCTTGGGAGAAGCATTATGACCAACTTGGAGAGGTTGGTTTCACAGAGTTTTTCTTGGCTCCCGTTATTGGTTCTGTTGGAGTTGTGTCATGTTTATATGTATATGAAAATAGATATAATGCCTCCATTAGACTTCCTCTGTAAATATATATAAAAAAGTCACCAAAGCCGTGTGTTAATGGACACAGATTAAAAGGGCCATTCGGAAATACAGTATTACATTATTTAAATTATTCCAGGTGCAGATGCATTGACTGTCTCGTGTAAGGTAAAGACACTGTAGAGTGCTGTCAGATGAATCTGTCCAATCACTTTGAAAGACCCACTTTGCAGTGTTTTTATGACTGAAAATGATTGTGATTTAATTATTAGGTAATTCATGTTTCTGGCAATTCATGTTTCTGTCACATTAGTGTCTACTGTTGCCAATGCTTGAAAGTCCCTTGTTTGAACTACCAAGCATGGGTACAGATCTGTTTTCGTGTCTCACCTGTTGAATGGGTTTCGTTAGAGACCATGATCTAAAGTTATGCTTGTTAACCCTTTAATGCCGGAGGGTATAGGATTTCCCATACCATTTACTACCATCTCGGCATCAAAGGGTTAAGTGAATTTGCGCATGAATGGGTCATGCACAAATGGATCTCAAACTATTGTAATATTATCTTTGAAAACTAAAGATAGTTTTTTCAAATGATATTCGTACTGTATAATCTTAAAGAGAACCTGCTTTTAAACTGATGCCACACAGGAATCTTTTGTGTCGTGTAGATTTTTTATTCACTGTAGAAAGGAACAAGTTTGCGTTATGCTGTTTTCTAATTTCTGTTTTGCAGGCGCAACAGGAATTTCAGAAAAGCAGCAATGAACTGAGTGTTGACAAGTTAATTGACACTTTGATTCAATCCAAAACTACAGGAACTGAGAAACCAGGTAAGGTGCTAGTATGCTGCCGTTAATTTTCAATAAATAAAGGCATGTGAAGTGCAATGTTGTGTAGTAAACATTTGCTGTTTGTTTTCATGGCATCTGTGCTTGTTGCATCGATGATAACTGCCACAGAATATATGCTTGGTGTTTGCTGCGGAATGTTCTTAAGTTCTGCTGCACTTAAGTAAACATATTGCTGCTCTTAAAATTTGTTTATTCAGACATTGATTTTTATATTAGATAGGATGAGATAAAGGCTAGGATTAACAGATTAGCAGAGATCAAGTAGTGGCTGTATGGTTATTTAGTTTGCTAATCTTAGTGTTCATGAAAAGCTTTTAGGGCTTGGTCTAGCCTGCCATTTATGTTTTTTGCATTGTTTTGAATTAGCCAGTGCTGCAGGTCGTTCTATTTGGTCTTGCATTTTGTGATGTGTTTGAAGTTGTTTTGTATTGTCATCTGACCATGCTGTGCTGCGGTTTGGACATTATGCTTCCCAGGCATAGTATCTAAGTTGCTTTGGGATTTTAACTTGCTTTCGCTCATGTTTTTAACTCTCCTGTTTGCTAATTTCAAGCGCTTCTTATCTGGAATGTTACTGCAGGTATTTGTTTCTGTTTGTGCTTTTCTGTTCCCTTTAAATGAGCCATATGTGTAGAATTTTCTGAGTGTTGTGTCTTAATTCTTGTGGATGAATTCGATAGACTTTACTTTTTCATTCTTGTTCTGCAGATTATTCCGGTGTTTTTTGGATTTTTTACATGGTTTATATCTTGATATTTTCAGTTTGTAAGATGTAAACTTTTCTTTTGCGTGCCAAAAGTTGATGGGTAAGGTAAAGATATTAATCACTTAGCATGACCAATCACAGGCAATAGTACTCAGAGATGTTACCCTTGGCTTTGGAATATTTCTGAATAATTCTTGCTTTGAAGTATTACTCATTTAGATTTAGGGCTCAAAGCGTCAACAATTGAATTATGTTTACTCGCACTTGCTGAGTGATGTCTACAGCATACGATTTTACGATGTTCTTCTGAGTTTTTGTTCGCTGGTTTCATTTGATGATGTGCGTCATAATTTTAGCTTTGTACAACTTTTACTCTTTTATTGTTTGTGCGGTTGAAAGCTGTTTTGCACTCTGCTTGGAAGCTTGATCAAAGATTCATACATGCACCATTGCACATCATTATCTTTATTGACGTTCTTTCCTTACAAGTACTCGACTCAAAGCAATAAGCAGCACTTCATTGATATCTTGTGCACTGTGATAGAAGTCATGAATTTAAACTTAGAAGGAAGCAACTCTGCAAAGAAATTAATTAGAAAGTCATCCGGCTCAGACAATAAATAGAAGCACTTTTTTGCATTTAATTGACTTTCAGATGCATTTTTAATAACCATGTTTTGCGCACTACCTTCTATGCACGCTAGTCTAATAATTGTGAAAATAATAATAGTAATTACGACAATTTGTATGGTGCAGTAAGACAGCCATGCTGTCACAAGGGTGCCTTACAAAGCAGCTGATAACAGGGTGTGGTGAGATATGGCCTGTCAACCTAGAGGGCAGGGTTCAAATCCATGCCAGGATATAAGGATGACCAAACCAGAATCAGAACCAGAATCCGTGCTGACCACAGCTGCTATTAGACAGACAGGAGGTGTTGGTTGGTTGATTGGAGGAGCATGCAACAAGTGAGAGAGCCTCATGTGCAGACACTGCAGAGACTAAGAAAAGAAAGTCATTTGGTGTTGATAATTATTGTGACTGCATCTCAAAAGTTGGCTAAAAGGCCATTCCTCTTTTTCTTCTTCTTATTTCATGCTTGTCTGGTGCTTTAAGACAAACTAAAATCGTTTTATATTTTGTTTTACATATTTGCTTATTTAAATACATGACTCTGCATAAAATCTGTATTTTGGATATTTGAAATCTTATAACTCTTATGTTTACATAAATTCTGGCAATATGCATGTAATTTTGTAAGTATTTAGAATCTGCATGTATGAGTATATTATTCAATCATTGTTTAATTGATTGTTTAATCCTACAGCCGATGGATATCTGTATAAACTTATATAGTTCTATTAAATGATTGGATTCATTTGTTTATATTTTATTGTTTTATGTTGTATGGTTTTCACGAATTGTTTCAATTTTCATTTAATGCAAAGTAGTCATAGCAGAGCTATCCAGGGTTTACATTCTAAGGTATTCTTACTTCAGTTCTTGGTGGCAAGGTGCGAGTTCAATACCAGCGCTTGCAAGGGCATTGTTGTTCGGATGAAATTGAGTAAATGCAGAAGCACAGTTGCAGTGTTACCGAATAAGTTCAATTTATTTGAAGGTTCATGATGCTGAATGATGCTGGCTAACTTCTTGAATCATAAGTTTGAAAGAAACCTACACCTGTATGGGATGGATAATAATATCGGTAATCATTTGCCAGATAAATTTGTTGTGTTTGTACAGACATGTGGAAATTTTTTGCTCTAGATGTTGGTTGGATGTATACGTATTACATACTCTGCATTCTCCTCCATCTTTTTAGGTCCAATTGAATTTGAAGATGCTGATCTTTCTACACTACCTCAACCGGCATCAACGCCCGATGCAGAAAGGAAAGACTTTGTTGGCCAGGATCGAAATAAAAAAGAAGGTGGAGGTAAACAGTTGAGATAGATTAGTCTGAGCAATTTAATCTAATCTAGGAATTTACATGGTGTGCCATTCTAATAGTGCTCATGGTATCAGTTGATGATTGCTAATTAACAAATGCATTGTTACAATTTCAATTTGAATTCACTCAAGGACTAAGAAAGTAGTTCATGGTCATGCACGATAAATTCATTGTCATCATCACCATCTTCATTGTCATCATCATTGCAAGTATTTGTTAAATGCTTTTCACATAAAGTTTAATTTGCATAATGAATGTGTGTTGTAAAATTGTCATTTTGTTGCAGAGAAAGCTTTTTATTGTTACTTTTGCTATGTTCGGATTTGCACTACGGCTGAAAAGCATCATGTTTGAAATTACTCTTTGCTGTGCTACAGACCACTGAAGCTAATGTAGCTGCCTAAATACGATCCTATTACTCCTTACCTTGCTTTCATTTGCATGTTAATCGCAAATTGTTTGGTTTTCTAGTTCAGCGTTTCCCGATGTTGCTAGATACTGCAAATCATGTTTCAGGTAAAATCATATTTACAGGATTAGTATGTTTTACTATATTTCTATCATGTAGCGAAGTATGATCATTTTTAAATGCCAAAAACCAGTTAATTTTTTTAGGGGCATAGTTTGCGAATGCTTAGTTCTGTGCCAAAAGTTCTCAGCCAGACTTGTAGCCTACTGCCTAATGGCTTTGACATTAGTTGTAATATGCTGGTGGTGGTGCATGAAAAATGCAGTGTTGTAGTAGCTGTAATATTTATTTTTTGTTGCATTTGGTTCACTTTAAAGTAGTTCTCGTCTGTTTGATTTTCTTTACAATTCAGCAGTTTATCGCCATTTATCATTTAGTACATTCTTTTGACACTGACTTTTATCCAATTAGTTTTTCTGCCATTTACTGCACATATACATATCTATTCAGTTTCGTTTTATGTAGATTTCTTGCAAGGAAAACGAAAGAAGAAGAAAAAATTAAGGAAAGACTCCAAAGATGAAATGTAAGAATTTTTTGTGTATTGTGTTTGAAATGTAAATATTGCTTAGTGCGTGTGTACGTGCATGCATGTGTGTGTGTGCTTGTGCGTGTGTGCATGTGTTTAAACTCTAGAAGTGGCTGGTATCTATGTGTTTATGACTGTAAAAAATGCTAAAAATGGAACTCACAGGTTTTTGAATAATCTATCAGATGAAGATGATACAGCAATCCATCATTATTCCACTTATTTACATTTCCCAGCTTATGCTTATAGTTCCACATCTCCAATAGACTGAAGTTGTCCAACGTTATGTCCGCAGTCATTTGTTCAGTGATTTGGTTTTAATTGCAGTGAAGCCGAAGCTGTAGACAAAGTAAGTAGAACTTTTATTTAATGTTATAATTTGTTTTATCTAAGGCATCATGTATCATCTTCACTTTGATAGTGCCGATCATTGCATCTCATCAAGGTACAGAGGTTCTATGCTGATGACATAGGATGTTATGTGCATCACAGGATGTTATATGCAACATAGGACGTTATGTACATCATTGGATGCGATGTTATGTACATCTTCTCATGTGATGGATTTAGTTTGGATCATGTGCATCCTGGAGACAGATGAAATTGGTCATCGTTCATTTAGCAAGTGTCAGGCACAGACTGGTGATTCGTCACAGTGACCTGAGCTTTTACTATGAAAGTCTCTGCTTCATTTGTGGTTGAAGAGAAAGTGGAATATGACGTGATGAGTAGATGACTGGAAAACTCATGTATCTGATACTGATATGATACACATCTGCTGGCTATGAATGGAGATTGATAGCTGTATCTGATCTAAATCCATTTTCACACCCCAAAATATCGAACTTTGTGCAAGTTTGAAATAAATTATATAAGAGTGGAAGTAATATGCAAACACACATTGTAATTATTGTAGGACATATTCTAGGACAACCGATGGTAATCTGCCCGTTAAATACCTGGTAAGGTAAATGCTTAAGGTAAAAACAATTATGCATTTAAACAGTAAACATGTAGGGTGTATTTAAATGTTTCTTTTCTCACTCATACATTTATTTCAAGCAGTTTAATTAATTTTGTTTGTTGAATCTTAAAATTAATTATTTCTTTGAACTTTACACTAGAATTCTCTTCAACTTGACGAGGAAGGGTACCAGATCAGGCCGAGCAATCCAATGGGCAGTATCCTTTTCACAGGCTGCATTAGTATAACATATATTTAGTAAAATATGAAAGCAAATGCGTTATCAACATAGTTATTGACATTACTTGATATTTGGTTAGACATTTATGTCACTCTGTGGGAGGCTTTCATGCTTGTTTGCTAACAAAACACTGGCTGCCATCTATGAGTTTGATGCCTCTTGTTTTCATGGTTTCAGGTGTCTCGTTATGTACACTTAATACTGCAAGCAAGTATCAAATCTGTGTTTGATGTGATTATGTTCTCTAAATGCTGGTGGAGATCTGAGTGTAATTATGTTGTGACGTTGTCTACCAGATGAGTGCAAGATGACATACCCAGTAAGCAGCAACTATACACCTGTGTGCTGCTACTATGTGACTATATTAGTGATACTTGGCTCTGCTTGCACCTTGTGTATAGGCTGATTTTTATATATGTACAATTGTGTGTATATATATATATATATATATATATATATTTTATCGCCTCTATATTTCCTTAAGAGATTTAACAGATGACCGTGACAGCTGGTATTCAAGCTCAGAGAGCGATTCAGGTTGGTAATCTCCAACGTTCATTCAATCTGGTAACAGTGACTTCGTTAGACAATGCCTTGATTTGAATTTTTTTAATTAGGATATTGTATTGTGCCACTATGAGAGGATAAACTAATTGGAGGTGCTTCCAGTGCTTAAGAACAGTTCATCATTAACCACTGAGCAAACGTTGCTGAAATAATAGCTAGAGAAGTCACGGGTGGCAGGTTCACACACACACAAACACACACACAATGCAGCCAGCTGGTTGGGTGGAATCGAGGATGAGTAACACCCGTATGCAGCAGTATGTACATAATGATTATGAAAAATAATTCCAGCATTCCGGTTTTGGCAATGGTAATGAGTCTAAACTTGTCAGAATTATTTAGTAAATTTTTAATTTAGGCAAAATAATCTTCCGAAATACTCACATACCGGATTAGTAATCAATGACCAATGTGGCTGCCATAACGTACAGTAGTTATTGGCTGTATACATTTACCGGTAAATGATGTAATGTTTTGAATTCTGTTTTAACATAATTTTTATATATTATTCTATAAATATATTTTATTTTTTCATTGAAATGCAAAGTTATTATTATTATTTTGCTATCTTCATTCATGTAGATCTTTTGCAAGATTACATTTTCACAATTTTTTCCAATTATTTGAGCTGAACTATATGCACTGAAGCTACATCTGGTGTTGCACCTTTTAAAATGAATTCATTTTTGTTTGATTTTCAGACCAGGAGGATAAGAAGAAAGGGTTCAAAGTTGAGATAAAGCCATTTAGTCCAAATGACAATCTGGCTTCTGTGAACAATGTTGATGACATACGAACGCTTGTCATGAATCTCCACATTTCACCAACTGGCAGTGTATGTTTTCTTCAACTTAAGTCTTATTTATCTCATTTTCTCGCATTTCTGATAGCGCCCCTTCAAGCTCTCTACTCAGAGGCTACTCAGAGGCGCTCCTGACTACAGTGCGGACGCTGCATTGGAGTTTCACGCCGAAGCGCGTGAACATATGCAAGTGAAGGACTTGCTCAAGATTCTTACGTGGCAGCTTGAGGTGAATTCTAACCTAGAACCCTCTGGCTGCAGACACCGAACCCAACACCGTGCCACAAGCAAGTCATTTGATTTATTGGCAACTTTGTCCCATCACTGTACATAGAACGAGGTCAGTCTTTTGATTGGAAATAACAGATTTTATTGTGTCGTAATGTGTAGGTGTTTTGAGGCACATCTGTCTCGAGCATTCTCAAAAGTATATTACATGTCGGTTATTGTGATGTCCTAAATATGGCTTAATAACTGTGTGGCATTTAGTGAATGAAATATGCAGATATCAATTAACTAGTGCCTCATGCTGAGTACTAAACAGGTTACTGCCATTTAGATGGTTAGCAGTTGGTGCTGGATGTGGAATTTAAGTAGTTAGGAGATTAGAAACCTTTGCTGTTGGATGTAGATTTGGTTTGTAATTTGCCAAGTATTTCTGATTTGCAGAGAGCTACTCCTGTCAATGATGGCACTCTAAGAGGCTCGTCATCAGTGACGTAAGAGAACTAATTTTCTCATGTATCAGAGCTTTTGCATGTACCGTACACATCTATGTCCTAAGTGTGTGATAGCTTGTAAATTTTCATTGTTTGTTTTTATGGTTTTCTCTGTACTACTACAATTCTTCCTTTATTGCACTTACTCATTGACACTAATATAACGAGGCACAAAAGGCAGTCTAGAGTCAGGATAATGAAAATAATCGTCAGTAACGTAGTAGGCTGATGAGTAAATTAAGGATGAATGTCCATAGAAGTGTAAAATCTGCTATCAGGTATTAAGATCTCCTTTGTGCCTGTATCTCCAATGATGTGACTGTTAAGATAGAATATTTGCAGAAGATATATTTTTTGATTCATAATTGTAAATGTTATTTAAAAAGGAATTCTAAACTTGTTTGGGCGTTAGTATTTTGTCTTTTACAAATTTTCAGAAATGTTTCAAAACCAAGCCAAGATGTTTTTGACACGGACGTCTTCAATGATTCGTTGTCCAACCCTGTTCGAAACACGGGAGCCAGTTCAAGATACCATTCTCCTGCCCTCGACAACACAAGTACCACCAACAGTCATACAAGTACCACACCCGGTAACTACTGCAAGGCTTTGTTGTAGGAGACTTAGTTAGCTATGGATGGTAGGATAAGTGAGTGATTAATATTGTGCAAAGTTGTCTAATAACCGAATGGTATTTTAAGCATCTGGAGATTTAGAGAGTAGATGGAACAGCACTTAACTTGCATTACGATGGTCGGAATCAAATTTTGTTATCATAAGATTTATAGAAAAGAATTTTTGGAGTTCAAGTGAAGTCTTGGCTTCTGCGTGAAGTTCAAGAATTAGTTTGTGCTCTTATGTGAAGCTTCACGTCTTTATCTTTTCAGAAGGATTCACAGACTTTATGTAGCTAAACTAGATGTCACACTATCCACATGTGATCTCGAATTTAAGAGATGGGACTTTCTTTAACTTTAACACACTGCATAATTTAATTTCAGTAGGTCAAAGGGGAGCCGTGAAGAACTCTTTTTAACTGATTTTAAGTATGACTTAGTGGAGTGTAGAACCTGCAAACAAAACATCTTGCTAGTTACTGGTTGTTATCTATATTTACTATAGAGCACATCACTGAAGATTTGCCCACTGTAGCAGTCAGTAACGTTTGATGCATTCAGTAAGAACTGGATAACATTTGAAGGTCAGAGCATGATGATTTCTTCTAGGTCGTGACGACTTATCTCTGAGCAGTCCAGATGACTTTGTTCTTGCCAGGCGACTTATGAGCACACCCACTGGTACCAATGTCGTGCCAGGAATGAGTCATGTCCACGTGTCTCGCAACAGTGTTCCATTGTCGGTAAGCATTTATTTAGCATGGCTTTTGTTGACTGCAGTGGTTAAGTTGTAGTGCTCTCAAAGTTTGCAGAATTGAAGCATAAGCCTAACTTCCAAGCTTATAGTCACTACTCATTATATGCTATTTAGATAAAACATTAAATGTATGAAGGATTTAGTCAGTCAGTCAGTCAGTTGTCTGTACATTGAATATCGTAATATGCCTTTAAATGCTTCAAACATGTGCTGCCTACGCTTGTCTAAATGTTGCTAACAGAGCAGAAAGTGCTAACAAATCACAATAGTCAATTATCGTAACCAGCAACAAATGTTCTTGTTTTTATATATTTCTTTATCTGCTTTTTCACCGCTCTGCACAATGGGAACGCTATTAAATTTATGAGTTATCAGTCAACGTCTTTACAGTGGACCGATTTTAGGTGATGGATGTCCTCTTTTGGGTTGTGTGTGTCTTGTAGTTTGGATGGCAGATCTTCAGAGCTGCTTCTAGTTGACTGAGTTCTCAAATCCTTGACCACTGAAGAATCTTGTTTCTTAACATTGGCTTCAAAATAACTGAACAGTGTTCTGTTGACACCTTTTATACAAATTTGTGGTGTTTATTTTGAGTACATAAATATTTGCAATGATGCAAACCTTTAACCCCTTTACCGACAACCCCGATTATAATCGTCGATTTTGTAGCGATTTTATGCCGGTTGGCCGGTAAAGGGATTAATATGCTTTTTGTTCTTAGCTGTTTAATTTTATATTTTCTGACCAAATGTCGGTATTTGACAGATATCTGCCAAGCTTAGATGAATAAATTTGGTGATGTTCATCTGTGACTGTAACATTTCAGACGTTGGTTCGATCTTCCGGAAGGCAGCATACAAACGACTCATTTCGAATAAACGATCGCACTGACAGCATGCAGAGTCTCAACAATATGCCTTTCAGTTCGTCGTCTATGTCGTTTGGGTCGTCTCGTGGGCCAAGCCCTCTGTCGCTTGCCATGTCAGATGCCATACCACTTGCTGTTGCCTTCTCAGAGTCGGTCAATGCCTACTTCAAAGGCGATGAGGAGTCAAAGTAAGATGTAGGAACATAAAATTAATTGTATAATCATAATCTCCAGACATGTTCTAAAGTGCCGCAAAATAGGAAGAAAGGAAATGGCACAGATGTAGGTTGGCACATTTCCTTCACTTGAGTTATCCTTTTCTCAGCCATTCAGCTCTTTTAACTGGATGTTATCACGAATCTGAGTATCTAAACGTATTTTTGTGCTTGAATCAATAGCATGATGAATCGATCAATCGTTTTATTTATTTATTAATTTATTTATGATGGTCAAGTACATTTAATTATGCGTATTTAGGATATTTGTTGCCCTTCAGTTTCTGGGTAACTGAAGAGACCACAATATCGGGACCTTGTTTTCCATTGCCTAGTTTCGCCATTCTGGTTGTGATATTTTGTAGGTGCAAAGTAAAGTTGACTGGAGATATGGTGATGTCATTTCCTGCCGGAATTATCAGCTTCCTTCTGGAGAATCCTTCAGTGGCCGTGCTTTCCTGCCGAATCAAAAACACTACGAGGCTTGAACAGATTTTAATCAATAAGCAACTTCTATCAGAGTAAGTGGATTAACTTAGTTGCAGTTCTCATTTGCATCATTCACGTCATTTGTCACTTTTGGAGTTAAAGTCACATGTCCCATTGTCCCTTCAACATGTTGTTCATGGTGTGCTGTCTTGTTTCCAATGTTGTCATGACTGCAATTGTAATTATAATCTGGCACCATTTCATTAATACTCATCATTGGCACTTCTGACCTAAAACTGTGGAAGAGGAAAAATGAGAATCTCATATGCCTCATTTAGGGATAAACATGATCCCAACTGGCAGGCCCAGTAGAAGCAAAACTTCTGGACTGAACTGTTGCAGTATATCTACGAGTGACTGTCACATTTATATAATTTATGCTATTCAGCTTTTTAAAAACTTATTTCTTGTTGCTTGTTGTCGTCATCAGTTTAAAACAACCGGTCAATTTCTGTTTGCCATGAAGGGTGACCTCACAGTGTACATCAGATTGTCGTGTGTATGCATTCGACATGCTAGCATTGGCACAGCATCTGAGGCAACAGTCAGAGCTCAACAGATCTGCATCCTACTTCAACATTGACATCCTCAAATATCAGGTCAGACATGATAGTCAGGATTGTCTTATTCAGTTACTAAGAAAAACAAAGCCCTACAAAGGTTGATGAACATTAATAAGGTTGCTGTAAAATAGAATGAAAAATCTGTTGGCATGTATATTAAATTGTATGCAAATTCATGCATGCTAACTAGCACATAAATAACATAATTATGTACATGCAATTGGTGTGACTGTTGAAATTAAGGGCATCCTCTTTACATTGTACTTCGTGACAGAATTTCTCTGTATTCTTTTATTTATATGTATCAGAATATGTTGATATATATTGCTGTTATGCATTGATTACTATTGGCAAAGTTCTCCTGCAATAATTGCTATTAAATGTTTCAGTGTGTTCTTTGGTTTTTTTTATGTTTGGAATTTTTCGTTTAGCGTGTTCTTTCTTACAATGATCTGCAAGTACATGAACTCAGGTTGGAGTTGTACGAAAACTTACTCATAAGTTGTTTCAATTTGTTTTTTATTTTCATTTAGAGTCTTTTGTCCAATTGTTTGTCCATAGTATTACCAATCAACTAGCTGTTCTTTTATTGATTGTTGCTTTTGCTGATGTGTGATGGATTTCTTAGGTGAGACCGTCTCCTGGTTTCCAAAGCGCTCCCCTCCGTCTTGTCTCCTACTGGAAATGCGAACCGTCAAAGACTGACTTCCGACTTGACTACTTCTACAATGCTGCTGCTCTTAGTTCTCCGATGCCACTCACCAACATCTCAATTCATGTACCAATCAACGGAGATGTCACAAAAATGCAATGCATTCCTCCTGGAACATGGTACGCATGCCCAGTTCTACTTCTTTCTTCTGGTGTTGTCTTACCTAACGTGTATTTTTTTTTTTAATTAGGAGAATATATTTTTTAACTTGGACAGAACTTTATGATGAGTCAAGAGTTTGAGAGATGTTGATTTACCAACCAATACTTGGGTCATAATGTAGGGCTATATTTCTTTTAGATAGTGCTCATTCACTTAAAATATTGTTGGTTATCTTACATCTAATCTAATCTAATAAAGCATTTGTAAAGCGCTTCTCACAGCAGAGCTATTCAGAAGCGCTCTCAGCGTGACAGGCCCATGAAAAAAGAAAAGTCTTCAAGCAGCGAAAAGATGCAGGTGAATTTTGTACAAGAATCCTGCCACGAATTTCAGAAGGAAGGTGATTCCAAAAAGAGGGCCAACAATAGCAAAATCCAGATGGTGGGTTAATGTAGCTTTGAAGCTGTACCGGTAGTAAATATTTTAAAGGAGTACTGAATTGTTTAATAAAATAAAAAGGAAATATTGTTCCATGGGTCTTCAGAGTTCCATTTTGATGATATCATTCACAGGTCTTCAGAAAAGGTGCGTGCGATCTGGCAGCTAAGTAGCATATCGGAATTGTCTGAGAAGGGCAGCCAAGGGTGTGTGAGGGCAAAGTTTGAACTGAATTGTGGACCATCGACTCCAAGTGTGGCTGCAGTGCAGTTTGTCTGTGATGGTACAACACTGTCGGGTGTTGACTTCGAGTTGGCTGGACCGGGCTACAGAGTCTCTCTTGTCAAGAAACGAATAATTACTGGTAAAGTGTCCGATTTAGGATTTCTTCCAAGAACCTTTTTGGAATCTGATCTTATTTAAACTACACAGTTGCCAAGTTTTCACCTGTTTAACAATGCACAAGATGTTGATAAATTACGTATCAGAACTGATATGGTCATCTACCGATGTCAAATTCAGTTGAAATGAAAACTAAGATAGAAAAGAAATTATACACGTATATTAATATTACTAGTGATACCAAATGTTAGTACTGCAATAGTAATTAATTTGAGTAAGTGAAGCTTTTCAAACTTTGGATTGTTAACGTAATCTGTGTGAGAAATTGGAGTTTATCAGAGATAAAAGAGCTTATTAGCAAAATAGAGTATGAGTTTAAATTATTTAATAGTGAATCACACAGTTATTGTCCTAATTTGATGGTTTAGGTAAATGTGCATCAGAATCAGATTATGATCTGTAAATGAAGTGTGTTTGCTAATACTTAGTGGTTCTTAATTAATTTTCTTTATTTTATTCCAATTTATGCACAGTTTTTGTATAATAAGGCTATCTAACCATTAGAAAAAAATAGTTAATTTTGACCACTATTATATGCATGTGCTTTTATCCAAATGCATGGTGCTATACAGATTGGAACTTCACCTTTTACGTATGGTAGGTGACCAGCAGAATGCCCTTGTAATTTAAGACATTTACTATAATTATAAATAATTTGTTTATTGGTAACAAAAACTGATACACACACCGCTAAAAGGTGCAAAAGTAATTTAAATTGATCAAATGGAATATATTCCTAAAATCGTCTTTGTCTTTTGAATCTATTTTTGGATGAGTGTATAAAATTGCATAAATTGCATAAAGGATGATTTAAGATGACCTATTTGTGGCGCCGCACACCGAAATGAGCATTAAGTCGGAGATTACACATCAGAGATATTAGAGAAATAGTATTTTTTTATTTTTTTATTTTTTGAAAAAAAAGTTAATAAAAAAAATTCCCCCTCAAAATTTTTTAAAACTTTTTTTCAAAAGACAAGTAGTCAAGCTATTTTAATGCTCTTGATATGCAAATTATTATTTTTAATTAATTAAATTTAATTAATTAACAAATTTAATTGGATCACTTTTTCCCTTGTATCTTCGGCAAGAATTAACCTAGAGCAATAATTTTTGTGTCATTTTGACGCCTGAGACAAGGCCTTTGAAATGATGCATCAAACGCAATATGTTTGAAAATCACCTTAATGCTCATTTCGGTGTGCGGCGCCACATTTTATCTTTATATAAAATTAGATAATTGCATGAATTGTTTTTGTATCTATAATTTCTCAAATTTGATGTTTCAGGTAAATACCTGACAGAAGCTGATGACGATTTGAAACACATATAACCTTGCAACTGACTTGACCCGAAGGAAGGATTACAGTTGACCTTTGTTAAGCCATTTCTGTTAATCAGGATAAAAAATGACTAGAGATCATGAGATAGTGCCAGAAATAGCCAAACAAATTGCTGAAGGTTTGCAATCACTGACAACTACCTAAATTGTAACACGTGTTAAGTTCTGTATCTCACCGCGTGAAACATTGTTTGATATTTTGCAGAGGGCAGACTGGTTCTGTAATGTTTGGATTTGTCTCTACTGTTGTTTGTTCACTGATTGAATGTCTTGCTTATATATTGGTTCTGGTTCAGCTACTTGCTTCATTGTCTGACTGCTTCTGTACAGTTTTTATGAAAAAGACCGTTTACTTCTGGCTGGAGTCTAGTTCTTGCCCAGTTTTGACACCTAGATGACCATTGGTTCATAAGCAGGTATGATAATGGATTATGTTTGCTGGCGTATTGCATTTGTGAAATATTGACCCGGTTCTGTGACATTGGAGCCATTGTTTTTTGTTGAGATTTTTTATTTCGGTGTCTGTATTTGATGATGGACTCTCACCATGTCTCTATTATTCAAGTTTTTGCTTGATGTCTGATGTGTATATATTGGGTTCCAGCGTTGCAGACTCTGAATGTTGGATAAGTTATTTATTATAGGTATTGTGTAATTGTGTTCAGCCCTCTACGTTATTTCTTACATTCCAGTAGACAGATTTTGTAGGACCTGTGCATATCTTCTGTTATTTTTAATGAAAATGTCATTTTGGTGAAAATATCATTCTTGGCTCGTGCTGTATCCAACACCAGTAATGTAAACGTAAAAAGAGTGGTTTTAAATGCAAATCGGGTCAAAAGGATTTTCGTTTAATAACAAAGAGCAGTCTATAAACTTACGCATCATATTGAAGTTGTCTATATTCATTGTTACCATAAATATAATTTAAGTGTGTCAGCTTAACGTAGGAGATTAATTAAATCGATTTTCATACTGCGCTTTTGCTAAACGTTGCAGAATTAGGTATATTTTATGGCAAATCTGAGAATTAAGCTCCGTTCTTTCGGTACTTTTCATCTTCTCTGCCTATTGACAATTCAACAAAGTTTTACTTGCTTTCTAGCCTCGTCTTTCCAGTAGACTTGTTTTTGTTGTGCAATGATTATTAATTTATTTACCTCTTTTTCTTACATTGTATGCATCGTGTATAAAATCTTGATGTACGGTGATTGCTGTGCATTTGAATTAAGTTGCATACATTTGTCAATGCATTTCCCGTGTTGTTATTATGTTAGGCAAGTTCACTTAGTTTTTCCATTTGTATAAATTGGCAATATTATTACATTACCCTTTTTTAACAATTGGTGCATGATGCTGGGCAGTCCAAAGAGAAGCACAGTACATGTAGCGGATGAAAGATGATTGAAAATTGGTTGCTTGTGTGAGCATTCACCGTAACTTCTATGCCGTGACTTTTCTGGTCTTTCAGTCGCAATTGATATTTTATCTTATAAATTTGCAATAGGGTTGAAAAAAAACTGCTTTTTCGGATAAGTCCTCCCTTGTTTTGCCTGCCATTGCTAGTCTCCTTGTCTCTTACACAGCCATTGCATTGAGGAATGCATATTTATATGCCTGTGTTTTAAATTTTACAATGTTTGTGAAACATTACAATTAATAGTCTGCTATTGTGATTGTTATTGCTTATCTTATTATTTTGTGCCACTTCAGCGGTGAAGTTCTGATTTTGTCAATAAATTATAATCCATCTGATCATTACCAGGCTTAACTTACTTTTACAATTTGAGTGCCATAAGCCAGTTTAACGGTAAAGTCTATCCCTTAAAATGACGCATACTTTACTGTTCTGTGACGTTCCTGCCGAAAGTTACGAGTATAAAATAATGTTCAGTTATTCGTATTATAATTCCAAGAAAAATGCAATTACGGCTTTATATGATTTTTTAAATGCAATGGTTTGTTGGTAGGCCTAAGCATCAAGCACTCGAATTGTTTTAGAGTTAAAAAGATTTTGAATACAGGCTGTGTAATAGGCTACTGGGAAGTCTGGGCTTTCTTCTCATACCCTTTTTGCTATGCTTTAATTGCTCTGAGCATGGCTAGTAATGGCAGCAAAATGGCAAATTTCAGGAGAGGTTAAGAATTATTAAACCGATGGCTGCTGCAAGATCATCTAAAATGCCATTGAAAATCTTTAAAAGTTCACAAATTATAGTTTCATGTGTTTGAAACATATTTATAAATCACTTTCCAGCAGAAACTGAAAATTAATAGAAATCGAGTTTGCATCATTTTTATTTTGGCCACTAGTGTAGCGTGATGCAGCATAAGGCTGGTTTTAGTCAGGTGAAGATGAGCAATTGATTATTATTAAATGGTTCTGACTAGTGCTGGTGTAATCGGCTTGCTACTCCACAATCTGTTCTACAAACTGCAAATGCTATAATTTATTAACACGCATTTTTTATTTTTAGTTTTGTTTCTGATGTTGATTTTATTGCTTCCTTTAGTGAACTTCATGTGTACTGTAGGCAAATGGAATCAAAATCTCTTTAGGATTAAAGTGCTAGTCTTGACTGGCTTTCACTGATGTTAATGTATGTCCCTGTAGGCCTGTACTGCAGTACAGGCTGGGTTCATTACGCATGCCACAAACCTGTTTGCTATGGAAACAGGAACAATAAGCCTGGTTTTAGTCAGATGACTAAAATTATCAATTTTATCAAATTTGCAGGTGATAATGCTGTAAAAACAGTTTCTGTTAAATGTTTTACTGCATCATTTTATCAGTTACAAGATACAAGAACATTTTATCTTCAAGTCCCTGTCGAAGCAGTTTTATTTTTGCTTGGAAATCCATTCAACGTGCAATCTTATGGTTTATTACATTTATTTTATGTGACATAAGATTTAACAGTATTAGAGCATAATGCTGTAGAATCTTGTTCTAATTTGTGTATCAGTCAAAATGGATTGGTTCGCAAATTACTTTCTGATTTCTAACTCTGTGGATGTAATAATCCTTGTCTTGTGGTCAGGTATGGTGTTGGGTCCTCGGTTTATTTTCAGTTCTTCTTAAAAGACTGTACTTGATGCAATTTTGCTTTTAAGACTTTTGCCATTTGAACACACTGTTGGTCTTTACAGGTGATAACAATGTAAAGGCAACTGCTTACTATGTTTTTAATCCGATCTGATCTGAAAATCCTAAATACATCAGCAAAGATGTGCAATAGAGTGAAGGCTGTTAGTCTAGATTAGTCTAATAGTGAAGACAAAATGAATTTGAAATCTATATAAAAATCTGTTTGTCGTGAACAAACTGGATATCTTGCTCTGCAAAGGCACTGTTATCATTTCTTTTTCCGTGGCTGGGAAGGAAACGCTCCTGGGTAGATTTTTTGGAAGTCCTGAGTGCTATATAATTCCTTAGAATGACTGACTGAATGAATGAATTTCATCAATTATTAAGAAAACTTTTATACAGTAAAAAATGAACAGTTTTAAATGAGAGTATTCAGTGTATCATGGCAGCTAATTCTGGTGTTGCTAAGATATGTCAAGCATCTTTGATAACTATGTTTTAATGAGATCTGGACTTGACAATTTGATGTACAAGGATATGGACCTACAGTATTACAAAGCAGCAGACAGCGGCAGCATTAACAACAATAAAAAGTAATCCCATTGTGTCATCATGTCGCATTCTTTATGGATTTTCCAAGATTTCCTGCATTGTTCTAACAGTTAGACAAATTGCGTTTTCACTGTTTCCAGAGAATTGGTATTCATTGCTTGAGAACTTCTTATGTAACAGAAGAATTTTTTCAAAACATTTGAAGTTTAAATTTTACAATTCTTCCAGAGCATGACTTCAGGCAACTTGGATCACTGCAAGAGTTCTAACTAGATGTAATTTTTATTTTCTGGTTCTTTTTTATATTAGTACATTTGTAATAGCTGTAAAATTTAAAGCTGCAGTTTGTGTAAATCCTGCTATAATCAAATTGTGTGATATTACAAATACATGTGTATGCCACGAGGCAAATGATGTTTTACAGTTTAATCTTTACAGCATCTTTAAGTCTAAGTTGTTTAATTGACCAATTACGTAACTAAATAAATTATTAAAGAAATTAGTTTAGCGGCTAATCTGTTGATTGTTGCGAGTGTAGGACATTTCCCCCCCCATTTAGCCTTAACCCCCGGACAATTCCCTGCGCAAATAACCTGTTTCTGTAGGTATAATTTGCTCAAACATCAGCTAATTATCCAGTTCGCGGTGGTGTGTCAACTAGTTAGTGTCATATTGGTAAACATCTGTCGCTGTCATTCAGGCATGAACTTATAACTTGTTGTTGGTGTCGTTCAGTCACTCTGATATGAAACTAATACCTGTTGGTGTAATTTAGGACAGCATGAATCCTTGTCATAAATCCAGCTTCCATTTAGGCAGGAATTCGTTTCATCCAACTTCTATTTTTAGGCCTATAGCAGTCATAGGCGCAACCACCCTATGGGACCCACGGGACGCGTTCCCCAACTTTTGAGTGGTCCCCTAACTTTATTATTATTATTATGGTCCCCCAACTTTTAGGACGTGATTCATTATGGTCTCCCCCAACTTTTAGGACGTGATTGCACCTATGATAGCAGTGCTGGGTGCAAGAAAACGGTTTGTGACAAGCATTCACATGAGAACTTGCAGTAACTCAAGAACACGGACACAATATTTGACTGCCCGGAACAGTGACATAATTTCTTGTTTCATATTGATTGTTGATATATCCACATACCTTTCGATTTTGAACATACCTAAAATGGCCTTGGGGCGACGCCCAGAATATACCTAAAGCGGAAATAGGGCCTACAAAAAAAGCCCTACAGTGATCATTTAACAAAGATGTTAATCAATTTAAGTCATTAAACCTAATCTAATGCAATTAATTATAATAATATATAGCCCTGATATCATCATCATTTACATAGACATCAATCGATGCTCGATTCAAGTTGAATTACAGCCTACACCAAAGATTTTAAGAGGGAGGAAGATGGGTCACCAATGACAAGAATGCTAAAGGGGTCGCGCAAGAGCTTCTGGTCAATTCATAGGCTCAGACTCGCAGCGAATTTTAACCGACGACTTTATAGGCTATAAATTATGACCGTGCGTATAGTGTTTCGCTTAGTCATAGCACATATACCAAAGTGTATTCCTTTATACACTCTGCACATATACTATATGTGGTCATAGCCTAAAATTTTATTTTTTCTCCAAGATCAACATTTACATAGTTCAGATAATAAATATAATCGATATCTATTTTTAAATCGGTAATTTTACTGTGTTTCCAGCAGATAAATCGTATTTCCGAATGTTTTTCAGGGTTTGAATCTTCCGCAGCCCGCCTATAACGTCATCGGCTAAATTCGCTGCGAGTCTGAGTCTATGAATTGACCAGAAAACCTTGCGTGACCTCATTCGCACTGCGGCCAGCCAATATCCTTTAAGTAGTCCATCTTCCTCCCTGTTAAAATCTTTGGCCTACACCTAATCCAAATGCAGAAGACAAGAAAACCTCAACAGACCGAAGAAAACAAAAAGCCAGACGAATGTGAGAAAGCAAGTTGAAGGAGATCGAACTAGAGTTCAAACATTGATAGATAGAAGGATAAATAGAGAAAACAGTTCGTTTGACAGAACTAGTAAAAGAGGAGAACATGCAGAAGCATTTGTCTGATCGATCTCCTGATCTGAATTCCAATACTTGGCATCTTTACACGACATGGCGATTTTATCAGCATACATTGGATACACCTCACATTCAAAGAAACTTGAACAAACCTAGGTGAGTCCACGAGAGTCCGTCAACTGGATCATCTTTGTCGCTCCTGTCCGCAACTGCAGCCATCCTTCGAGTAAACGGTCGATTGCTGCTGGAACCAAGTAGGCCTACCAGTCAACAGGCTATCAGCAAAGACCTTAAACTTAAAGTGTAACTTTAAGGTCTTTGCTATCAGCATGACGACATAGTTCTTCAAAATTTGAAATATCACCCGAAAGATAATGCTGACGATTTTATAAGCCTATTCATCAGGGCTGTCTGATTTTTGACCTGGTATAATTTGGCGTTAGCAATAGGTTAATTGGTTCGACGCTCTTAAAGGCTGTCCTATTTACAGACAGAGTTGTCTGTGAACCTGCAAAGTTGTACATACACCACACACTTATTGTTCAATAACGCTAGGAAAATACTTGCGCTAAACAAATACATACCCGATCTAAAACTAAATTGAACGGAAGTTATAACTTATAGTCGAATATATATTCTGATGCAACTGCGTGAGTGCTGTTAGCACATTTTCTCAATTTATTTGCAAAATTTAAATTAAAACTGTGTTTTTGTACATTTTTTTATATAATTTGGCAGATGTTTTGTTGACTTGGGTTACAGTCAAGTCTTCAGTGTAGTTTACTGACATCCCGATTCCTTTTTAATACGAGTCATGCTTTATCATATGCCCGGTTGGTTGTAGGTAAATGTGAGCTTAATTTGCACGCTTTTTATAGCTCGACAGTATGCCAAGATCTCGACCCTGCTTATTTTTCCAATGCATTGATCGGGTGAGAGGGTTCACCACTATTGATCGTTTGAATGTGGTGCAGTGCGCTGGTTCTGGTTGTCCGAAAACTGGAAGATTAACGATTGGCGATTCGCATTGTTTTTGAGCATAATATTATAGTGATTGATTTAAATACAGTTAATTTATTACCTGTCCGCGGCCTTTTACGCACAAATTAAGTTTTTCAGAATGGCAGTTTATAGAAAGCTGCAAATAAATAATTATCAAAAGAGTAACAAAGGCGTGATATGTTTCTGAATAACTTATTTTCGTAATGAAATTAGTCATTCAGATATTTTCTGATTAACACATACGAATTTTTAGAGATTTTTTTATGACGAAATGTACTTTGCGAAATGTTCTGCAGATACATTGGAAACAAACGACAACTTGCTATGTACAGTCATTTCTGTTTTTTGTTTACTATGGCTATGTATTATAAATTTTTATTTTGTATAATCCTGAAAACTGCATACCCGTATACAAACAACAGCCAACAACTGCACTAGAATAGAGTGCAGTGGCCTGTCACCTGCATCCCACAATGCAAGTCGGTCATTTTTGTGATAGATGTGGAATTGAGTTTAGTCAAATGAACTTAATTGCTGACTTCGTAGCTGCAGAAATGTAATACCGTGCATATGAAAATGTTCCAACAAATTGTTTGAAATTAGGCACTCGTTAGCATCAGAGATGAGAAATTTTATTTTGTGGCTTCTCGTAGCAATAATTCCTCAGACTCGTTCTGCATTGATAAGCAATGCTGGATATTACCTTGATATTGTAGTTTTATTGCTGTGTTGTTCAAGTCTGAAATTTATGTTGTGGATCCAGTCACAACACATAGCAAGATTGCAGTTGCACCGTTACCTAGCTGATTAGTAAAACCTTCCAGCAGGTCTTGCCAATTGCAACTAACGAAGATTGGATGAATCTGTCTAAATCCTTTTTTAAGCGCATCTTTTCTTTGCATGTTATCCCAACGTATCTGCTTAACTTTTTATATCTGTTTTTAGAACGGCTGTCAAAATGCCTGTCTTGTCGTGTCGTTACTATGAACACCGTTTCCCTGAAATCGAGGATGTTGTCATGGTCACAGTCCGTTCCATTGCTGAGATGGGAGCCTACGTCCATCTGCTCGAGTATAATAAGATCGAAGGCATGATTCTTCTCAGCGAGTTGTCACGACGACGAATCCGATCCATTAACAAGCTGATTAGAATCGGACGGGACGAATGTGTAGTTGTCATCAGGGTTGACAAAGATAAAGGTAATGAATTGCTGACACATTGTCATTGGTCAGACATGTTTTCGTTCATCTCAGGATCATTTCGTTGTTACATGTTTAACAACACTGCCATTTTAAAGATGATTACATGTTTAACATCACTGCCATTTCAAAGATGATTATTGTCGCCACGCCATTTAGGTCCCCGTGGATGGACCGTGCTAGCCCGAGATTTGGAATCTCTGAAATAGCCACCTTCGGAAAGCGACCCGCGACCTGCATGCTCTCTTTCACAGAGTCGCGTACAGACGCGTGGCCAGCGCTCTTACAGATGTAGCTAAGCGAGCAGGATCATTCATGGACTCTGCTGCTTTTATACTGTTTGGAATGCTGGCAGTTTATGTTTTCTTTGCAACTTGTGCAATGACCGATTTTTCGGATGAATCCAGACTAGTTTAGAGATGATATTTGAATCATTTTCCTCATAAGCCCACTTCCTCTCAGATTATATGCGATGGCCATTAGCTGTATCCTCAGCTTGTTCATTGTGCTCTACTGGACATCTTGCTCTTTTTGTTCACAGGACTGCTCTCAGTCAATCATTTTTTTATTTGTTGTGGCTGGTCCATCCATATGAAATGACTACCTCCCCCAATAAGGGTTGAACTGATGATTGGTGGGTCATTCCACGTCAAATCAACCAAAATTCAGAAACATCCCCACCACACCATCTCAGAATTTGATGATATTTTGTCAGTTTGTAAACCAACATATCTTAGGAACCTATGCAAAATATTAGCTCAAAATGTTGAATGGTCTTTGAGATATGACCATTTTTATAGTGGGGGGGGTAGCGACAGCTCGCGAACGACTTAATTCTGAGGCGTTTTTGATCGCTAATAACTCAGGAAGTATGCTAGGTACTTTTATAAAATTTTCACAACATTAGCAGTCTTAAGAGTAGATTCTGAAAATTGTAAAATTTTAGAGTTTGAACCATTACTCGTGAGCCCAGATCAGTCTGAAAATGACATTTTGTTCATTTCGACAGTATGAAAAGTGATATTTGAACAACCACTACTTCATTGGTATTAAATATAAAGTCCCAGAACTTTTTGGGTTTGTGATGGGCCTTGTGATGAATAACCTGGCAAATTCTGAGGTATTTTAAATGCTAACTTGATGTGTTAGACCATCCTGAAAACTGCACAAAGTGAAAAGTAGGTCATCTGCCGATTGAAATATGGCCATATGGGATAGGTAGCACAGTTATGTGCTACACACCATTAAAAAGGGCTTGAAAAGTACTTTCATAGGATACCAATTTCTTTTTGCTTTCGTGATGCCTTCCGTTTAAAAATTCCAGTTTGAAAAACGAGGGTTTTTTTACATTCGGGAGAAAACGACATGACCTGCAAAGTTTGGACTGTCATATCTAGGCCAGGAAATGAACCAGAGGACTTATATTTCTTTCATTTATTCAGTTTGTTGTACTCTTTCCAAATATACAAAAACATTGGTGGTATTATCAATTGTTTTTAATTTATGAATGTGTAAATATTGCACAAATGCCAATTTTCATCTATTCGGACATGTATAATTGGATATGTATCTCAGATATATGTTCTTATATGGCCATGTAGGATAGGTAGCACAGTTATGTGCTGCATACCATTGAAAAGGGTTTGAAAAGTACTTTCAAAAGATGCTAATATCATTTTGCTTCCATGATGCCTTCCATTAAAAAATGCCAGTTGAAAAACGAGTTTTTACACATTCGGGAATAAATCACGAGAAAACAACACGATCGGCAATGTTTGGACTGTCCTATTTAGGCCAGGAAATGAACCAGAGGACTGATTATTTTTTCATGTGAACAGTTTGTTGTACTCTTTTCAAGTATGTAAGAATCTTGGTGGTATCATTGGTGGTGTTTAATTTTTAAATTTGTAAATATTGCACAAATGCCAATTTACATCTATTCGAACATGTATAATTGTATATATATCTCAGATATATGTTCTTAAATGGCCATGTGGGATAGGCAGCACAGTTATGAGCAGCACACCATTAAAAAGGGCTTGAAAAGTACTTTGATAAGATACAAGCATCATTTTGCTTCTGTGAAGCCTTCTGTTACAAAATTCCAGTTGCAACACACGTTTTTTACATTCTGAGATATTCATTTAAATGTCGAATTGATGTAAATTGGCATTTGTGCAATATTTACAAATTTAAAAATTAAACACCACCAATGATACCACCAAGATTCTTACATACTTGAAAAGAGTACAACAAACTGTTCACATGAAAAAATAATCAGTCCTCTGGTTCATTTCCTGGCCTAAATAGGACAGTCCAAACATTGCCGATCGTGTTGTTTTCTCGTGATTTATTCCCGAATGTGTAAAAACTCGTTTTTCAACTGGCATTTTTTAATAGAAGGCATCATGGAAGCAAAATGATATTAGCATCTTTTGAAAGTACTTTTCAAACCCTTTTCAATGGTATGCAGCACACAACTGTGTTACCTATCCCACATGGCCATATAAGAACATATATCTGAGATACATATCCAATTATACATGTCCGAATAGATGAAAATTGGCATTTGTGCAATATTTACACATTCATAAATTAAAAACAATTGATAATACCACCAATGTTTTTGTATATTTGGAAAGAGTACAACAAACTGAATAAATGAAAGAAATATAAGTCCTCTGGTTCATTTCCTGGCCTAGATATGACAGTCCAAACTTTGCAGGTCATGTCGTTTTCTCCCGAATGTAAAAAAACCTCGTTTTTCAACTGGAATTTTTAAACAGAAGGCATCACGGAAGCAAAAAGAAATTGGTATCCTATGAAAGTACTTTTCAAGCCCTTTCTAATGGTGTGTAGCACATAACTGTGCTACCTATCCCACATGGCCATATTTCAATCGGCAGATGACCTACTTTTCACTTTGTGCAGTTTTCAGGATGGTCTAACACATCAAGTTAGCATTTAAAATACCTCAGAATTTGCCAGGTTATTCATCACAAGGCCCATCACAAACCCAAAAAGTTCTGGGACTTTATATTTAATACCAATGAAGTAGTGGTTGTTCAAATATCACTTTTCATACTGTCGAAATGAACAAAATGTCATTTTCAGACTGATCTGGGCTCACGAGTAATGGTTCAAACTGTAAAATTTTACAATTTTCAGAATCTACTCATAAGACTGCTAATGTTGTGAAAATTTTATAAAAGTACCTAGCATACTTCCTGAGTTATTAGCGATCAAAAACGCCTCAGAATTAAGTCGTTCGCGAGCTGTCGCTACCCCCCACTATAAAAATGGTCATATCTCAAAGACCATTCAACATTTTGAGCTAATATTTTGCATAGGTTCCTAAGATATGTTGGTTTACAAACTGACAAAATATCATCAATTTCTGAGATGGTGTGGTGGGGACCATTGGTTGATTTGACATGGAATGACCCTGGTTTTTCTTGTCAGTCTCTCATTTTGATGGTATATCTTTTTTCCCAGGGTTCCATGCTAAGACCACTTCTGCAAAGCCATTCTGTGAGAGACGCTATAAATCTGTGACTGTATTGGTAACTGATGTGTTTGCAGGATACATTGATCTGTCTAAGAGAAGAGTCTCACCTGAGGAAGTGGTTAAGTGTGAGGAGAAGTTTGCAAAGGCCAAATGTGTAAGTGATTTTAATTGTCTCATTTTGAGTAGGTTTCATTGCATTGTCAGATTCAATGTAAGAAATTTCTTTGAGGTCATGCCATTTATATCGTTGTATAGTTTTTGCATTTCTTGATATATCAGGTAGATTTCTCGTAACCTTATAGTTGCTTAGGTGAATTAATTTTTATTTTGTCGTGATATCATTGGTTTTGTTAGAATCAGTGAGTTGTAATAAAATAAGTTGGTTGTATAGGGCATTGATAGTTTGAAGGTCTGATGTAAACTTTCCTGTAAATATATAAAGATATAAAGCAGAGCTATGTTTGTTTGTCTGCACTGGTTGTATCTGGGCCACCACTTTTTAATATAAATGGAAGTTCATAACACTGAAGTTCGATGTACTGAATTTGCACTGTGCATTTTTACAAAAGTAGAGATAATGCATATATAAATATTTTGATTTTGGGAAATGTACTTGTGAAGGTGCCAGTGTTGGTTTTCATGGGACTTAATTGATCTCAGAGTTGGCATAATTGTTATAATTGCACTTTTTGAAAATTGCTTCAGGATTATTTGCATCAGATTTGTTGGAACCCATGCTTGTATGCAGAACATGGGACTTATGAACGTTAGCAATAATTTTAACATAATTATTCATTAGAAGTTGCAAGTCGCCCTTTATTTGTAGCACTGACTTGTGTATACATGTTTGCAGGTCAATGGCATCTTGGTTCATGTTGCCCAGTTGCTTAAGTATGAGACAGAGGCTGAGCTGGAAGATCTCTATCAGAAGACTGCATGGATGTTTGATCGAAAATACGGAAAGCCAGGGGCTTCATATGAAGCATTCAAACATGCTGTCACGTACGTATTTGCACACTTCAGCCTAATAAAGCAAGTCAGCACTACAATTTTGAAATTAATATAAAGTCCTCTGATTTGGTGGATAGAAGTTAGAAGATGTTTGTATGCATCATTTGCTGAAAACGGTAAAGACTATGTCTCCAATTCTAGTTCTGTTTGTGACGCTTCATTCATGAAACATGGTCAGACTTTCTCCATTGTTGACCCCACCACCTGCAGCGGCCATCCTTTCTTTGCCATCCCTAGGGCATACTCCTTAGTTTTATATATATCGTTGAAGATGTTCTTGTTAGCCATGTTTGGTTCAGTACGTCTCTTAAAGTGACGCTGTATCATATTTTGATTGACCCAAAGAAACAGATGGACTTTGATGTTTGCAGAGCTGCTAAATTTATATTCATAAAGGTCATCAGTGACTTAACGCTGAACTATATGGTTTGGTATTCGATTGTAGTAACATCTTTAAGCAAGTGGCAAGAGATTAAATTGAATTGTTTTGTTTATCTTGATCCATTGATTTTTTAAACGATGTAATTGTAAGAGACCTTTTCTTTTTTGATGTAATTGTTTAAATAATCTTTTTAGAAATCCAGAGATATTGAACGAATGTGAGATCGACGAGAACACAAAAAACGTTCTGCTGACAAACATCAAGCGTCGATTAACCCCACATGCTGTCAAAATTCGTGCAGGTTGGTTGACGGCCTTTGATATTTTCATTTCTGATTTATTTTTAAATCCAATAACTGATATACCAGCAAGGAACCTTAAGCAGTGAGAGCATATTTCTTTCTCAGCTTCAATTATTTCTTCAATTGTTTGCATTAAATGTTCACAGTAGTAATTGTTGTTTGGTTTCCGATTCTAGATTAACAAGAAATTTGCATGCTGATTTCTTGCTTCCTTCAACCTGTTAACATTTCAGACTTGGAAGTGGCTTGCTATGGATACGAAGGCGTTGATGCTGTGAAGGATTCTCTGAGGGCCGGACTGAACGTTTCCACATCTGAAATGCCAATTAAGGTAGTCAATCATTTGAAATCTGGTTGCTAAAACCATATGGCTATTCGTGCTTAAAGCAAGTTTATGCATAGGTGCACATTTTTAGGATATAAATTATAGTATACGTTAAATTTGCAAGGCAACGTTGATGACTAATTTCACTCCTATGTCATTTATGCTTAGGAAAACAATTCGAGTACCATAGTCTTGACAAGAGTTGATTAGAAGAGAAAAAGTGTCAGAATATCAGTTGGTTATGAATCGGTTGTCTATCCTTTGCAAATGTGACTAGTGATGTATAGATCTGTCTGTTCTTGCATGTGGTGTAAACTGTATGCATGTTTATGAACATTATAAATATAGCTCCTTACAATAACCTCACGCAGACCATTAACGTAGCTACCCAACAGTTCTGAACAGGTGTGACTTAATTGACCTCGAGAACGTTTCATGAGATACACGCAATGCAGTATCACGAATTGGTAATGGAAGACTGTTCCAGTATTAAAAGCAGAATAAAAACTGTGCTTGAATTGTAATTTTTCTGCAGATCAACCTGATTGCCCCTCCACTGTACGTCATGACGACACAGACACTGGAACGGTCGGATGGAATGCAGAAGCTGACGGAGGCATTGGAACAGATTAAATTGTCAATTGAAAAGAACGGTGGTGTCTTCACCATTAAGATGCAGGTTAGAGGCTGGCTTCAAATTATTTTCCCATCTTGTTTCAAGTATCTATTCGATTTTTTAATAGTTGTGTGGGTTTAGTATTTATTATATTATTTCTTAGAATTCTCTTTTCATTGCAGGTCAATGGCTTCTTGGTCCTTTACTGTTTCGCAACAATATTTCCCATTAATTTGCTATTTGGAGTATAAAGTTTATTATTAAATTATTGTATTGTATAATTTTACTGTTGTGTAACTGCGAACTAACTGTATGTATTCGGCTTGCATAAAAATTCTTTATTCTTGTTTGCACTGTCCGTGAGGTAATATTCTGTTTAATGAGATCTTGCATTTCGTCTATAGAGTAATACATATTCCTCCATCATGCTGACATTTATCGAATTTGTGCAAATCTTGTAAACATGTTTATACTACTGTAGCATACATATCTTGTTAAATTGTAATAGGGAAAGTTTTGTTGAATTGATACTGATATTTACCTTGTGTTCGATTTAAAGTAGGCTAAATATGTCATTGTATATATTCCAATAAAAATCCTAAGAAGTTGTTTAGCAGACAAATCATTGTTCATCCATCAATGTTTCGATCATTGCTCGTGAAAGATATTCATCCATCTACCAGTGAAACAGACTGATCAACAAGTGCAACCAAGCGTAATTTTACTTCCTACAGATATCTAAATCCTGATGTAGTTCAAGGGCGGATCCAGGGGGGGGCCAATCCGGCCATGGCCCCCATTTCAAAAATTTCTTTTTTTTGACCAGCTATTTTGCTCGGAAAGTAGACGTGGCCCCCCCAAAAAGTAGTTCCATGGGACTTTGGCCCCCCCTTCGAAAATTTCTGTATCCGCCCTTGATGTAGTTGACTGTTTAATTTCATCATACTGTATTGTGACTTTGTTGACACTTTAGCGATGAACTGTGTTTTTCTCCCAATCGCTTAGTGCTTGGTTATAAACATCCTCCAGATTAGTTATATACATATACCTGTTGCCATAGCCTAGGGAAATTCCAAAGCAATATAATGCATAATGTATGGAACCCAAGTATGCAATGTGCGTAGTGATAAGTTGTCATGGACTACTGTGCATATTATGCTTCTTTCCTTGTCATAAATTTGTGATAATTGTTAAACTAGGTTTTATTGTTGTATTCAGCCAAAGGTTGTGTCAGACACGGATGAATTGGAGCTGGCCAAGCAGCTGGAAAGACTCGAGGAGCAGAACCGTGAAGTCAGCGGAGATGAAGGAAGCGAAAGCGAGAATGACGAAGACGAGGAAGAGGAGGAGGACGGTGGTGGCGAAAAGAAAGACGTAGAAGTTCGGAACGTTAACAACGACGAAGCGGATGAGGACGAGGAAATAGGGTTTAGTGCACAATAAGAATTGACTCCGGATATTTGTTCCCTGATGTTTCATGTGCGTTGACTTGAGCTCGAGTAAAAAGTGTACGTTCATTAAAATGCAGCGTTGGCTCTGTGTTTTGTGGCATCTGAACACTGAGCTAAGGAATGCTGAACTTGTGGGATTTTATGGTCAATTATATACTGAGCTGTTAAGTTGTTAATGAGAGGCTTTGCTGCTTCAGTCATAGCTAAACATGGTTCCAGATTGTGAATGCAGAACTTGGCAAGTGATATTAGTTTTGCGATCTTTTTCATGAGGCATCCATAGTTAATTAATGCATGGAATGTCAAAGTGGTTGAAATGGCCTTAGTCTGTTGTGCAGAACACTACAGGCATTATTTTAAAGTTGATCTTGTTTCACTGGCCTTAGTTCAGCGGTTCTCAACCTGTGGGTCGCGACCCTCACGGGGGTCGCCTAGCGATTTGCCAGGGGTCGCCTGGACCTTCAGAAATTTGTAAAATATGCAATAGTAATTTCAGCTCTAAATAACACACCACAGCAATTTAAAATAAACTTTTCGTATACTTTTTATATGATTCATTCGTTAGATTGTGACAGCCAATAAAAGTTTTGCCATCTTAGTTTTTAAATGTAAAGTCCACCTTTACCATCTTCTAAAAAACAAGGGTGGTGTAAGTCTTAAACCACCTCTTTGAGCACTGAAATCATGAGTTATTTTGTTAAGATGAAAGCTTAAAATTTTACAGTGAGTGTCCAAATCCAAAAAAATTTAAACAAGTGGGCCGTCACTCTCAAGTTTTAAACCATGACTACCAGAATTGAAAATGAACAATTTAATTGAGATGACAATTTAAACTGCAGCCATTAGGACTACAGTGTGGAAATTCAAAGAATTTAAACAATGGGGAGGGGACATTTATTGAAGACTGAAACCACGTCTGTGAGCACTGAAATCATGAGTTATTTTGCTAAGATAGCAGCTTAAGTTTTTATAGTTACAGTGTGCAAATCCATAATTTGAAACAGAGGGGCCGAAACTCTGAAGTCGTATACCATGATTATCAGCATTGAAAAACTGAGCAATTTCATTAAGATGACAGATAAAAAAATGCAGCCATTACAGCGTGGAAATTCAAAATTGTAACAATGTGTGGGGGGAAAAATTTATTGAAGTCCTAAACAATGTCTTTCAGCGCTGAAATTTTGAGGATTTTTCTTAGATGAAAAATAGCAAAGAAGGGGATGGGACATTTTTTATGTCCTCCACCACGATTATCAACACTGAAATGATGAACAATTTCGTTAACATTAGATCTACAGCCCCAAATGCTACCATTGCAGTGTGTGGAAATCCAAAAATATTTTGACAATCCCTCCCCAACCCCTCTCCATGTTCGGCGCATTGATAAAGAACACAAGTAGGCCTATGGCCTATGTTCATCAAATTGGTTGCCAATCAAAACGAATCAGCAACGGTGAAATGATCCAGTGTTAAGAAATGAAGAATTATTGACCAATTTTTAAAGTAGCCAATTGTTTAACACATTGACCGCGGCAATTATTTTCCCCGGGGCGCGGCGGCCCTGTGCGCACGGCAACCAGCAACGCAATTATCGGAAATTCTGATAAGACTGGATTACAAAGACAAATAGCATTTATTATTGATGTTAGTAAATATGAAATGTAAATAACAACAAGGCAAATAAACAGTTACTTCTGAACTTCTCTGTCATACTTTACTTTACAGTAGGCCTAAAACTGTGCATCGAAATGGTAATCCTTGAAACAGGGAACAACGCAAAGCGCAGGCTTAGAAACGCATGTGCTGCAAATGTACCGCGTTTCTTTGCGTATTCCACGCTTATGGCAAACGACGCATCTGGTACATGGTGCCTGTTTGCGTTCAGTGGGAGGAAGTACGTCCATATAGTGCTGCCCTGAGAGCCGTGACAGGTCCGACGCCTTATTATGATGCAATCCTCTTAGCACAACGGAAGCCGCGGCCGGTCGATCTTGCGTATTCATTAGAGAGCTTACGACTGAAGAGCGAAACCATATCTGCCGACGATTCCCTCCACTTCTCTTGTACATCAAGAAGGCATTGCTCATGGCCATGTCGATCGTCTGTAGGACAACCTTCCTGTACCACTTGAGGGTCTTCCGCAGTGGCGAGTAGTAGGAAAGCAGCTGGTCCAGCCGATCTACACCGCACATTCGAACGTTGTAATCGAGCACGCAGTCCGGTTTCTTGATAAGTTCTCCACGTCTGTTCCGTTTGCCACCCTCAAAAATTCTGCCTGCATGAATAGTGGACAACATCATAACGTCTCTCTTATCCTTCCACTTCGAAACCATGATTTCTCGGCTTCTCAGAGCAACGACATCGTTCTTTTTCAACTTCGCTGAGACCACTTTTTCCGGCAAATGCTTCCGATTTTTACGCAGCGTTCCACAGAGGTAGGTCTTCCTGTCCAGAAGCTGTTGCGCAAGTGGAACACTCGTGTAGAAGTTATCAGTATACAGGACATGTCCTCTGTCCAGTATACCGTCCATCAACTTCAGAACAACAGTCTCTGCATGGCCAAATCCTGATATCGCATCCATCTTGCCACAGTATACAAGCATGTTGTATATGTAGCCACTCGGCTCACACAACAAATATAGCTTCACGCCATATTTGTGTCTCTTCCCGGGAATGAACTGTCTGAATGTGAGTCGTCCACGCCACAGTACCATTGACTCGTCAATAGATACGTCACGTTCCATGGTGTAGACAGCTTGGAAGCGTGCAACTAGGAGATCGCAAATATGGCGCAGCTTGAAGAGCCGATCGTTCTCTGGCGACTCTTCATTGTTAGAATAATGCCAAAATTTCAGTAAGATTTCGAATCTATCTCGAGGCATAGTTTGATTGAATATAGGAGTGGCAATATTCGGGTCCGTGCTCCAATAATCCTCAATCTTTGCCTTGTGCACATACCCCATGAGAAAGATGAGTCCCAAAAACCGACCCATTTCTGATGCTGTTGTGGGTTCCCAGTTATGGGCCCTTGCTTTTCGTTTCAAGGCGGTCTTTTGAAGAAACTGGTCCGCAAATCGGTTGGACTCATTCACCATCAACATCAACACATCGTCCGTCAAGAATAACTTGAAAAATTCTATCGGACTCGACTCAGCAGTGAGATTTATAGAACTGTTCAGTCCCGCAGTGTGATGATATTGAAACTCTACATTTGGCGTGTAGTTGCCATCAACAACTTGCCAAACACGAGGTGTAAATGCAGATGTCGATGCCGAGGCATTAGTTTGTTCCGTAGCAGAAGCAGCAGCAACAAAGGACTCGACATCGGAATCTGGGTCATCCGATCTGCCTATGCCTGCCTCGTCAACCGTAGGGAGATCGTATGCCTCTGTAGCATCGCTATCTCCATCACTATCTACGACATCAGCTAGGCCTACAATGTCACTGTCCCTATCACTGTCATTGTCATCAAAATTCTCGTCTTCTGACATATCTATCATCCTCAAAATTTCTTCGGTACTAAACCTCTTACGAGTCGCCATTATCACACTTTCTCGCTAACGCAGACAAGAAGGCAGAAGCCTGTGTCACGTGCTCTAAACACCAGGTATAGCAGCAGCTGTAATAAAAATTTAGGCATGATTATTCACTAGATGGCTATAGAAACCTTAGCAGTAATCTACACGCGGCTACATTTGTTAACAGGGCGCTGAAGATGTCTTTATAATGCTTAAACTAGATTACGTGTTAACACGCTCACCGCGCCTGCTAATAGAAAATCAATTACGTGTTTACACGTAAACCGCGGCCAACGTGTTAATAGTACTGTTGCTAGGTTTCACAATCACAAGCCGAATAAACTTATGAAATTAAAATAACCGAATGGGTAAGGATTAGCTCTCAGAATCGCAAGATCAAGGAAGCCTCAATTGTGAAAACCAGTTTTCGAGCTGAGAGGGGGGGATTCAAACAATTTTGCTGTTGGGGGGTCGTCATAACTTTCGAAATGTTGTCAAGGGGTCGGCGCACTAAAAAGGTTGAGAACCGCTGCCTTAGTTGGATGCACGTGGCCATTTTCTATGTTAATAAGCTTAATTTATGGATCCTTACAAGTTACATGATTGGTGGATATAAGATATTTTCAGTAGCATACTGGTCTGCCTGTAAAAGAGCTGATTCGCTTGGTCTGTACCCTTGGTCGACTGCCCATTTGTCTTCGGATTATCCATTAAAGATGGCTAAGAGAGGGAAAGATCGGTAATCTGTCTGCATTCGAAATTTGGTTCTATATGTATTGCTATGTTGTTACAGCCTATGCTTTTCATTAAATGGAACGACATGTATACATGCCTGCAAATACTCGACATTTTAAATCGACAAACCCAAGGGTAAATAATTAGACTATGTAGCGAGTGTGCAGTACTAAAAGATACAATGTGACTAACTTGATAATGCCTTTGCAAGACCAGGGATGCAGATTGAAGCCGGATGATGATTATGATTCATAGTGGACTAGAAAAACGGTAACTTTTAGGTTTAGTCCGAAAGACTGTGAGAATTAGAACACAAGGAGGTAGATAGATAGTTCCAGATGAAGGTTCTTCCAACTATAAATTCCGTGTACCTCTTGCATGTTGCTCAAGTTCTAAAGACGTCCGTATCGCTGTCTGCTGTCGAGACACTGTCCGTGAATAAGCAGGTTGCCGCGACTTGATCGTAATCGTAAACTCAAAATTTCTAAAATGCTACGCGAAAGCCAAGCACGGGGCACCAGCTTATTCACGAGCGCTGCGTTGAGTCAGAAGGGTTGTCCGTGAGAGTAGTCCGTGGTGGTCCGGGTCGAGTTACCATAGGATCAGAGGAGCGGAACAGCTACTAAGGCGGGTGTCGTCTGGGCCGAGAATTGGAGGGTGGAGGATCAGATGAGACAGAGTAAGAGTTCTTGAAAAGAAGTGTCTTAAGTTTTAAATTAAAAGCCCGAGATGTCCCGACTTAGCTAACCTAGTTACCTAGCGCTATAAGAAGCTCGACATTGCAATTAATAACCGTAAGACTGCTTACACGCACACAATGCATTCAATAATCTATGATTAGCCTACAACTGTAGGCCTACAGCGCATACATATAAATGGGCACTGTCACAGACCCGGCACAGTGCGGTGCTCGTGAATGCGTACATATGGTTGAAGTCCGCGACCCTATTGTTCCCCCAAAACTACTCGGAAGTAATTGCCCTCAGTGGATAGTGGAGACGACCAATAAGTTTCTCTCTCTCTCTCTCTTAGCTCTCAGCTGGGAAGTCCGGGACAACAACCCTATGTATCGCAGGTCACTGTCCTCATCGCCTACTGTTCTAAGTGATGCGCATAATTGCTCTTGCGTTTTAGGGTAGGTATATGCATGGGGTGCAGATAATTTGAGAAGCGAAATCAACAACGCTGAGTCAATCTAGGGATTGACCACTAAAGCACCCTGCAGTTCTATGGGGTGAGTGGTTGTCATTGTTAGCCTACGGCTTGGCAGAGACGATGAGGACGTTTGTTCGAATGAGGGATTAGGCTATGTCATTATTGTTTCTGTGTCTTGAAGCAGACGAGGTCCACACAGATGATGCAATAGTCTCTTTCGCCTTCGTCGTCTGTGCACGGATCGAGTAGCGCTGGTGATAGCTAGGCCGGGTCTTCCGATGGTGAGGATGCGTCGTTTCAGATGACGACCCCGTTGGCGCTGAGGCACCATCTGCCTGAGTCATCGGAGAAGTTCCGCCAACAGAACTTCGTTCCAGATGGACACGGATTAGAATTACACGGATCGTCTGTAAAACATGCACATCAAGCACACGTGTATTAAGGCAGCAACAGCAGCTCCCTTTATGCAAACAGATCGACGGACACATTGGCATTAACAGACAGACAGACAGACAGACAGACAGACAGAAGCAGACAGATACACACGCACACAGCTACGGCACTTAGACACACCTGCACAGATAGACACAAATGAAAACAGACATACACACAAGAATGGGATCAGGGAATGAAGGCCTACCGGTAGGCTACGTGCATGCATGGTGTATGCCGGACTATAGGCTATATCGAAGTTCTGCAGCTATAGCACCATATGCACTTGTTACGGTTTACAGGAAAAACTCGAAGTTCAAGCGGAAATAATATATATATAATACGTAAACACAGGATGAGACACATATGTATACAATAATAATACACTTCGTGAGTGATTATTGATACTTGATTTAAGATTTGAGAAGATTTAACTTAAAATGTGGCTGGACGGTCATGGACGGCGTCTACGTAGAGTCGAAGACCCATAGGCTATGCAAGACCTACAACTAGGCTACTCAAATTTGAACAACGGCCCGCCCCTTATGCGGCAAGTTCTGCCATGATTTGCCATCGCAGCCTGGAAAGGTAAGGGACGTTCAAAAATCGTCGTCCATAACTTATATTTCTTTTTCTACACTTTAAACACTGCACTTAACTTAAGGATAGCTGACAATGCTATCTGAACGACTCTTTAACAGATCGAGACCTAAAGTCGAAAATCTTTCTAATGGCGCTTGCCATTTTTAAAACTTAATTTAAGCCTATTAATTTTGAATTCGCCGAAATAGTTGAGAACCTTTTAAGTAGGTCTATAGGCTGATCTCACCTGTCGGTCAGTTGGTCAGATTAGCCTATAGCTATAGGTCTACTCATTTTTGACTTTCGCACAAGAAAGCGATTCATTACCAGAATGTTTTGCACTTACTAACATTTGCTTTTAATTGAATTTCATGTACACTACTATACTTTATTATTAATTCTATTGTATTATATTGCATTATTTATTTGTCGATGTCCCATTGTACGTTTGCAAATGGAGTAATAAAGGCTGCCGTATACTTATACTTACTTTAGGCCTACTTTCCTGATTTTGCCCTCTGCTATTCCAGCATGTAGGCCTACCTCGCATTACTTTCGCAAGAAATAATATTATTGCACAGCCCATGCAGCTGGTAGGTTATTGTTAATCAGAGTAACCATTAGTGATCATTAATCTTACTGATCTCACAGCGTCTTCCTCCGTACTTTTCCGGACAGTAGCAGAAGTATCCCCATCCAAACGGATCATCGGATGTGCTGCAAGATCCCCCGTTCAAACACGGATTGCTAGAACACGGACCCATCGCTACAAATCCATCATAAGAATAAGTTATAGCCTACTTATAGACCTTGTGCGACCCTCGAAATCACTTAAAACTATAATAGTCAACGTACTAGTATGCATGATGATGATGATGATGACGATGATGATGATGATGATGACGGTGACGGTGATGATGATGATGATGATGATGATGATGATGATGATGATGATGATGATGACGATGACGATGACGACAACGACGAGATGATGTTCTCTGCCCTAAGGCATGCAGGTTCATTGGCTTTACGCCTCTGCGGATGAGATGAGTGAGGTGGTTTCCCATTGCCTTCCTCACAGACGATTGCGGGTGAGCAAGTTGTCCAAGGTCGCTAACGAAGTGGCTTGAGGCAGATTCGAACCTGCGACCATTCGATCACAAGGCGCCAAGCTTACCGCTACACCACCGCGGCCTATATAAAATCTGCGAATGGGCATGATAGGCTTACGTGTGTTTGGAAGCACCTGCCACGCGTACATGTATTTTTTTTACCACATTATGTCACACGACATGACATTTGAGAGACTGGTGGACTTGTGCTTACGTTTGCATGTTCCTGGAACACCGGTCCAGAGACCTGTTGATCGATTGCACCAAAGAATACCGTCCGTATTGTTTTCGTACTGATAACCTTTGTCACATTCGTATACGATGTAGAGGTTGTTGATGTGGAAGACCACGTGAGAGTTGATGAAGAACGGTTGGTTGGAGCTTGGACAATCAAGACCATCTGAGAAAGCGTAGAAAACAGGCGCTACATCATCAAACACCATAAAGCAATATGTCTACTATATACCTATATGACGATTGACCTATATGCATTGAGAGGAACAAAAATGAATGAGAGCCTGTAAGACATGATAAGACTGGAGCAGATCGATCTGGATTCAAAAGATCCAGTAGCATGCACCGATTAAATCGGGTTTCCATATAAGGGGATTCCAAACTTTTAATTATAGGATTTGTGAAAGAGTAGAGCTTATGTTTTCTGAGGTGCCTATAGATGGACTTATTGGCTAATAATAAGACCTAAGCCTCGCTTTTGCAGCTGTCGTTGTGCCTATTCACAGGTTACGATTGTAGGCTTGGAGACTCCATCAGCTACGCATTCGCGTCAAGCGAATCTCTTACGGATTGGTAGAGAAATGGTGCCAGTTGCAGCAATATAGTAGAAACGACACTAGAGGAGTGCAGTGCCTAGTTTACAATTACCGGTAATTCAAGATAGACCTACTCGAAACTGCTCAAGACATTGACTAGACTACTGAAGCTAGTCATTTAACATGGTAGGTCTAGATGTGGCGCATACTGCAGAGCTGGGTTATAGGTTGGACTGTTTTGGTGGTTCTGTCACAGTATCAGCAGATGCCAAGCAAAGCAGCCAAACAAAGCAATGGTCCTATACCCCAGCAAACGACTATTATTATTGAATCAATCATTCATTAGCATTGTAAGCGTGTTGGTCATCATTATCATGTGGGATATTGTGTGACGTAGCCTATCCACCAAAGTGTAAGAGCGTTTTAACGGTGGAGTAGAATCGAGGAAACAACGCATGACTAAACAATGCACAACTAAACAATGCATGACTAAACATTCCACACTGGACAATGAATGACTAAACAGTGCATGACTAAATTGTCAAAACAAAAACTATCGACTCGACTAGTCGATCGAGTCGACAATATATTACTTTTGACCGACTCGACTTGGTCGAGTTACGACCGACTTGATAGACTTACTCGATTGGTCAGAGGGTGTAGTGCGCGCGCGCACACACACACACACACACACACACACACGCACTGACACAAATGTTGCAGCAGCTGCAGACATTTTAGTGTGTTGTTCACAATAATATAACTAAATCGATTGCCTGCAACGACATGACACAGTTGGCGATCGATCTGTGATGTAGTCACCATAAATTTAATTGGTGTTGTAGGCCCAAGTCTATACTATAGGCTATACTGGTTTCCTTTGCAGGTATATGTATTCTATGCGCTGCAGTGTGCTCTGGTTTTGAAGGTTTGCTCAGCTGACCACCAGCAGGTCACCTGGATTCCGGGGTGGAAATTAGGTGGAAATTAGGTGAAAATTAGGTGGAAATTAGGTGGAAATTAGGTGGAAATTAGGTGGGTTATAGGTCTACACAGACCGGAATTTGGAAAAACAGTTCAAATATTGCGTCCATGCTTGAAGAAACAAAAGATTGCAATGAGCGTACCATTTCGGTAAACAGTGTATCAACCTTTCTAATATCATGACCAGGGTGAGAATTGTCGGAGGTTGAGGGGTTCAACCCCAGTCTTTCTTAGAACCCGGCCATAGTAAAATCTTCATTACACACTCCACCCCTCATAAATCAATATCCAACTCCCTCTGGTCATTTTTCTACATCTCTCATATACTGATTATATATAGCCTATTCTAATTTATGGTTTTGAAGGTTCGCTGTTCATGTCACAGTGACAATCATTTTTACATTGACGGCCATTATTTGTTAGGCCTAATGTCCTCAAATATGGCTGGTCGTAGCTAGTAGGTCTACCTATATAGGGGTCAGCTGTAAATATGGCTCTGGGACGTAGGTCCCTTGACGAATACCTTTGAGATCCAGTGACTGCATGGTCTATCTATATATATATATATAGGTTATAATTCCATTCTACATGTACATTACCACTACGCGGTTAATTCTTGTCATATAACAGAAGCCACCGCTAGTAGGCCTATAAGCCTACGGAGTTCTTTATGCACTGTTTAGTGCCTCTATAACTCGATCGTCCTAACCCGTCTTTAGCATCCATTGAAAATCTTAAATAAGCACATGCCTAAATACATGCAAGTTTATGCATATTTATTATATACGTGTAACGTGTAACATCACAATAAATAACTTAATTGCAGCCTATAAGTTGTATAGCCAACTCGACCAACATACCAAAAGCTAAATACGGTATCGAATACACTGCCTCATTCTTCATGCAGTCTGCGTATGTTTTGTATGTGGCCTATGCATGAGTGTATGTAGCATTCTATGTAAAGTTATGTTTTGTATGTATGTATGTATGTATGTATGTATGCATGAGTGTATGTATGTAGCCTTCTATGTAGGTATTTCCAAATGGTTCTATGAAAGTCTTGTGGATTACGACTGCACTGATGACTGATCACCGAGACTTACACACGACCCATGCAACTAATGCAATGAATGATGATCACGTGGCTCTGCTCTGGATTACCCGGATGTCGACCGCTTCTGCGGCGGCGGTCAAAGTCTGCGACCTGAAGCTAAGACTAAGATAAATGCATCGGCGCTGCATGCAACTGAGTCATGAAGATTAAGAGATAATTCTCTTTGCTTCCTATATTGAAGATAGATGATTGCTGGAGGATAAGAAGTTGAAG